>OZ001261.1:21592259-22167259 GCA_963924015.1 Macrophya annulata
CAGCGAGGTTTCTTCTTCGAAGGGTACGCACGGGTGGTGGAAGAGGGTTAGCGGAAATTCGTCAGAGCGTATTTGACGTTTTGAATAAATTAATGGCTTAAAACTCGTGGCAGCTGAGTGGATCTGAGTTTGCGAGCCTTTAATCTTTGACTTATTTCTGAAAACTCATTACCCACTCTGCACTCGCCTTATAGGTATAACCTATCTACCTGCCTCTAGTCTTCATACCCGGTTCAGTTAGTCCTTATAATTATTGGATCGCGTTAGACCTCAATCGCTTTTGAGTTTATCATTTCGGTTGTGTATATATATACTCGAATAGATAAATACTACATACCTATAACACATACACGTACATATAAATTTACATTATACATATAAATAAATTCAACTTATACCACCACCTCTGAATTTCTCAGTTCTTAGATCTACGTGGGGTAAGGTATGAAGTGTCACCGGTAATACGGTAATAAACGTAATACGGTAATATGGTAATACGCGTTAATGAAGTAACACAGTTATACAGTATATAGCGAAAGGAATGGCACGTTCTTTCGCACCTCGTGGTTTGAAAGTACAGCTATGATACAACAAAGAGGGAAAAATCGGTGTTCTTGGTTTGTTGATGGATGGATGGATGGATGGATGGTAACGCGGGGGGTCGTGCGAAAGCGTAAATTAATTTTCGTCAAGTTAACTTGAACTCGAAGAGTCTCATTACGAAAATTCAAAGAGACTTTGTCCGGAGTTGTAATTCGCTCGGAGCTTTCATCGGTCGAACAAAACCGTCAGGGGGAGGTTTCGTGGGATTTTCATCCCTCTTACCTTTTACCCTCAACTTTATTCCTTTCTCTTTCCCTTTTCCTTTTCTTTCTTTTTTTTTCCCCCCCTCTCAAATCACTCGATATTTTTTTCTTCTTTGATTCGAACGATTTGATAACGTAGTCCTCTCTCGCTGCTCCCTTCCTTTTCATTTCAATATTTTTCTTCATAATAATTCGTCGCTGTACATAAATTGACACTTGTATACTTCCCCCTCCTTACTCCGTTAGTAATTCTCAACTCTCCCTCATATTTAGCCAAACGTAAATTACAACAAGAATTACAAATACAATTCTTAGTACAGATTGCGTTGATAGGTCATTCCCCAAACGGTATACAATTGCACTTGCAAAATCCTGAGATCTAAGGATTAGACAGACTCTCTATACAATTGCTGCACCCATTCTAAAGAGATTTGTTCCTCACCCTGGGGGAACGATCTCGATTATTGTACATCCCGGAAACTTAATTCACTATTTTTTCGAAAGTTTGTCGCAGACGAAGGTGAGGCAAATCCTAATCAACACTTACTATAACTTACTTTTAGGTATAATAATCACCGTTTACATTCGATTGAACAATTACCCCATGGACATTGCTGCAGCGATTCAATTACACATGTAAACACATTGAGCTACTAGTCAATTATACCTGATCAAATATCTCGCAACAATATCAAACACTGCGTATAATAAAGAGAAAGAGAGAGAGAGAGAGAAAGTGACAGAGAGAGTGAGGAAGAAAGGGGTGAATTATACAACGAGAGAATATTAATAATCGTAGCTGAGAACATGAAAGTCTGTCACAATTGTTCACGGATTATGACACAGCGTTAAACCTTAAGCCCAACGAGAAGAGGGTTTTGGATTTGGAAGCTACGCGCTTTTACCTTATACGTATATATGTATATACCTATATGTATATCTAAATTATAGAGAATAAGGTTTGTCGTCAACGTTGGGTTTACAGTTACGACGTATGTATGTACATACATGTTGATGTATGTATATACATATGTACTCGTATGTACTTTGGATTTCCTGTCTGGTTATACCCCGCATCATATAAACCACCAGCGAATATTAATCTTTCTGTTTCTGTCAGACTACGAGATACGGAAGCTGCAGAGATGATGCTCGATTCAAAACACACACACACACATAAAATCTAGATTAATTCAAATTCTGATATCCCTAAGGCTGTATTACGGTTTTCGGTATTTCGTATATAAGTTCCGAGGTTTGATTGGGTGGGTAACTAATCGATATAGTATCCAGTACGTACGCAGTCAGGTATAACCTATAGTCGTCGATAATCGTATATTAGTATTTAATCAATGCCGAGGTGGGGCGAAAATCGTTGAAATTAACAGCGAATATGATTAATTAGTTTAATCACCACTTTGATTCGTATAAAAAAGTGATCATCGATATTATTGTAAATCGTTTAGATACCGGAAACTGCACATGTATCAAAATGTTAAAGGTTTGATCAAAATCACAAACTTTATCTCGCTAACGACGTTTTCCTGATATAATTTAAACGAGAGCATATATGCCTGCATACATACACCTCGCCGCAGGTGTATTATAATTACCTTCACAAAGGTTCAACGTTCGTTCAAAGTAATTGAAATATTTGTTTAAAATCAAAAACTCATTTTAACTGACCGATTATTTGACCTATCGCGGTTTTAATCGAGTTCACCGGACAATATTTGTCTACTTCATTTTTCGAACGTCAGCTGTTATATGTACATGTATAGGTACGGTAAATCGATTTTCTTATACTCCCAGCTCTTCTTTCTTTATTTCTCTCTTTTTTTTTTTCTTTCATTTTCTAGAATTTTATTCGCCCTCGTCGTTATTGCGGCTAGTATTATTTTTATTCTTGTTATTATTATTTTTTATTATTATTATTATTATTATTATTATTATTATTATTATTATTATGATTACGCCATTCTTATAAATTTTCTTTTATACTATATACCAGCTACGCAGGTATACCTATATATAAACGGAGCGTCGGTATTCAAAGGAAGAATTTTTCTTCCCTCTTTTTCAACGGTTTGAAAGCGAGAGAAAAAACGAGGACAAAAAAAAAAAATCGATGTACTTAGATATTAAGTAAAATCCTGTCTCCGCTTATTAAAGGGGATGAAAACCAGAAAAAATAAATAAATTAACAAACTTATGCGTAACATTTTGTATATCGGACTTTTCTAAATATTATCAAGACTAAAAATAAAAAAAAAAAAAAACGAAGAAAAGTTAGAAAATAGAAAACTCTAGCCTCGTTAATACCAGATGAATGTTTTTTATTTTTTTATTTATTTTTTTTTTTTTTTTTGTGTACTGAAAATTTACACTTTTGGTATAAATTACAAAAATTTACAGATATTTTGTATTTTTAACGAAATTAAATTTCGATCCGCTGTCGCGAGGGAGACACCGGTTGGTCGTCGGGACGTCGAGGGTGACAAACACAGGGTTTGTGGATAATGGTAGTGACTCATGTTTAGAGGGGTAGTTTCATCGGTCGGTAATGTAGAAAATACCGGCCTCGGAAGGTCTGTATTTATCGACAGCGATCTGTCGGAAAAAAAACCGACCTTCTTATATTAGCGTCGCGACGCCATCGTGCGTCAAAATTTTGTTTTACTTTTCGTTATTATCCGCACATTCGGATATCGATGAAACATTTGCCATTTTTTTTTTTTTTTTATTTTTTTTTTTATCCTTCAATGAATTTTATTCGATTTTGATTAATAACAAGGGAAATTTCAATTTGTTTCTCATTTGAAACGAAATAAAAAGAAAGAAAAAAAAGTCAAGATAAATCGAATTTATTTTTACGCGGTTATATATTTTTCGACATTCGTATAAATTGAAATTTTATTTAATGTTTTTTTGTTACTATTACTATTATTATTATATTTTGTTTCAATATCGTTGATTTACGGTTGATGCAGGAATTAACCCAGTTTTTCAAAATTTAATATTTTTTTCTCTTTTTTGTACTTCTGGTTTTGTTTTTTATAACGTTGCTTTTTGCAAAGCTCTATATCTATACGTGCATGGAAATAACCGCACCGGATACCATCGACGAGTATTTATTGGATATTTTAACCAAAGTAAATTCCGATTCTACCATACAGCTCGCAATATCGGGGTAATAGAAAAAAAAACAAAAAAAAAAAAAAAAAAAATGAAAAAGAACAAAATAAAAAAAAAAAGTGAATAGAAAAAAAATTCTATGAATATTCAGTCGTTGCAGGAATTTCATTCAAACGCGTATATTGCAATTATTTTTATATTCAACGTGTATCCTATACATCCACCCTCTACCTTTATCTCTATCTTGTTTTTATTCCACAGAGCAATTTTATACGTCTATACTTTTTACTATTCACCTATACCCTCTATACTGTAATGCTAAATAAAAGGAAAGTAAAAAATGAAAATAATTACGGAAACAATAAATTGATGAAATAAATATTCATATTCTACAGCTACGAGTATAATACCTATATCTATATCTATATACCATACTAGGTAAAATATTTCAAATTTTATCCACCTGTAGACTCTGCAGTCAAATATGCGGGCTGTTTTATCATTTTAATTATACATAAACATTCAGCTAGATATATATATATATATACATATACATATATAAAACTACATACATACTACATTTATCTATTTTTTTCATATACCTAAATATGTATATACGTCATTTATTAGTGCAGAAAATAAATATATATCATAGAGCAAAACTAATTCCTCTAAAATACGTGATTTTTGCGATAGCTGATGAAACCGTGCTGCAGGTTACTGAAAGCAATTTCTTTCTTATTTGTTCTTGTAGCAAAATTTCTCGTATATTATAAAACGTTATATGCCTATAATAGACATTTTTTTTTTTTATCATCTGTGTAAATGACGTGCACACCTGAATGTTAAGTAACGTCGTCTCGTACATATATATGTATATATACATATCGCTGTTATTAAATTTCCTACAAATGTGGGGAAAAATCTTTTGATCCCCTTGTCACGCTCATGTTCAGTCATATATGAAAGTAAAAAAAAATATATATGTATAATACGTGCAGGTAGAAAAGAACCTTATATTATGTGCAAGTTATATATTCGTATCGTTGTATATATATATATACCTATAATATAGCTTTTATATATTTTTTTCCCTTTATTACGCCCTTTGACCGTTTTAGTGTATGAGAAACTGACCGTTTGGAGTAAAGCGAAAAGAAAAAAAAAGAAAACGGAAAGAATAATAACAAAAAGAAAAAAAAAATATAAATAAATGGTAAGGAAGGTAAAGAAAAGTAAGAAATTCGTCCAAGAGAAAGAAAAAATAAAAAAAGTATGTAAGAATTCAATAACCGTGCAGCGTATTATTTTGTAATATATGAAGCTCGAGAATTTCATTTTGAAAAATTCTTTTACCCCTACGTTACATATTTTTTCACCAAAATTACTACCACCACTACGAGAATGCCTTTCGAAAAATTGATTCCCTTTATCATAAACGTGCAGATAAAAGCTCAAAAAAAAAAAAAAAAAAAAAAAAGTTCCTCTTTCATGAGCCCTTGAGTTTTTTTCTTTTTTTTTTCTATTTTCCTGTTTATCTAACGTATGCGAAATTCACGATCTGTGAATATCTTTAATCTATATCTTGTTACTTGAACGGTGCTACACGTGCCATGTCTGAATTTATTCAGCTGAAAATAATACCCCGCTCCTTGGATCGATCTTTTGGTTGAAACCCTTGTTTGTTTCGTACTATAATTCACGCTGGTTTAAGCTCATCCGCTCGGCATGCAAAGGGGACCAAATATACACAGAGACTGGTGAGTTTTCTATCTGGGGGATGTATGATAATAATAATTATAACAATAATAATATCAATAAAAACCTCAATAACAACAACAATGTAATAAGGTGGGCGAGAGAGTGAGAGAGAAAGAGAAAGAGAAAGAGAGAGACCCCTCTCAACGACCCAAAGAAGATATGGGGGTGTTTAAATTAGCAAACATTCTTTCTATATGTACAATTATTTCTCTACGATCGTTTCTCTGTATGTGCCTATCATCGATTAGAACAGAAGTAGATAGCATACGGCAGCTGCTATTAAAATTTATCGCTAATTCCATAATCTGATTTGTCGTGAACAGACCGCGATTAAGATAAAAGACGAAACAAAAAATAAAATAAAAAAATAAATAAAATAAAATAAAAAAGGTCTAAGAGTTAGAAAAATCTTTAAAAACTAACGAGGATCAGATGGTAGAGGGATAGTAGACCGCGAGACCAATAACAAGAGTTATCGATTAAATGGCTTTTTCGTTTTTGGTTTTTTTAATTTTTTGCTTTTACTTCGTGCACGGTTTAATCAAATTTTTATTATCACCCAGGATACCACCGCGATTATCAATACCAATATACCGATACCACTTCTCTCGCCAATATTACCTTGTAGCAGTTATAACATTGCACAGAAAGTGTAATAAATGTTCGTCCCTTCGTTCATGGGATTGAAATTGTCTGAGAAATACTTTTTTTTCTTCTCTTCTCTCCTTATTTTCTTTCTCTTCTTCTTCTTTCTTTTTTTTTTTTTTTATTATTACAGAGGTATTTATTTCCTGGATGTATATAGGTACAACGGATGATCGATTATCGTCTCTTTCCCACCACCCACTCAACCAACTACCTTCCTTCTTTTATCTATCGCAATTTTTTGTATCTCTGTGTTCCCCCCCCCCGTTTATTTTTTCACGTCTTCCGCACGTTTCCTCTGATCCACGCTCTCTAGTCAACCAGTTATAATAATTGATAAATGAGATTGTCACGTGCTGGTCTTTCGTCCCGGACACAGATATACAGATAGAAATAAATGTATAGACAGACAGACAGATAGATAGATAGATAGATATACGTATATGGCGGGGTTGGTGGATATACTCGACCAACTGTGGTGTTTTCTGTTGGCCATCTGTCGAGATACCCCCTACAGATTAATTGGACCTCCAACGTATTGATCCAATAATGGGAGAGAGAGTGAGAGAGTTAGAGAGCAAGAGAGAGGGAGAGTGAGAAAGCGAGAGAGAAAGCAAGAGAGATAGGACACGACATTAAACCCGATATATGTAATCTATCGGACACGCCGAACCAACGAGGACAGAAATTCTCTCAAATTAACTAAAAACATGATCGACGTGATTCTCCCACCTCCAAGAATAAAAAAAAAACTAATGAAAATTATTGAATGTATCCAAAATATCGATGAATAATAATTACTAATAATGAATTTTGGATAACTGATTGAAATCTTTGATTTGAAATTGATAAGTTAGAAAACCCCTATTTATTTTTATTCTTATTGAATTTTTTTTTTTTTTTTTTTTGTGTTAATTGAATTGTAAATAATTTTTTCGAACTATGGTGAAAATTTATTAAATATTAATCGAGTTTTCAGAAGAGAAGAACAAGTATATGTACATTGGAATGAGAATTGAGGAGAGAATTGGGTCGAGTTTGTATTCGATGAATTGTAACGTGATCGAATTAGCCAAGTCGAAAATTATTTCTTGAAATAACTTCAAAGAGAAGAGACTTTAATATATAGACAAGTTAAAGGGCAGGGATAAGCTATTTCTACAAAATAATAGTAATAATATTTATGGGGAGAGGTTGAAAGTAAATACGTTAAAAAGAAATTTTTGATTTATACAAAAAATTTATAAAGACGTTAGTGTCTCAGGGTAGGGAGGGGTTGGCTTCGTTTTTTCAACGCTTTATAAAAATTCTTACTATTATACGACAAGAAGAAATCCGATAAAGTGAATTTTACCATGGAAAAAGAAAAACAAAAACAAAAAAAAAAAAAATCCAATTCCGTGACGATAATCTCGTCATTCGAAGACTCCACGAGATACAACCCTCTATACATACATGTATATACCTATACCTATACAGTTACGTAGAACATTTCCGGCAGGGGGTTAATAGAATAAAATTTTCGTATATACTGCAGCAGGAAACCACAACTGTAGCATCGTATACAAAATATTCTTCGAAACTTCTCCCAAGATTTTAGTTGGTATAATTCCTTAAATTTTGTTTTTTATATATTAGAAGAAAAAAAAAAAAAAAGAAAAAAAAATTCATGACTAACGATCGATTTAACTAACGTCCAGAGGCATACGAAATGCAATAATTAGTTTTATAAAGCACTGCAGTTTTCTATGTCTATTTATATCTTGTATATGTATATAATACTGCAGTGTGGTGAAGGAGTGCAAAGTATATATGTATCTAGCTATATATGTATATAGATATAACCGCATTAATTAAATGTCTAATTAAAATGGGTATAATTTAAATTAGAATGAAATCTACGCGGTTAATATATTTCCTCGGTGAAATTACTTTCTCATTTCTGCTGCAGTCAGTTCATTTAATTTTTCTTCTTTACCGCCCCCTTCCCCTTTCCCGTTTCCCTCCTGCTCTCTCGACACCCTCTGCCCCTCTTATTTTACCTATTTTTTAGTTTTTTTTTTTTGTTTATTTCTCAGCAGCTATAACTATACCGTGCCCGGTAATTTTCAGCTGGCTTTCGTAGCCCCTCGGCGGTTTCAACCAATGAAAAATATATCTAAAAAATGAAAAAGAAAAAAAAACAAAAACTGAAAAATGAAAAAAAATGTTCCGGATAAAGGCACGACGTTAATCTAGATTGGTAGTATGAATTTTCGTGGGGGAACCCATTACCGTCTACCACCCCCTCACTTTGACGGCTGACGGGTGGGTGGGTGGATGGTTGGTTGGTTGGTTGGTTCATGGATCTGCATTTTCCAAATAAAGCAGCGGATCGTTAATAACGTGCATATAATATCGTTCAATCTTTACAGCGGTGCCAAAAATAAGAGAAATAATTAAATTAAAATAGATTCTTATAATTGATTGATTGATTGTTCGAATTATCTGAAATATTGTATATGTGTCATCTTTGTACAGGAAGGAATGGCATAGTTGTAATAATTTGTTGAAAAACCAGAAAAAAAAAAAACGTCAATCATAGAGATGATTGATATATTAAACGAGTATATATGTACATAGGTATAAATATATTTTGATACTTTATTTCATTATCAAAATGGCAAACATTTAGATCGTGAAAAACTTGTTTCTATTTTTGATTTGATTTTTGTTTTTTTCTTTGTATTAAATTAAAATTCACTTGGTTGTATATAAATTGATTGATAAAAAATTTCAAGTTATGATTATTATTTTTGTTTTTTCTTTATAATTATGTGAATTATGATATAAATTAAAGTGCATGGATCTACCAGGCAGCATCTAGTCTCTATTCTATACATTTATATATACCTACTACTATATTATATAATATATATATATCGGGCCTTTGAATAATTGTACAATAAATTAACGTGGTCGAGTATATATATATATATATATATATATACGTATATACGTATATATATATATGTATATGTATACGTGAAATATCAAAGAGATAATAATATGTACGCCCTGATAAAATATATCGACTATAATATGTACATATATAATTATACAATAATAATAATAATAATAATAATAATAATAATAATGCTAATCTACGGTGAAAAAATCAAAAAAATAAAAATACTCAAAAAAAAAAAAAAAAATTCTATACAAATAATTAACTGGCGTGAATATTAAAAATATGGAAATATAGTTCTACTAAATAATTGCAAATTTGCTAATAATAAAATCTACACACTTCTATATATGTAATATCAATAATTATACATATTTAATATATAATAATAATAATAATAATAATATTTCAGTAATAATTCTACATCTACACATCTAGCTGGTGTTTTTTTTTTTTTTTTGGTTTATAATTCTCTCACGTTGTTGTACTCGACGTCGATGTCTTGTTGTTTTTTTTCGTTTGTTGTTGTTGCGTTTTTTTTTTTTTAAATTGTTTCTTCTTTTTCTCGAATTTTAAAATCGTTCACACAGCTTTCGTCTACGAAAATCTCTCGGGTTTCCTTTTCCACAACTCTTCTTTCTCGTTCAGTTCTCAGTTCTTCGTTTTTTCTTCGTATAACGGCAGTAGCTGGTATAGGTAACGTCGTGCAGTTGGTAGAGGCAGTTCGTTGCAAAGTTGGGGGGGGGGACCCCGTGCTCGTATATAATCACAAAAAAATGAAGAATAATAAAAAAAAAAAACAAGAAAACGAAAAGAAAAAAGAAGAAGTCGAGTAGTCGGAGGAGCAGTGCTAGTCGAGGAGTCGAGGACTCGAGAATTTTACGAGGGGTTGCTACCCCCGTCGTATCGATTCCGGTAATATTACCGCGAGGCTTTTAGCTGTGTGTCAGGTGTACCAGTGGCGCCACTCGTCTCAACCGAGAGTAAAAAGCTCAGCTGGGGTGAGCCGTGGTTGGTCCCGCGAGGTCGTACGGGGTCGTCATATCGGTCGTAGGGGGAGAGTTGCAAGCCTCGATAGTGTCGCCACCCCGCGTTTGCGCCCTCTACCACTTGTGCGCGAGGATCTTTTTCCCACCCTACCTAAAACCTCACCTCCACCTCCACCCCAAACCCCCCGTAAACTCTCCTATACTTTACCCTCTCCCTCCCTTCCTCCATCCCTCCCTTACTTTTCACCCTTTTCACCGCTAGACGTGCCAAACCCGTTAATCCACGGCTAATCAATTGTTGGCGTGTCTTCTTCCACCCAGTTTTTTTTTTTTTTTTTTTTTCTCGTACCACCAGAATTTTGAAAAAAAAATATATATATAAAATAAAAAACAGAATTTTTTTTATCAATATAGTAAGAATTTTATACTTTGGTTGTTGATTTTTTTTTACCACAAAATTTCATACATTTGGTTTATATATACAGTTTTGATTTGTTCACTTGAATTTTTGTACGCGAGTCTTTTGTTTTTCACTTTATCTAATTTTTTTGAAAAATTATTTTCTTTATAATTTATTTCCGTTCACTGAAATGTCTCAATTGTTTTGTCATTTTTACCCTCTTTCGAATTACTAACCCCTTATATAAAAAAAATTCTACATGTTACACTTGAAACAGCGTTGCTATAAGAGAAGGAAAAGTACGTAGGGGATATAAGGGCACGGGGGTCGTTGATAATCTCGTTTCAAAATGGAGGAAGGAAATAATTAGGAAAAGGTTGAAGCTTGTAACATTTCGATTTACAAAACCCCTCCCCCACGTTCTCGTTTTTATAGATCGAAAAGGTCAATCGAAATTACGAAACGAGCAGGGGATTAATGACAATTAATCCATAATCGATAATCGACTTAATTCCTTACGATAAATTTCGTAAACTTGATGTATAGAGATTAAATTATATACACGATTTAATAATAACGAAGAGAGTAAGTTATCAGAAAACTTATTACGTATGTATATATATATATATATATAATACCAGTTACATAAACTAAATCGCATGTCTTTCGTAATTAGGATACCGAATCCCCATCGCGACCCACGTGTATATCTCGAATTGTGAAAGCGCGTCCCTCGAGATTGAAAAAAAAATTATTGGTTATCTAAAAAAAAAAAAAAAAAAAAAAAAAGAAGATATAATTTTGAATTCGATTTCCGAATCGACGTATAATAATTAAAATATCCGATTGATGATTTAAAGCTGTAAAATAATTATTTCGCGTGCGAAAAAATATCGGAATAAAAAAGAAACATAGCTCATGGATATACATATAATGGATATGGATATGTGTAAGATGATACATGCAGAGAGGGATATTATAATCAGTTAGAAACTTAACCCCGATCTATATACTGCAAAATCTTGAAGAAATATTGCGTTTAAAGTACAGGAAATAACACCTGGTTGTGATCAATGCAACCACCAGGTGGGTAGGTAGCCGCGCCTATATCGACCGGAAACCATTTTCATCGGACCTCCCCGAGACCCGACCGTAGCGTTTCACGTTGGCAAGCCGTGAACCCTTATATACACCAAATATATGGAGCTGAGATTTCGAGCTTGTAACTTTAGCGGTTTAAACGCGTGATGGATAATTATTATTTGATAAATTATTTTTCAATTGAGTATATAAGGTATAACAAAATCACTTTATACGGATATATTGATGCAGGTAGTAACGATCTTTCAATTATATCGGTTTTTCATTTAAAAAAAAAAAAAAAAAAATAAAAGGAGATATAAATTCGCTGTTTCATTTAATTAAGACGCTATATATAAATTGACGAGAGAGAGATTGAGAAATATATTTGCCTAAAAAATTTGCTAAATTTCCCCACGTCGAATTTTGTCATATAATTAAAGAGATGTCTTTTTTTTCTGTTATCTGATTTTTCATTTCGTTTCTTTTTTCATTTTGTATTTCCTCGTTTATCTCATATATATATATATATATATATATATATATATATATATATATATATATATATATATATATATATATATATATATATATATATATATATATAGAATACGAAACACAAAAATGTTATATTTATACATAATATATAAACACCACATTATTTTTCATGACGAAGGGTTAGAAATTTATAATTTCCCGGTCGCACCATAAAAAAAACTCCAATGATAAATGAATTATTATATATATCTATCAATATCACCGTTTAAGGACACACTGCATCCGTCCGTAATGTAAAACAATATTAAAACCGTTTCCATTTCATTTCTCATAATTTTCTTTTTCCTTTCTCTTTCTCATTCATTTTATTCTCCATTCTCTCTCTTTCTCTCTCTCTCGCTCTCTCTCTCTCTCTCTCTCTTTCTCTTTCTCTCTTTCTCTCGTATAGCTTCCGATATCGTAAGTGGCGATGATCCGATGAAAAATTACAGTCGGGATGCTACGAGTCGAGGACAATGTCCCGCCACACCAGTAACTCTAAAAAGGTGTACTGCTGTGACAGGACAATATACCCGGCCCAAGCTTATAGTTCACGATCGATATTATTACTTCCAAGTATGCATCTCTTCGTCTTCTTTCTCCTCTCAATTTTTCTTCTTCTTCATCTTCTTGTTATGTTTTTAAATGAATATTATTATTATTATTATTATTATTTATCTGCGTCTTCTTCTTCTTCTTCAAATTATTATTATTATTATTATTATTATTGTTATTATTATTATTATTATTCCTCAGCTTCCCATCAGATCAGATATATTTCTGTTACTTCGTCCCTTAATACTTCGTACTAAGTATACTTTTAGTTTTCATCCCCCGGATAACGGTATGACGTTGATGCGGTAGGACGGTGACGGAGCCAGTGCGACGGTTACGAGACGAGGGTGTTCTAAAGCGACTTGGTCGAGCGTCCCGACGGCACTGCGTCGCTCGCGCGGCGGCGCCTCCGCACCCCGAACCCCCCGTCCTCCCCCCCCGTAATACCCCCTCTTTTTTCACCACCCCTCTTCACCTCTCCAACTCTCTACCTTCAACGAGGGGTAGCAAACGAACTGGGCGACGTAGGTGGAGCAGGAGAGACCTCTACGCGGGGGTGGGAAAACTGGTGGGGTCGAAGGGGGTTGAAGAGGGGACGGGGCAGGAAGGAGAAACGACCCCTCAGCGGCTTATACGGAGAGCGGGGTGTATTGATCCGCGAGCTGTGTTCTCGCTCTCTATTTCTCTCCTTCTCTCCCTTATTCCATACTTCTGTCTTTCTCTCTCCATCTCTATCTCTATCTATCTATCTATCCATCTCTCTCTCTTTCTCTCTCTCTCTCTTTCTCTCTCTCTCAACGGAGAACGGTCGAGGTATGCCTACATAGAGAGAAGTAACGGTGGTGTGCCGACGCCACCCGACGTCGACGTCGACGTCGACGTGGACGTGGACGTGGACGACGTAGTCGTTGATTCTCTTACACGTTACGTCGAGTACGTCGCCGTGGGTCTTGCATATGGATGTGTATATGTATATATATATATATATATATATACACAAACACATTTATATATGTACATATACATACATTTATATCTATGCAGCTGACGCGTAAATATATATTGAAATTGCTGTATATATAGACATATACGGGAATATATATATATATATATATATATATAGGAAAAGGTATATAGTATATGTATATGAAAGCAAGTATAGTTTCTTGTATATTTTTGTATTGGAAGATCGGCTTCTTCTTCATTTCCTTTTTTTTTTTCTTTTCTTTTCTCTTTTCGTTTCTTTTTTCTTACCCTTCTTTATTGGAAATTTACATCGCGAGTTTGCGAACTTCTTCTTCTTCTTCTTCTTCTTCTTCTTCTTCTTCTTCTTCTTTTTTCTGTACCAACGTAGGTATATTTTTTGGTTTATTTATTTATTTTTTTTTACTTTATTTCTTATTTTTCTTCTACAATTTTTCTATCCTATGGGTTCGGATCAGTTATTATCTCATTTGAACGGACTTTCATTATACTCTTCGAAATACCGGATTGCATAAGATATATACATATATATAATCGCACATAGGTATTTATGTATTGTACATACATCATACACGACTATTTTTCTCTCTCGGTCATTCGATTCATGATTTAACCAAGAAATTATTACCCTCACTATCTATAGATCGATATTTATGGTAAACGGTAATTATTATTCATTCATTCGGTAGACGGTTTATATACCTACGTTTACGGTATGTATAAGCATAAGGTTATACGTTATAGCCATAATACCGAACAGCATAGCTTTTTAAACACTCTATTATTACACGATCAATTTTCAAATAACATGTATTTTTTCAATTTTTTTTTTTTTTTTATTCATTTCGAGGATATATTATTCGGAGGGGATTTCTATTAAAAAGAATTTCTTTTTCCTTCTGTTTTTGTTCTCTAGGTATCTCGGGGGTGAAATAAAGTGAATAAAAAAAAAAAAAGTTTAAATACGTTTTTAAATCATACGGTATTGAATTTTTTCAAACTCCCTCAAATAAAAAAAGCTACCCTTCAAAAGAGAAATAAATAAATAAATAAATAAATCAAAATAAGAAAATACTTCTTTGCTGTTTCATACATTTGAAAATACTCAAATCATGTTTATTAATCGCACACTCTACTCTTGATATCGCATTGCAGCGATTCGAGTGATATGTCTGATTATTCTTACCTTTAAATTTCGAGGATTTCTGAGATCGAAGAATCTTGGCTTTGACGGTATTTCCCATCGCTGATAACTGTCCAGTCTATAATTGATAGAAAAAAATAAAACTAATAATTTTCTAAATTATTATCGTATATGTATCCTATATAACATACATAACGGATATTGTATATACATACCTAATATATATATATATATATACCGAGATGTATCTCACAATTAACTTTATTACAGAATTATATGTATAGGTCGTAACGCTTTCCTCCTCTCTATACGGGTATAAACCCGAAATAGAGATAGAACATGGTATATGTATTATTTGTAGGCCCCTTTCTCTCATTTGTCCCGTTTCCAGCCGGCCTCTTCTCGCAATTGCACGGTCCGGCCTTTGCCTCTAGGGAATCGTCGTTCCTGCGGGAACGCCGCGCACTCGCATCTCCTGGAGAGTTCAACTCGGTTCTCCCCAGCCATAAATTTATCTTTCTTTTTTTTCCCTCTCTCTCTCTCTCTCTCTCTCTCTCTCTCTCTCTCTCTCTCTCTCTCTCTCTCTCTCTCTCTCTCTCTCTTTCGCCCTTCCTTACATTTTCTTACCGAAGGAGAAGCAGCCACTCTTCTCTTCTCTTCTCTTCTCTCTTTTTCGCTCCTCTCTTCTTTCCTCTCCTTTTTGCAGAGCTAAAGGAGTTATGATTCGCAGCCAGTCAAATTGCGAGGCCCAGAGACGCGGATGATACATTAGTGATGAGGATGAACAGACTTGTAGGGAGTCTGAACTGAGAGCAGGGTTAGAAATGGGATGAAATGGAATGGGGTGGTACGGGACGGTATGGGATGAGATAGGCCGGGCTGGGCTGAGCTCGTCCATTCTGTCCATCCGTCGAAAGTAGCTGGCTTCCTACCGCCTCCGTAATTTCGTCGAAACGATCGAGTTCAAAGTTGCAACTTACAGTACGAGACTCACTCGAAATAAAAATAATAAAAAACAAAAATACACACACAATTTTTAGAAGTCCGATGTACGACCAGAGTCCGAAACAACCCCCCCCCCTGCCCCCCTACCAAAAAATGAAAAAAATATCCCCATATGAATTGAACAATCTTGTTAATTTTTTTTACTTACTGCACGTCGATTGCGCTCCTCATTGTTTTGTGCCATATCATGAAAGCGGTCATGGATATTGCGAGGATTGGTAGAACGTACATTGGGGCGAGCTGAAACAAATAACGATAAAGAAATTTTTATTAAATTAATTTATCTAATTATAATTTATTGTAAAAACAAAACAAAAAAAAATTTTTTTGTTTTTTTTTTAGAAATTTTTCGAATGTATTTTGTCATTTTTGTTTTAGCGCCGGTATGGAAGCAAACGGTGCCATAGAGCACGACTTTCACAATGCCCTGGTACCAATAAACGGAAGTCATTCTGGTAGTTCAGGAAGAAGTACACCGAGTGGTGGCGATCCGGCACCAGGAAAATTATTCGTTGGTGGATTATCGTGGCAAACTAGTAGCGAGAAGCTAAGAGAATACTTTGGCATGTTTGGAACAGTTACGGACGTCTTAATCATGAAGGATCCAGTTACACAGGTTAGTCAGTTGGTTGGTTAATCAATTAATCTGTTATTCAGTTCAATCGTTAATCTTCTTATCCTCCTAACGATTATTCTACTTTTTTCAAACGCCGTGTTCATTTGCCAAGAAAATTAGAAAGAAAGAAAAAAAAAAAATATTTAACAAAACGGGATAAAAACAGGGTCGAAAATCCTGCCTTTTGTCCTAACGTCAACCTCTACCTCGTAGTCATTCAATCTACTAAATTCCATTCCATTGTTTCGAGCTATTATACCCCTAATTCAAAGTGGAGTAAAACAAAGAAAAAAAAAAAAAAAAAAATTTCTTATAAAAAAAATAAAAAGGTTGGACGCAATTTACCCCACGCACTTTCATCTTTCGGTGCTGAATTTATCGATTATTTTATTCTTGATGTGGAACTTGAAGATTGAGTTGTAGTCTAGTCCGAAGACCTGTCTTTCCTCTGGGTTGACTACGTGAGACATAGAAACGCTTTTCGTTAAAACATGATTATCCATTTTACGGAATAATTGAATATCAAAATTCGCGTAATTTTCGATCAATGTCGAAGAAATCAGGATTGCAGAAAAATCAATAATGAAGTTCGATTTAAAACGGGTTGAAAAATCGAAATTCTTTGGTAAAGAAGTATCGCGGTTGCTGCGGTAGAACAAATCGTGGTATAGGTGAATCCAATAATGTTTTAGTGGGCTTTGAAGCTGCAGTAACCACAGCATTCGGGTAGTCTGATTGCTTTTGTGAGTTTGTGTAACATATAGATATACGTGTAATTTCTTTCCAGAATGAGGTTCTCCTCCTCTACTTATTCGGGACTTTCTTATTCTGTAAAATTTAATTATTAACAAAGATCCTCCCGGTTATCTCAAGTTCCACATCCCGATCGGTGAACGCTTATTTTTATTTGAAATCGTTAACGGACGTGATATCGGTGCACAGTATAATGCGATCTACGTATATCTCGTGATTAAAATACGGTTATCGTGTTACAGAGAAGTCGGGGTTTCGGGTTCATAACATTCGCGGAGCCTGGGAGCGTTGACAAGGTATTGAAATGCCCTATCCACACGCTCGACGGTAAGAAGATAGACCCGAAGCACGCGACACCAAAGAATCGTGCAAAGCAGGCAAACCGCACTAAGAAGATATTCGTAGGTGGTGTTAGCCAAGACACAAGTAGCGACGAGGTAAAAGCGTACTTTAATCAGTTTGGAAAAGTTGAAGAAACAGTGATGCTTATGGATCAGCAGACTAAACGCCACCGGGGTTTCGGATTCGTAACATTTGAAAACGAAGACGTTGTCGATCGCGTATGCGAGATCCACTTTCATACAATAAAGAATAAAAAAGTTGAATGTAAAAAAGCACAGCCAAAAGAAGCCGTGCAACCCGGAGCCCTAGCATTGGGGAAAAGGGTTGTTTTAGGAGCCCTTGGAGTACGGCTAGCTCCTCAACAACCGCATCCAGTTGCCTCACAAATAGTTGCAGCTCAAGCTCAAGCTCAGGTACAAGCTGCCGCAGCAGCAGCCGCTGCGGCACAAAATGCTGTTGCTGGTTATGGAAAATTATTTGCCAGTTATCCAGCACTTTCGGCGTACAGATACGCGCCCTATCCAATTCCTGGTACAATGGCGACTGCACCACCGCCAGCACCAGCCCCACAAGCAACACCAACGGCTCAACCAGCCCCTGGTAATCCGTACCAAGGATACTCACTCACAAACGTTGACATGTCTAGTTTCCAGGGTGTAGATTGGGGATCGATGTACGGTATGGGAATGTACGTTTAAGGGATTTCTTTGTTTTTTTTTCTGTTTTTTTTCTGCTTGAAAAAAAAAAAAATAAAATAAAAAGATTAATAAAAACCGAGTTCGGTAAGAGATATATGGGAATAATATAATCTTTTTGACGATATGTGAAATCGGACACAGTCAATCAATCAATCTATATTAAATGAAAAAGAAATTAAGAAAGAAAATCCCTTTTTCAATCCCTTGCCTAAAATCTCATTGTTCAATCTCAATATACATATAGCTCGAAAACTCGGCTGAAGGCATATATATGACAGCGTTTTATATAGAAAAACTCGGAACAAAAAATCAAAACAAAAAAAAAAAAAAAAAGATAATTATAAACGCTGATCTTTTTTGTCTTAATATTGATAAGAATGAATTTTCACGGTATACATAATATGTATATGATATAGATGATTATACCTGGCGGGTTGCGATGCACACACAGGACCATATGGATCGAAGGTGTACGAAAATGATTAAAAAAAATCAATAAATAAGGGGGAAAAAAAAAAATCAATTCACATATACGAGGATTATAGATGAATTATTATTAAATAATTAATGATAATTGTAATATTCTCGTTTATATTTAAATTTAATGAAAACCTTATTATTATTATATGGAGCGCGTCACACACTTTCTCGTCGACATTCCTACTCAAAGTAAGTAAGTAAGTGTCGTTAAAACTATATAAACAAAAAACAAAAACAAAACAAAAAAAAACAAAAAAAACACAAAAAAAAAAACAAAAAACATTATTAATATGATCTTTGTATTAATTATTACACGTTGTTACACTTTTCACTCTATATAAATATATATATATATATATATATATATATATATATATATATATATATATATATATATATATATATATATATATATATATATATATATATATATATATATATATATATATATATATATATATATATATATATATATAAGTATATATATATTTATATATATATATACCTGCGTATATATATAATATTAATATTAATAATAATAATATTAATAATAATAATAATAATAATATTAATAATAATAATAATAATAATAATAATATGTGCTATTTGCAGCCATCGTATAACTCCGACTTCGATCCAATGATACCTATATTTGAGGGGGAATATTAAAAAAAAAAATTTTTTCGATTATTATTATTAATTATTATTTTAGTGTTTTTATTTTTTCCAGTTTTTTTTTTTTCCTCAATCTTTTCCATGCCTGAAACGTAATCGTCATGGATAATATATATTATAATATCTAATTTTCGCGAGAGACATACACGTCTATAGATATATAAGTCCACGCGATGTTGAAGATGCACTTGCTCAATTAATGCGGCAAGAAATTTTCGTTTAATATCCAAGAATATTTGATCTCACGAACACACGTACACACACACACACACACACACACACCCACACGCATACATAATTCTTACACAAAATCACGTGATTATTCGAAAATAATTAAATAATAATAATTAAATAAAAAAAAAAAAAAAAAAAACAAAAAAAAAAAAAAATAATCTAAATAAATCCGCGATCAAAGCCAAAAATCGCAAGTCTGAGGTGAATTACGAATATTTTGTATTTTTATTAGAAAATACATTTTTTTTTTTTTTCTTTTTCTTTTTTTGTTGTTCTTCTCCAAAATTATTATGATTACTTTGTCTTTACCTTACAGTAGGAAAGAAAAATCTTTTTCTTCATTCACTTGAATGTTCTCTATTGCTAGTTTTTATCGATTTAAGAAAAAAAAAAAGAAAAAAAAAGATGAAAAAAAAAAAAAAACGAGGCAGCTTGAATTTTAATGTTATTTAAAACTATTATAGTCGCCGTTGCGATTCGTTCGATCGGTTGCCTCGATCAATAATAATAATAATAATAATAATAATAATAATAATAATAATAATAATAATAATAATAATAATAATAATAATTAATAACAATAAATAATAACAATAAATAATAACAATAATATTAATATTAATAATAAATAATAATAATAAGTATTATTATTAATTGAACGTTGTCCATACGAGTTGTATTCTTGTATTATTATATTTGAATCAGTCGTTGCGTATTAGCATTCATTCGGTTCCTAGTTAGTTATTCAATACTCGTTGGTATTATACGTTTCTATTTTTTGATTTTTTATTTATTACTTAATCTTATTTTATTTTATCTTTCATTTTGTTTATTGTTTTTCTTCCTCTTTTTCGCGTATATAATTTCTAGTGTACTTATGATACATACATATGATAGGTATATGAATTCGCGATGTCTTTTTTTTTTTTTTTTCTTGTTTTAACGTTGAAGCAATACATACTTAATGGGGGTATAGTTATATGTACCACGGAAGAGGCTTGTCAAAGTTAAATTGATATTTTTTTACGTATGAAAAAAAAGCAAAAAAAAAAAAAAAAAAAATCGAAAAATGAAAACTGAATAAAGGGAAAAAGGTAAAAAAAAAAACCATACGAAAACAGTAAAATAAATAAATGAAATAAAATAAATAACCAACTATTTGCATGTAAATTATTCGGTTGATTAATCATCATTCAAGTAATTAAAGACAATATAATATATCTGCTCTCCACGACTTACATAAGACTCATAAATAAAAAATTTAAAATTATACATACTAATTACAATTATATAAATACTACTCAAATGATGCTCTACTTAAATAATTGAATGAAACTTTACTTAACGCTAAACAAAAGAAAAAAAAAAAAAATGAGAAGAAAGGTTAAAAATAAATTAAAAAAATTAAATATATATATACACACATACACAATACTTAAATAGCCGATAAGAATATAATTGAAAAGATAAGGGTAGCTCAGTAAGTAACTTCGTAAGTAAGTAAATATAAGTGAGTCGTTACTTAACTTATACACACACACAAATATAATAATAATAATAATAATAATTAATTGATAACTATTCTAATATACTAAATTAAATATTTCGTGATGTTAAGAATTTAAGGATAGCTTAACGTGTTAAAGTATTTAAAGAGACTCGAGTCATTTAACAAACAAACAAACAAACAAACTAATGAAAAGAAAATGAAAAATGTTAAAACGAAGAAAAAAATACAACAAAAGAAATGAATATATATATATATATATATATATATATATATATATATATATATATATATATATATATATATATATATATATATATATATATATATATATATATATATATATATGTATGTATGTATGTATATGTATATGTATATGTATATGTATATGTATATGAAACGGTGAAACGATTGAACAATAAAAAATAACGAAATATCAAAGGAAACAGAAAAATGAAAAGAAGGGAAAACAGATAGGATAAAAAAAGAAAGAAAGAGAACCTTACTAAAAATACGAGAAGAAATTTCGAGCAATAAGTGATTACTCAACTATACTTAATAATAATTAAAAATAATAATAATAATAATAATAATAATGATAATGATAATTTAAAAATTGCTTAATTATTAAAGGTAATGATACTAGAAAGAAAGAGAGAGAGAGAGAGAGAGAGAGAGAGAGAGAGAGAGAGAGAGAGAGAGAGAGAGAAAGAGAGAGAGTAATGGTGGAGAGTAATGGTGGAGTAAAAAGAGATAAAATGGAAAAAACATCAACATATTACACATAACAGAAAAAAAGGGGGAAAAAAAAAGAAAAACAGAATCATACTGTTAAACGATAAGTAATAATTCTAGTGATACGTGCGAGTGATACGACGAGATATTACTATGTATACATTAATTAATCAATTATGTACCGAAATTATTATACGTATAGGTATTTAAATATTATCATAATGAAATTTTCTCTTTTGACTATCAGACGACGATTTACTATATATGTATACCGTAATGTATAACAACTTCGACGACTACGACAACGACAGTTGGGGATGTGGGATGGGTATATAGTTTAACGATAATTCGGACGAATAATTCGTCTGTTCGATTGTCAGCTAGTAGTATTATTAAATTATAGATATGAAAACGAAAAAAAAAAAAAAATGATTAAGTGGGAGGACAGAAAGAGGAAAGAAAAAACAAAGAGAGAGAAAGAGAGAGAGAAAAAAAACGAAAGAAATTAATAAACTAAAACTCAAACAAGGATATAGGTACGTTAAAACGTACAAACCTATATACCTAAACTATTCTACTACATATATATTATATATATATAAATAAATACACGTAATGATTATACGTATATACATATATAATAATAATATTAATATTAATAATAATTAAAACCGTACATACATACAGATGTGACGTTGAATTCGAATTTTGAACATTTGGAGATAATACAGATTTAACGGTATAAAGAAAAAAAAAAAAAGATAAAAAATGAAAATAATAAGGAAACTTGTTAATTACATAAAATCTTAACATATGCTTATAATGGGTACACATACATACATACATATTGCATACATACATACATGTATAACAATCCGATCAATTTGTCAAGTACTCGTGATTGTTTGATGAGTGCGTGCGTGCTTGTAAGTCTGTCTGCCTGCCTGCTGTATGTCTGTATATATTCGTATGTATGTATGTCCGCCTGATCAGAAGAAAAATCTGTAATTGTTCACGATGGGGAAGTATTTAACTTATTATAAGATATAAAAAAATGAATAAGAAGAAAAACGATAAGTCAGAGAAACGAGCGATTGTGTGTCTGTATGTTTGTGTGTAGTTTTTATCTTACATTACTTATGTTAATAATATGGTAAATAGTAGAATGGTTTTTGGTGTTCGGGGGTAGGTTTTTTTTTCGATGCTCTACAAATCGATTTTTACAACACGGATAATTATTATTTTATTTCATTTTCTCTCTCTCTCTCTCCTCTCTATGCTCTCTCTCTCTCTCTCTCTCTCTTGTTTTATAATTCTTACCCAATTTATTCTCGAGATTAATCAATTTCGGCTCGATTTTGACAAATTACAAAATTGGATGACAAATCAAAAAATATGTCCAGAAGAAACAAAAATATCAACAAAATCTAATTTTCTTTCTTCATCTTATTAAATAATATATAATCATATATCTAATTTATCACGAAATTCGGCTCGGTATTATAATACATACTTGCTATAGCGATAAACGATTCAATCACGCGATATTATTATAGTATTTAAATTCACATCGCGAAGTATTATTATTATTATTATTATTATTATCATCATCATCATTTTGCACGGTCATAATTTCTGTAAAGCAATAATCACTTTTTCTTTCTTTCTTTCTTTCTTTCTATTTGTATTTATTTATTTGTTTGGTTGTAGAATTTTTGTTACTTTTATTTTTTTAAATCATTTTCTGCCTGTATCTTTGTAATTTTTTTTTTTTCTTTTTGTATAGCACATACTAATATCTTGTCGAATGCGAGTATAATTAGCAGTAATTAATAGAATTTTGAGCTAAAAGATTTTTTGATGCGTGTTTCAAGTATATAATAAATATTAAAATAAATAATGAATAATGAATAATAATAAATAATAATTAAATAATTAATAATAATAGTTATAATATATACTAAGGACATAATATTTATTATTCAAATACGATGATGCAGCCTATGGTATATTATTATATAATATTAAATTAATATTGTATAAGGCATGCCGATTGAATTGATATTAATATCGATATTATATATATATATATACTATACGTACATACGTACATACATATATAGTAATGTGGACAAAAGTTTCTATACTGCTTGTTATTATTCGTTCGATTTAAAAAAAAAAAAGAAAGAAAGAAAGAGAAGAAAAAAAAAACAGAAAAAGAAAACACATTTATCTTACATTATATAGAAATGATCTTGTAAGATAAAAAAAGGGAGAGAAAAAAAAGAAAAAAACACAAACAAAAATTATTCGAAATAGGGTAATTACCGCATTAACGAAACAGAGAAAAAAAAAAAATTAAAACTAAAAGAAATGATGAAACGTTCTCATAAAGTTTATGATCGTTGATCGTCGAAAAGCTTACCACGAACAACCAACCTCTATCCAATAGAATCCCGTAACAGTAATAAAAACCATAGACCTGTATAATTAGATAAAAAAAAAAAAAGAAAGAGGGAAAGAAAGAAGAAAAAAAAAAAATTATTATTAATAATACCAACCAACCTGCACTGTAGTCGCGCGCTTAGATAAATATCTTGTTATAATTATTGCAAAATACATACAAGTTTTTCTTTTATTTTTTTTCTTTTTTTTTTCTTCTTTTTTGATTTTCTCAACACAGTCACAAATACCGACAAAATAACAACGGATTCAAAAAAACGAAAAAAAAAAAAAAAGAGAGAGAAACAAATCAATTACATAAACAAAAACAACAATAACGAAAACATGTACAATAACTCGACTCGAACTTGTAGTTTATCATCAGTTTCTTCATCCCACCAATTACTGATTGTGAACTAAAAAAAAAAGAAAACAAAAAAAATCATCCCCACCTATTATATAATGTAACAAATACTCAAGACGTATTATTATTATTATTAATTCATTAATTAATACATTAGTTAATTCATTCATTCATTAAATAATTCTTATATTACTTAATGACAATTATACCTACATAACGTTGCATCGCATACTACTACTACTACTACTACTACTACTACTACTACTACTACTACTACTACTACTACTACTCTACTACTACTTAACTTACTACCCATTTTTCTCTTCGCTATCCCGAAGGAGTATGGGGGGGGGGGGGGGGGGGGGGCATCATGAGCCAAACTGTACACATTATTACACATTTGTCGCGGTGGACTGACCCTCTATTTCGCAATTAATTATTTACGATCTTATTTTCCATTAAAATTATAAATTCGATTAAAATTTGATTGAAAAGAAGAAATTTAATGATAAGATTTCTGTTTTTATTTATTTATTATTATTTTTGTTTTTTTTTTAATAATTCTCTATGAGACGATTGTCGATTATCGATTTTTTTTTTTTTTTTTTTCTAGTTTAGTCGATTTTGAATCGATATAATTTGCCAATGGGTCGGTCTGTCGCGTCTAATATTAAACACATTTATGATATACAATTACACGAATCATATATACAATAAACAAACAAACAGACAAACAAAAAAATAACAAAAAAATGAAAAGAAAAAACAAAACATAAAACATAAAATAATATTGCATTGCTATACACAAATATGACAACGTATATAGTTTAGGTAACTGCCTAGAGAAATTGCCAATAAAGTAGTCGATAAAACTAGTAGAAAAAAAAAAAAAAAAAAATCTTTGTTGTGTTTCCCCGTATACCTCACTTATATTATCACCGTAATTTTTTATCTGTATTTTTATCTGTATATTTAATTTTGTATTTTTATTTTTGTATCTATATATCTAATACCTATTATCATTAGAGTATCTATAGACAATTGATATAAGTACATATATACCATGCATATATACATATATATAAGTATTTACCTATATACCTACACATACGTATAGAATCTCTCGTTTTGTTACTGTTGTCTTCGTGGACCAGGAGGGTGCCCACGTTTCACTAATTGGCTAATTAATATTAAGTCATAATTAGGCGAGTTACACCGTTGGGCACTCATCCCATGCTGCCTTCTGGTTGGCTCTAATACATCATTTATATATGTGTATATGTGTGTATAGCGTATATATGTATATATATATATATATATATATATATATAAATATATACATCTGTCTACGCATCGTTCGCTTTATAGGTCGTGTCGGGTCGAAGTGCACGTAGTCATTTAAACATCCTTATTTCTTATTTATTTAGTTTTTTAGAAAAAAAAAAACATTTTCTAATTTTTTTTTTTTTAACCTTGATCACTAATTTTTCCTACCATTTTAGATAGCTTTGTGATTTGTCCTTCACGTATCATAGAATTTCGTTTCCTCTAATATTACATAAAAAAAAAAAAAAACAGAAATTGATATCATTAAAATCATAAAATACGACCCGACCCGACTCCCTATCTGCTCTCTTCGACTCTTCGATCCCGCCTCCGTTCACATCTTATCTTATTATCAAATTTACGTCTCCGTTAATTTCTATGAGGAAAGAAACGATTTTTATTTTTTTTTTTTTGTTTTTAATACTTTTTCTCGTAAAATGTCGGAGTATAGAAAATTGTCAATTCTTTTTGAAAGCATAAAATTAGTACTTACTAATTAAATTGATTTTTTTTTCTTCTTGTTTCTTGTGATTTTTTTTTTTTACTTTTTTTTTTTTATTAATATTGAATCTTCCAATAAAAAAAATTTCTTTTCATTGATCAAATTATTTTTAAGATACGGAATTGCGGGTCGAATATCAAGTAAGAGAGAAAGAGATAGTCTTGTATGATATACCTATACAAAAGCGAATAGTGTACCTTTCGTAATACAGTAACTACCTTATGTATATGAAAACTGAAAAGATTTCAGGTGCAGAGTAGCTATTGTTATCTGTTTGTTTCCCGTTAACCGTACAAAACTATTATAATAATTGTCATTGAAAAGTAAATTTCGAGTAACAAAAAAAAAAAATTCAAATTTGACAAGAAAAAAAAAAAAGTGTTCAGGGAAACGAACAGAGAACTTTGCAGTAGCGCATGCGTTAGCTAGAGCACTGATATATACACCAGTCTAACAACCAGAATTTCACATGATTTGATTATTTGTTTGATTAGAATTCTTTTTTTTTTTTCTTTTCAAATATTGAAAATCCTAATTGTTTTCTCAAAAACGAACAAAACAAGAAAAAAAAAAAAATCCATATCCTTTCCCACGTGGCCTTTGACTTACTTTTGGATTGCAGCCACGACAATTATTCACCGCTCTTTGTAAATATACTTATATTTATACTATCGTATTCATATAATATGATATAGAAAAAAAAGAAAAAAAAAAAAAAAAATCAGAATGAAAGAAAGAGAAAAAAAAAGCCGTAAAATCATAAACGTGCGGTTTTATTCTCTTTCAGTATTAAAAGTAGGTGTGTGTATTTTCTGTTCTTTTTTTTTTTTCTTTTTTCTTTCTGTTTTATAGCTTGGAAGTATATGCAAGTAGGTTGATTATTAAATTTGATCAATTGATAATCCCATGATAAAATCATTCCCAATTTTCATTTAAAATATTTGATTTAAATCTATCCGAGTGCCTTAATCTTCCCTGTTCCCAATCAGTAAAAAAACCTTGACCTTTTTTTCATAAAACAAAAATATATATGTATATATATATATATATATATATATATATATATATATATATATATATATATATATATATATATATATATATATATCCCACGAGTTCCTGTAGTAAGTAGATTATGTATATTGTTTTGAATCTTATTTTATCTTATTTAGTTACCTTTTTTTTATTTTTTAACAAATTTTTTTATTTATTGATTGCTGTGTGTCGACGTCTGCAGGTGATGCCTATGTGGAAACCCATAACCAGGTAAGATATTACAAGTAGATTTCCTAGTTAATTAATTAGTCACCCTATATAATTATAGTATATACCTATCTATATATACCTATATTTAGAAATTATTGTTCGTAGTAGAAATGAATTTAAAAAAAAAAAAAAAAAAACAAATATATATGCCAAATAAAAAGTGTGGTAAATGGTGTAGTGTAGTTCGTGTGTAACGGCTTTATATATTGACTTGAGCTTAACAACGACTCGTTTTTCTCGCAAACCGTAGTAGCTTTTCGGAAAATAATTATTACCCGCGCTTATAATATTGATACACGAATTTTCAAACTGTAAGAAACGTTTTCAAAAATTTTTCTTTTTTTTTTCTTTTATATTTATTTATCTATTTTTTTAATTTATTTAATTTTTTCGGAGCTAGTCACTTATCTTCTCTCATACATTCTCATATATATTGAAAAATGAAAACGAAAGAAAGAAAGAAAGAAGAAATATAATAAAAGCAAAATAAAATTTGCGACGAATATTGGAATTATAATTAGAATAAATAAATCCGGCGAAAACTAAGTCGTTGAGCTTTAAAGTTTATACCTATAATTCACACAGGGTGCACCATGCATGTCACTAACCAGCAAATTATCAAAACCAACACTCGAGCCTCTACAGATCATATCGCTCTCTAACTTTACCGAATAAAAAACCCAAAAACAAATCCCAAAATAATAATAATAATAATAATAATAATAATGGTATTGTGAAAATTTCTAATTAATTTTAACAATTTTTTTTTTTGTTGTTTTCTTCGTTTATTTGATTTTGTCGGGGTAAGATAGCTGTAAAATACCAATCTACACATGGTATACATACATATTACACATATGTGTCTATTATAAAAAAAAAAGCGTTTGTGCATACCCTAATACGCATTTATTTTTTCAAATTTCGATTATACATAATACGATTGACATCATTATCGCCCTACTCGCGGCTGATGTATGAATAAAAATAAATTGTAAGTCGGTGATGATATAGCGACATAATAATAATAATAATAATAATAATAATAATAATAATATATCAATAACGTCAATTTTGGATAAATAAAAAGAACAAAAAATAAATAAATTTTAATTAGTATATTTGATGTATAATTAATATTATACGTATAACATATTATACCTATATTGATTAATTGATCAATTAATTAATTAATTAATTAAATAGTATATTGTATATACATATAGGTATATAAATATATACATATACATAATTAAATGGTGCACCCGCAGACTAGAAACTGCAGCAACGATGATATATACCTATCTATATAGATGATCAATGATTAATGATTATTTAATTAAATGGAATCGAGTTTGAGTTGAGTTTATTACTATATATGAAGCGTTTTAAATAATAATAATAATAATAATATTAATAATAATTATAATAATTACAACAATAATAATAATAACAATAAAAGTGAGTTGGAAGATGAAGAAAAAAAAATAATAAAAATAATTAAATAATAATAAAAATTTAGAAAAAAAAAAAAAAATGATCAAACTGTAAAAGATTGAGTATAAAGAATTCATGTAACTTATCATATGTATAAAATGTTGTACGAGGAAGAAAAAACAAAAAAAAAAAAAAAAACAAAAAGACGAAAAATCAAGAGAGGTGTTAGAATTGATACGTGTATTGAACGTAAATAGTTATATTGAATAGATAATACGTATTAATTGAATTTTTCGAAGCACTTTGGACAAGGGACCCACCACACGATTCGTAGCGTTTTCTGGCTCTTAATTTTGACCGGGGCCATACTGCTCTTCCATAACTATATATATATATATATATATACAAATATATGTATATACTACGATTACGTACTTGTATAAATTACTACTCGAACGTTTTTTAGCGGTTAAGTATATAATATTTATCGTTTGTGAAACTTTTTTCGCCGGTATGTTTGTCTCTGCGTGTGTATGTGTGTGTGTGTGTGTGTGTACGCGCGCGCGCGCTGCGCGACTTGCTCTATCCTCCCTTAAACAATAGTTTTCCTGTATTTTTCACCCCTTGGAAAAAGAAGAAGGAAAAAAAAAAAGAAAAAAAAAGTGAAATAATAAAAGTGAAATAAATTCTTACTTTTCATATACATATATCTACTCTTAGGAAGTTGTGTGTGTGCGAAGGGAAGTATCGCGACACCCTCGGTGGACTTGCAAAATAAATAAAAAAAAAAAAAGTGGCGAAAACATGAAGAAATGAGGAAGTAAAGTAAAACAGAGTAAAGTAAAGAAATGGAAAAGTCATAAATATATATAATCTCATAAATCTGTATATATCCACAGTAACATTGCGACCGCGAGTTCCCCATTCGAGTGCCACGTGGAGCTGTTTTTGCTTTCAATAAATTTAATTCAAAATTTGTCTTGACAAAATGTGGATGAATTCTCAAGTAAACGAAATAAAACAAAGAAAGAAAGAAAAAAAAAAAAAGAAAGAAAATTTACAAGAAACAGAATTAAAAATCGTATTTTTGAAACTAAGATCCAAACTACACGAGGCACTCGGTTGAAGAGTTGTAAATATTTTCCAATCTCAGAGCACTCGCAATAGCGCAATTAATTTATTAATTTGATAATTTATTTATTTATTTATTTACTTATTTATTTGAGTAATAATTTATTTTTATTGAAATGTTCTTGAAATATAGAGAAAATGAATGAAAAAAAATTAAAAGGAAACAGGAATAAAGAAACGAAAAGAATAAAATTAAAAAAAAAAAAAAAAAAAACAAGAAAATCCCTCACGAAACACGCCGTGCGCGTGCTACCATACATGGAGAGATATTGATGTACATATTTACTTCGTGAAGTATATACATATATATATAAATATAAAATAAATTGAGTAAAAAGTAAGCGAGTAGTGGACCTAGTACGTTCTTACACTAGAAGAACAAAGTGCACACTATAGAATTATCACATAGTATTATAGTCGGTAGTGAGTAGTTATGTACGTCTCATAAGCTAAAAACAACAAAAAAAAAATTTTTAAAGTAATTTAAATAATAATATTATTAGCTATATTCAATTGATATACTACCCAATGTTGTAGATTACAACACACAAGATCTGTCCCTGATGCTGGTTAACAGACATTGTTTAATTTTATTTATTTTATGTATTTGCTCAATTGAAAATTGGAATATCCTACATTTTCTATTCGATCAAGTCAATAGCCTTTTTTGGCAATCGATCGAAACTTAATGAAAATTTATTTTCTCATTGAGTTGAGGTTTTTTTTATTTCCTCTTTCTTTTTGATATTTCAATTCAATATTTTCAGGCCAGGATCAGGGCCAAAAGTGAAATGCATTTTAGTCACTTATTTATTTAATTTATTTAAAAATCTGGAGAGAAAACAAACAGAAAAAAATAAGAAAAAAAAATGAAAAATGAAGAAAAAAAAGGTAAAAAAAAAAAAAAAAAAACCACTTGAATTATTTTAGAGCTAATATTTATGATATTGATATTTTGATTGATTGGTCTGTGTTGGTATTTTGCCAATAATTTTTTGACAGCTTCAGCGTAGCCTTCCTTTGTCCTTCTTTGTCTTTGGCTCCCGAGGGCCTCCAGCGAATGTCTATATACCATCAAATATTTTTCAATTTCTCTGATAGACGAACGAAAAGAGACACGGGTGTTTGGAGTAGAAAAAAACAGAAAAAAAACTTCGAAAAAAAAAAAAAAATGGAAAATGTCAAATAAAAAAGAAAAAAAGAAACTTTTTCATCCCTCGATTTATGGAAAGAATTTCAAAGTTATGTTATCATCAGTCTCTTTGCCCTACCCTTACCCTACCCTCTCGTATATGTATACCTACCTCATACTCTCGTGTAGAGAAGTTTCATGAACTTTATTTTTTGGTTCCTGCATTGGGCATATAGGATATAAATAAAATATTAATATATATATATATATTTTTTTGTTCTTATCATCTGGTTTATTCGCTGGTGGTCAACGAGGGTATGTAAAACTTACAGATGTCTAGTGGCATAGCGTGATTATATAGTAAAACATGTGTAGCAAGTACGTAATTATTAATTGGTAATCCGTAATAAGTAAATATCAGTATTTCAGTAAAGTGAAAAAGTATCGATTTAGTAGGTGAAGTATTTACAACACCGTATTTACCGCAGGCTGTACCTGTTGTTGTTGATAACATTAAAATACTCTTATTCCATGCTATATTATCGCTTACAGAATCAATTTTTATATCCCCATTATCACAATATATTACATACTTATAGATCCCCCCTATTCCCAAAATCATATCATATATATATACCTACCCTACTTTTATCCTTGCTAATATATGTATATAATTATCACTCATTCCCTAAAACTGTACATGTAACGTAATATATATATAAATCTCTACGTATTTATTTATTTGAAGAAGAAAAAAACAAAAAGAACTTTCCTCTTCTCAGCTATTTAATTTTCAAATCGAACGAACTGTTGGAAACTTGAGCTTTTATTTTTGGAAAGAGTGCCATGGGGAAGGGGTTATTTTATTAATTAAATCGACACTTCGAGGGATATTTTCTCTTAGGTCTACGTGTCCCTAGTGACCGATCAATTTCATCTGAAAATTTTTTCTCCCTGCTCTCCCGCACAATTCTTTCTATTTTTTATTCAATAACAAATAACCAGCTTTAGATATGACGAGAAATAGGGATAAAGAGATATAGAGATAAGAAGAGAGAAAATAATAAAGCCTCGACGAAGGTATATAGTTATATGTTATATGCTCGTTCAGTATACAATTGTGCTTTTCTACGAGTTTCCTCTGTTCTCGAGTTGAAATTAGTAAGTATTCTTTGATTTATATTTCTTTACCTGTCTCTATCTTTTTCACTCTCTCTCCCTCTCCCTCTCTCTCTCTCTCTCTCTCTCTCTCTCTCTCTCTCTCTCTCTCTCTCTCTCTCTCTCTCTCTCTCTCTCTCTCTCTCTCTCTCTCTCTATTTTCTCTCTCTCGCAGCTTGGATCAAGTAACGCCGTACAATAGATAAAAGTATTTCCGTAGAAAACATTACGTAGACGCGAGAGTATGGGGGATGGTGAGGGACCATTATTCCTAAATCATCCCCTTCTCCGAGGGAAACCAGAAAGAGAAGAAACCCCGGATTTAGAAGTTGGATGGCTTCGGAAAGAATGGTAAAGAGAAAAGAACTGAGGGTTAGACCGGTGGGAGTCCATCTTAGAACTTCCAAAGAATCTCCTCATTCCCCCTAAACGTAGCAGTGCCTATATATATATATATATATATATATGTATACGTACACAATATACATATATTCTGTATAATATTACAAAAAAAAAAAATTGAAAAAAAAAAAAAATTAAAAAAGAAAAATAATTTTCGTTTACACATATCTACTAGAGTATCTTTACCACTCATATTATGTATAGGTGTTGTTGACATTATTGATTGATTGATTACTACAAATTGATAAAATTTTTTTCTTTTTTCTTTTTTTATTAATGCTTTTCCTTCACGTTATACGTTGTTCATATTTTCGTTCCTATAACACATAGGTATTAATATCCTGAGTTTCGTAATGATTGATAGATTTGCAGCTTATATATATATACACGGCGTGTTTCGGATTTTCTATCTAGGGTCATTATCGGTTGACCATTGCAGTTTATCGAAATTTTAGAATCTGCTAAAATTAATCTTGTGAGTTTCATATGAATAAAAAAAGAAAAAATATATGAACAAATATTTGTAAACAATTTTCAATCCGAGATACGCCCGTAACGATTACAGCTTAATAAGCTTTTGTTCTTTATATATATATATATATATATATATATATATATATATATATATATATATATATATATATATATATATATATATATATATATATATATATATATATATATATATATATATATATATATATATATATATATACATATATATATATATATATACATATATATACATACATATACATACATATACATACATATATATACATATATATACATATATATATATATATATATATATATATATATATATATATATATATATATATATGGTAAAGTAATTTGTCGTATATAAACCTGTCGTATACATCGAAACCAATGAACGCGTAGTGTGTTATTTATTAATTATATTTAATAGCGGTGTGAAATATTTACTCATTTAATCGCGTGCTTTCACCTAATTTATATACACCACACATACATACCTATATCGATAAATTAATATATGACTGATAGTTTATGCAAAAGTAAAATCGAACGGAATAAAATATGATATATATATATATATATATATATATATATATATATATATATATATATATATATATATATATATATATATATATATATATATATATATATATATATATATATATATGTATGTATAATCAAAACCCTCATCATATATCATTTGAAGAAGAAAAAATAAAATTTTCTCTGCGCTGATGATGATTATTATTATTACATGTGATGATGATGATAACGAATCACATAAAAAGGATAATAATTATGTACTGTAATTTTGTGATAAAAAAAGGAGAAAAAAAAAACAAAGAGAAAACCAGAAAAAAAAAATTTATTTAAAAATTAAAATTTGATACCTACACGAGTTTTCACCGAGTTCACGATTTCCTTCTGATTGATATGTAGGTATATAAATTCTATACGTATTAATTTGTAATTTTAGAAAAATTTTGTTAATATATAGATCGAACGAATGAACTCACTGCAATATAAGTATAGGTATATTATAATAAGGAAATGGAATGAAATCGAGAATTCTTTATCCAACGAGAAGATTGAAAATGGATAAGAGTATAACATAATAAATAAATAAATGATATAATGATAAAATTTATAAAAATATCAATCTTCTTATATATTTAGGTATAACATAATAAGTGTTAGAACCATATAGTGATGTAAGTGCTTTTATATATTTACCCAAGTACAAAGTGTACATATACATATACATATATATATGGTATTAATATATATATATATATAGTATATAGTATATAGTATATATGTATATACACGATAAATTTGAACAGTGTTCAGACTTAGCTTAGAATAATCTACATATAGTATCAAGTGTGTTGGATTTAACGATTTTAATCTATAATGTTTCTAATTCTAGTCATTTTACAAAAAAAAAAAAAAAGAAAAAAAAGAAGAAGAAGAAGAAAGACAGAGAGACAAAAGAAAAAAAAAACATACCAAAAAGCAATCAACGAATCATTCCCGATCGAAAATGTCAAAATACCTGCACGATTACAGGTACAAACGCATATAGGTATATCATCATTCGTAAAGAAACCAAAAATAAATAAATAAATTAAAAAATAATAATAATAATAATTGCGACATATAAGGTATATATATACATAAAATAATAATTTATTACTGTCATAAATGATTGATATTTATATATACATATATTATATATTATCATCGATATCATCGTCATTATTATTACGTATTATTATTATCATTATTATGATTATTAATATTATCATTATACATATATATTTTAATCGATACACTATAATCTGTTTACACTTCATATTTTTAACCCTTTTACGTTTAATGTATCCTTCCACCTACTTTCCCGATCTATTTATTATATCTATATAACCTACGGATTCAAAACTACCCGAATCAAATCGAATCGAATATAATAGAATAGGCAGACAACGACTAAACCCTAAATCTAAACCATACCCATTCTAACAACCCTCAAAAGTTATACTTTTCCATTTCCTTTCTGGTTACTAGTGACACGTCCGTTTTCGTTGGTCATCTCGTTCGCTACGTTAAACGTTTCAATTTTTATAAAGCCGAGGATGTACGAGTATTATATGCAGTATATCAAAAAGAGAAGATCCTATATCGTGTAAGTAAACAACGGAAACACACTCACTCCATCTTTTGATGTAGAGTAAAACGCCTCGAACCTTATGCTTAGGGACTTAGGATGTCATCTCGTAGTGTTTAATTGATCTGCCAAAAGTCGAGGTGATTATGAAAATGACTAGAACTTTGATGTAAAGTCAGGAATAAGTCCAATTAGTTCAACACGTGGCTGAAAACCATTTACACCTATAACTGGTCTCGGAATTTATTCATCCTTCTGTATATGGATAAACGAAAAAAACTTACGGCAGGGGCTAAATTATTTATTTATTTATTTATGTACCTGGTTTATTTATTCGCTATATGTATACATAGTATATAACGATATGCGGCGAAAATGTTATTGTATCTCTGTAACCTTTTTGAAGCTCAACGATCGATTCCTGCGCACAGCTTGTCGATCGAGGAGGAAGCGTTAAAATGATCTCACGGTATAGTATAAAGTAGGGTATACGTAGGTGGAGAAAATATACGGGTATGGGGAAAATATGTTCTCTGTCTATTATAGAATATTCTTTAAGAATCTCACGTCAGGTGGAAAATCTTTTTTTTTCTTCTTCCTCCCCGTGCAGTGTGACGTTGAAAAATAAGTTAAGAATGACGAAAGCCAATTTTTCGTTTTTTATTTTTTTATTTCTACGCGAGTGGAATCCAGCGATTGAACGCCCGTCGTTTCGTGAGTCTAGAGTCGTAACTCGGTTTGGCTCTCCTAAATATTCTGTAAATACCGCGAGGGAGGCAGGGCAGGACAGGCAGGCAGGCAGGCCACGCAAGGAGAGAGTAAGGGATGTAGGGGGTGAGAAATGTCGGGGTTGATTCACGCTGGGTCTGCGGGGTCTGTGGGGGGATCAATATTGGGACCCCCCAGGGGCACACACGCCCAGTCCTAACCCAGCCAAACCCAGAGCCACACCAAACCCTACTCAGCTGGTGTCTAAATTGCACGGGAAAAAGGCATCTACGCGACTCAGCGTAGACATTATTCCTTCAGATTTTAAACGTCTTCATTCTTTTCTGCTTTACCATGCTATTCTCTCCCTTCACTCCACACATTCGTTGCTATATCCTACCCACTGGGTCCCAAGAGACGTGAAAGCTCGCTCGCCTTAGGGATATTGATAACCTGATTTCTTTTCCTTTTTGCTTAACAGCGAATTGATTTTTTTCTCTTCTTATTCATCTTCCTCTAACCTACGTATCGAAACTTTTATAAAAAATATTTTTTTAAATATTAAAAATTATAATAAATATCATAAGAAAAAGTCGATAGAATAAAAGCCAAGTTTGGAACTCAAACAGAATCCAAAAACACTGTATAGACTAGAAATAGTTTTCACTAAGCAATTAAGGAGCTGCTACACTACAAGAAATGGGGTTGGCTTAAGGACGATAAGAAAACCGTCGGTAAGTTTAGTCCTAATCGCAGAACTGGTCTTATAATAGAACCCCAAACTCTAACCTATTGTTAAGAGTAAGTGAATTGAAAATCTCCGGTGGTAATGGTAACAGAAACAAGTTTCAGCATCAGCTTTATGAACAATTAGGAAATCGTATTGCTCAGGAGCTTTTAGAACTTTCTTATACCTTAGGGCCTGAAACACTACCTGACAGTCTACAATCTAAATCATATTGTTCTGAAACTGCAGTTATATTGTTAGCTATTCCACAAGGGTATTCTCCTTATTGACGACTTGGAAGACGACTTCATCTCTTCAAAAGAACCGCAGTTCTCTTGTAAATCAAATGTTCGTTGAAAATGTCAAAAACAGCCGGCGAACAGTCGCTTGCTTGATAGTTGGTTACTAAAGGCCTATATAGAAGGCTCAAAGAAGGGGCTAGGAGCGAGGGTTGAGGGTTGAAGTAGTGATGGTGGTGGTGGTGGTGGTGGTGGTGGTGGTGGTTCGAAGCTCCGCTGCGAGGCCACCGACCCCTGAGCCCAGTGACAAGGACCTGCTCCCTCTGGATGCACAGAACCTTGAAGAAGTAATGTAGGGGAGTTCTGCGTGTTGATATACATATATATATTTTTTTTTTCTTACATTTTTTATTTTTTACATTCACTAAAGTTTCGAAATCGCGGTATTTTTTACCAGGTGATAAGCGTGTGGAAAACTCTAACGTGCAGACTGTGAGCAAGAGCCTTAGGTTATACCTCGTATTTGAAATTTGTATAATTGTTGTAGAAAATTGTAGAATTAAATCCGGTCTAATCTTTGCTTAGGTTTACACAAGCACGCAACATGCTTGCACGTAATTTTGTTGCGAAAATGGGAAACTAAAACTGGGACGGGGACGGAGACGGAGACAAAGACTTACAGGTAAGAGACGGGTAGCAGGGTTAGAGGGTGCAGGAGAAATTCGAAAGTGGAAGAGACAAGGAGGACCCAGACAAAACCCAGTAAGCTCCAAAGCTTCACGGAGGATCCGGTCTTATTGGCTGTACAGCGTATCTTTCGTATCCTGAGCTCGAATCCCTCAGGATATATTAGTGACGCGGTATACGAGTCAAGTTTCTTTTTATTTTTTGTTTCTTTACCTCATTATTAAAACGCTTCAAGGAGTTTTTGGCCTCATGGTATATTATTGAATTTTTTTATTTTTTTTATTCTTTCTTCGCTTATACGTGATATACTGCTTTATCTTAATGAAGCAGAGCTTTCTTTTCATCTATTTTCCGAAAAAACTCGAAAGATCGTCTGTAAGAATTTTTTTTATTTTTGATTTTTTGATTTTTACACTGCGATTTTATTAAAACTAAAGTAACTCGAGATTATTTTTTCTCTAATACCATTTCCCACCGTCCAAGAGTGACAATACTTAAATTTGCATAATTTTTCGGACGGCAATTTATGGTGTTTGAAATCTTGACCGTTAAAATTATGAATAAAACAGAGTCTCAAAAATTACTCTTGACGTATTTTTTTTTGGTCATGTTCGGTTAAAAAAAAAAAAAAAATCAGCATCCTCGAGAGTCACCAGCGCCGCAATAAATCAAATCTTTTTTTTTCCTTCGTTTTTACCCTTGCGCAGAAAATATAGAAGTCTTTAGATAAGTTACCCTATAAAATTCGTTCAAATTATCTCTGCACTCATTCCACGAAAATCTTTCATTAATTCCCGTCTATATCTCACAGTTCGTTAGTTACTGAATGAATAAGATAAAATAAAATTAAAAAGGTAAAAATAGAAAAAAAATTAAATCGTACAGTTCTGAAAAGACGTCGCGACGTCCCAACGATTAACACTGCAGTATAAGCTACAGTACTCGGTGTCCTGAAAGTTTAACGATGAGCAGGCAGATATCTATCACATAATTAGGGATATTACGTATACCTACAAGTAAATTTTTTTGAATTAAAAATTCTCATCTTTTGTTTGATTAATAAATTTTTAAGCAATAGTGTACAAGGATGTGTACAACGACATGCTTCGCTTTGATCAATATCGGTAAAGATCTATTCGAGATTTCCTTATCGTATATAAGTACATGAATATGGATATATACGATGTGAATAATCGTGTAGTGTAACGAGAATCGAGGCTAATTAATTTCACGTACAAGAATTACCTTTGAGGCAAGTTCAAATTTATAAAGTATATACACGAACCAAAAAGCAGAGTTCTCGAACCCCTGGGAAGTTTCGTGACCGAATACCGATTTACCATTTGCCCTTTCAAAGTCGAGGCGTAAAGGTTCTCCACAAATTCCTCGCCTACTATTTACTAATGATAAAACTTTTGCTATACTATATGTATGCATGTATACATAGGTATACACATATAACTTACTTCTATATACAGAACGAAGCAGACAAAGGGTAGATAGCAACAGAACTGAGAGCCAAAGTCAGAGAGAATTAGTGAACACGGGTGGTGCACGCGACTCGTATATAATCGTGGAGAAAGAGAATCGTTACCAAATTTAGGGACTTAATACACCGCTGAAAATGTCTCGATCGTCGAGCAGCTACAGACTAACCTGGCCACCTAAAACCTAGAACCTACAACCTAAAACCACCCGGTTCGTTCGTATACGAGTTACGCCGCTCCCAGATCGATGCCCGTTCCTCCATCCCCTACCCTATCTCTCTCTCTCACTCGCTCTCTCTCTCTCTATACCGCACTCCTTCTACCTCTATCTCTCTCCCTCACACAGCTACCTACCCCTGTCTATCTACCCCCGAATCGTATCGCTCTACGTGCGTTACGCGTTACGATAGTTACGCTTTACGGTTTACGGTATGCTTTATACGTGCGGATGACACTCCCCAATGTTCTTTGGGGGTGCTTTCCGCCACCCTGTGACACCCTACGATCACCTACCCTATCAACGGATCGAGTTACCATAGTCTATGATCTGTGTCCTGTTTTGTCGTACTTCGGGCATTGCAGTACAGCAGAATTTGTAAAAATAAATAATTTGTAAAAAAATAATTTGTCGTTATATATCAAATTCCGTTGCAGTTTCCGTGAAAGGGTTCGTTGGTCAGTTTTAGTGCGTCCATTTTTTCTTTCTTTCCTTTTCTTTTCGGTTTTTGTTATACGTCAAGATTTTATCTCAATTTTTTTGTTTCTTTCTTTTCATACCGTGAAATTTCTCCCCTTGGGTCAATTACCGCACGACATCAAACGACGGTGAAATTTATGGAACAATTTATCGAGGAAGGAGGAGGAGGCGGAAAAAAAAGTCTATATTTCGTTCGAAGATCATCTCTTCTTCAGAACTATATTGTTGTCTTTACATTTCGCCACTGTTTCTTTCATCCCTCTCTGTCTCCCCCCTTTTCACCCTTTGCACTTGTCTAGATTCAAAAGGTAGGTATAGGTAGGTAACCGTTAAACCTTCTTCTCCACTCCTGATACGAAGACATCTTTCGTCGTGCTGCTAGGGATTCTATATACCAAACAGAGTTGATCCAACTTGAAAGTCTCAACGCTCTTGGGGATCAACTCAAAATCCTGAAGTCGACCTCGTGAAATATTCTTTTTATATATTTCTCTTTGTCCGTTACACTTCTTCGAACTCTTTTATCACTTCGGAATATGTTTTTGAACATGATATCTCGAAATGGGATTATACCTACATCAACGTATCTCTTCTGCACTAAAACTTCACGGACGATTTCAGTCCTCAAATTAATTTCAAATCGACATAAAATAAAGCACAAAATTTTGCTTAAATTTTTTTCATGCATCCGCTCGCCGTTGTTTTGCCAATCAATATGTAGTAATTTCTTTATTTATTATTATTTCGCTTTTTTTATTCTAATTTGCGATTTTTTGTCATCACTATGCGATAGGTATACGTATATTGCTTGTCGGTAAACTAATCAAGAAACAATTAGGAACTATCGTTGTTTCTGTTTGTTCACGCAGTACAGATTACACACCCCCATGGTTGTTCACGAAACTTAAGACGATTACGGAAGACACGCTAACGTTACCTCAGGGTTATCTAGCAGTCCTTTGATGCCTGAGGACTAGAAGTAATTATTATTATTCCTTTACCTCTTAGGCGGTCTTAGAATCTCGCTGGAAAGATCGAGCTCCGATGTTCTTCACCTTTTTAAGGATCCCTTATACGAAAGGTATAAGGTAGGTTCGTATCTATACCTATAGCGATATCATCAACCGACAGCCAGCATATTTCCACCCCTTGGACTGTATTTACTCTCTCGGTTTTCAGCCCCACCCTCTTACTCTCACACACGTAAACTCATCCCCTTGCCAACACATACCAATACGCGTCCTGCACATGCTATCCCTTCTCGCCTCTTCCATACCTCGTCCATAACCAGAGTTGAGGCTCGCGGCGCACCCAGAAACCATCCCTTACATCCATAAAAAAAAAAAGAAATAAAAAAAAAATAAAAATAAAAATAAAATAAAATAAAACAGGATGAAAAGAAAAACGAAAACAACGAACCTGGTGAATAGTCGGTGGTCACGCTATACGCTACATGAAAGGTGGAGTGGAATATCATATTCCGATACGGATAAATTTCCGTATTTATAATATGACTGAACTATTCTTATACGTTTACATATATGTCGCTTAAATTCATCGTTTCGATTGATTTTCAGTAGATTTTTTTTTTAATTGTGTTATTAATATGTGTAATTTATAAGTAATTTTTATTTTATTAATTATATAATATTTGGGAAAGAATGTGAGAAGGGATTTACAGATGTTATATACAGTGTGATGAATTGAATGTTGTATATATACGCAGAACTATGGAAAGGCAACAGGCTGTGCTGTGCGGTGCGCCTGTCTCCCCGATGGGAAGATTCTCGCTTCGGTTACTCGATGTGGATTCTAAGTAGCACCGTTCGCAGAGGGGTTGGTACGACTCCTGGGGTGATCGCACCCGCCCGAGTCACCCCTTCTTGATTTACCGCGGTTTTATTGGCAAAGATAAACCATTTACGACGGATACTTCGCGCTGCCGCGAACTCTGGCTTGCTCAAATCTTGATCCTGCCCCGTTTCTCCCTTTCGTATATACATGCGTATTTCTACTCTATCTATCGATGTAGACTTTTTCGACTCGAAGACTGCACAGGCTGACTATTCTCTCTGTCAATTTTCGATTACCCTTCTCTCTCTCTCTCTCTCTCTCTCTCTCTCTCTCTCTTTCAGACCGAATATACTCCAGTCAAAGGTATTTTCCGATTTCAAAGAAAATACACCGATTTCCACCTATTTCTAAGTATTTCATTCAGGGGTTTTGGGACACGGAGCGTGGTAGAAGTGGCCGAAAGGAGAACGAGGAGATAAATTTACTCCGCAGGTACAATGCAACCCGAATATATCACGTGACGTCAAGGGAGGAGAATCGATTGTTTCGCCCAAAAAAAAAACAAAAATAAATAAAAAATAAAAATAAATAAAAACACACACACACAGAGAAAAGAGGAACCAGTCGGTCCACAGGACCTCGAGGACATCCTGCCATGAGGAAAAGGCAAGAAGAGGGTCGAACGAAGGAAGGAGGTGAAGGGATGGCGAATCAAGGGAAGAGAGGTGTCGATAATAAAATGTCGACTCGCGTTTGGGGTGGCAAAGTGGTTTACGCTTCCGAGGTGCTGGGCTAACCTAACCTAACCCCAACCCTATGAACCCCGACCAAACCTCGCCTTATACCTAACTGCGGTATGATCCGAGCGAGCTGTCTTCAAACATATTTCCTGTATACAACGGCGACATTTTTGTTATTATACTGATGGGGCGACAAATATAACCCGGTTGAGGCTATATCGAGTGTCACTGCCGGAAGGAGCGAACCTGAGACATCCGGGGTGAAGAACTTTTTAATAAAATGTCCTTCGAGGGTCGCTAAAAATTCGCTTCTTTTATTCTTCTTCTATATATTTATGACCAGTGAAATTGAACAAGTTTTTCGTTTGAGAAATTATACAAAAAATTAAGCTTTTGTTTTTCTGGATTTAATGAACAAGGCGCTTTTTTTCTTAAAGGTTCGAATTGATACAGGGTGGTGATACTAGGTGAACGAACTTTGCCGGTCAACGTCACGCTATAACTCTAGCATGTGGACAAATGAGGGAAATGAGGTTTGTGGGTTCTGAAAATGTAGGACAAAGAATAGAAAGAAAAAACAAAAAAAGAAAGGGAAATAAAATTGCTGTACTAGATCCCGAATGAATGTAGAAAGTGAGGGATAAAAATGTCGCGTGGCAATCTGAGTGATACGGAAACGCTTCTGGCACGACTTTGTATTCCATGGGGTGACGCTGACACCCTGGATTTTGTGGAATAAAGAAAGCTCACCGGGGTCGGTTGGTCCGGCTGCCCCACTTCCGCCACGACCTCTACCTTCACCTCCATCTCCACCTCAACTTCCACTTCCATTTCTACTTCTACTTCTACTTTTACATCCACCAGCTCAATCTTCATCCTGCCCTTATCCCAATCTGAAGTAAAATACACACTACGTAGAAAACTAGAGAGGGTGGTGAGGGAGGGAATAAGGTAGCCTAGTTGTGATGCGAGAAGCGCATCTCGTACACTTCAACTTGAGGTGGTTCAACTTTTCCGCTCTCCTTGCTTCGTTACATAATGCAAGCCGCCATATTGAATATTTTCACCGTCTAAAGTGATAAGAAAATCCTCGGGAAAGCCCTAGCTCGACTTGACGCCGATGGAATATTACGGAGTCCGCAGGCGTCTTGGCTACTTTTAAGCGTCCGTTGGGAGAACGACGAAGAGGATAGAATTCAAGACGAAGAGACCTGCAACCATCAGAGGAGGAAGATGAAGAGAAAGGGAATATAACTAACAGCCCCACGACCCCGACCCCGACCCCGACCTCGACCCCAACCCCGATCCGTGCGTCTACTGCGGTCACAATATAATTATTGTTTCGGTTAATTACTCCCGAGATATTATGTTCATCGGATAATTGGAGTTCGCTAATTTTAGAACTTCGTTCTGTTTACCTCTTTAATCTTTTTTACATATTATATTATCAACTTTCGATCGACTATTTTTTCTCCATTTAATATACGACTACAATAAGACACCCTGAGGAATCTAAACCTAAAAGCTTTTGCACCGCGGATAAAATCATATCCGCTGAAATGATTCATTCACCACGTAGGTATATTTATTGAAACGATATTATCCTCTTTTAAACCAATTCACTTTCCACTGAAAAGACCTCACTCTTCGTGACAAAAGAAATTGAATTTTTTTTCGAAAATTGTGTTTTTGCTTTTCCTTTCACTATAATTGGAATAATTATTTTTACTACTTCCGCTCTCATCAAACACAAAACAGTTATTCCAAAAATCAAAAAAAAAAAAAAAAAAAGATCAAAAAAAATAAAAGAAAATTGTTTCGTTCGAAAGAGGTCGAAATTCTGGCCCATTCACATATGCTGGGAGCTTTGTGATTACCGTTATACCCTTTGTGCAGATATTTCGAGGCGGGTCCGGAAAGTGCGTGTTAAAAAGACGTGGATATACGTAGCCCGTACATACGTATAATAACACGGTAACGTTTGAATAGCGATCGTATCTGTTTGGCAAGTTTTGGGTTTAATGAGGGGGGTTACGTAGTCATTTTTGAGGCTTATCAAAGTGGACGCAGATTTTTCTTCTGATTTTTTTTTTTTTTTTGATTTATTTTTTATTTTTTTATTTTCTATACCGAAAGAGACCGGTCAGTAGAAATAGAATCGTTATGCGAGTTCCGAAGGCAGGGTGGGCGGTTGAATAGAGAGATTAATAATGGAACTTATATCCATATGTGCAGAAGCACAAATCTCAACACGTGCAGCAGTTTCGTTACCAAGCGCGTCAGATATACCGTAGCTTTATATACATTATTCTACATATAGATATACGGGGTAGGATATAATATACGTATAATATAAACGTATCTACTCTATGTAATAGTTGAAAATTTACTCGAAATACGCAGGTATCCTTTGTCTTTCGTAATACAATTGACTGAAGGTCCTTTAATTTACCTTCAAATATCAAACAAATCCCTTTCTAAAAGTTATAACTAGTTTTCCATAAGAGAAAAATATGATTCTTTTTTTTTTTTTTTGTTTCTTTTGTCATATTTGTTGAATAAATTTCATAATGATCAAAAAAAAAAAAAGGAGAAATTAATAAATACGTACACGGTTGACTGTACAGCGAATAAATTAATGCGCACTTGCATCCTGCAGTTGGTGTAACCGTTGAAGATATAATAAATGAGAAATGAAAAGGGGAAAATGTCTTTATGCTTCGGGGGAGTAGGATTACGGTGCAGTTGGTGGATTTAATAGAGTCCCTTATTTTCCATCTAAATGCACATTCGCTGTAACTCGTTTCAGACTCTGTTTAACCGCGGACCCCTTAAGGACATCACAGAGGGGTTTTTGCGCGGGTTCAGAGTCCTCGACAATCCTCGGAAGCTCTCGGAATTGTTCGTATATATGAACCTCACAGGGAAGGTCGAGGGTGCGCCTCGACGAGAGGCAAGGAGGTTTAAATCTTTGATGCCCTCAGGCTTGGGCAGACGCTGTTTTCTTCGCTGCAACCATTTCCATTATCATATACTGGTTATGGTGCAGCCTCTTATGAAATTTAACTCAAATACCGCAACCACAAGCTTCTAAAAAATTTCTATCGATTCTCAAACCAGTCCTAAATCAAAACTACCCCTATTATCAAAATTACTTTTCACTTTCCGAGGTAGAAATTTTTTTTACAAATTCATATAACCAACCGCAATCTAATAAACTCGGAATAGTCTCGACTAGTAGAAAAACCCAGCGTACGGTCAGCCAGGAAATTCGGCTGAGTTTATACGAATTGAAATTTTTTTTGTACGTTTATATACATATACCATGTATATAAATATATGTGTAGAATATAGCTGAGTGAGTACAGTCTGGGTTGAAAATTTTCTGGTAAAGAGAAAATCCCTCTCGTGCCTGCAACATATCGATCACGTGGGCGTTAGTTGATTCCGTACGGTGCTACCCCTGCATCAGCCTCGACCACCCTTAAAATACATGGGCGTTGTATGTGTGTCTTATTCATTATATCGCACACCTTTCTTCGGCTCCCTTTTTTTTTTTTTTTCATTTCGCGGAGGGTTGGAGGGGCGCTGATTCTGAGGGATTTTTCGAAAGCGAATAGAGAGAGAGACGAGAAGAAGAGAGAAAGAGATGTACAAGATGAAAAGAAGAATCAGACGAGAATAAGAGGGAATAGAAAGTAAAAAAACGAAACGTGAGCACGCAACAGGGAGTGTCTCTCTATGTGTATACCTTTGCGCAGTCGGTGTCCGAACTCATGCGCCTTCTTCGTTGATGTGTGTATCTATCTGTTTTCTTTTTTCTATCTTTTTCTTGTTTATACGTCGCGAAAAGCTTGATCGAACGATCTTTCATTGACCTCGTATGCCGGATTATGTGTTTTTTTTTTATAATTTATAGCGATGCGAAACCACGAGGATCAACTGGTCGATATTTTATTACCTAGTTTTTTGACAAACTTCGGAAACGTCTAGGAAAATTTTGTTCAAATAACGTTGCAAACGCGCTTCAGAAGTGCAGGCGAAGGCGTCGGGTGCAAAGTTCATCCATAAGTGCAGGGGACAGTTATCTGAACTTTTTTCTTTTGGTTATTGTGTTTTATTCATTAATCAGATTTTCCAATTTCATATTTGTGGTTTCAGTCGAATGACTTCATAAAAAATGAAGCCACGTTTATATATGTATAAATATGCCAGTGAATTTCCCGTGTAGAAATTGCACGAAATTATAGTATAAAAAATTCGAATCCAAAAACTCTGTTTACAAAAAACCGATCAATTAATTTATATAATTGTTTCAAAATGATGTTTCATCAATAAATTTATTACGTAATCGGTAAAATTTTGCTTGTATAATATTTTCACTGAATACCTCATTATTTTGTTTTAAACCATTCTGTTTTTAATTCCCTTTCAATTAATTGCGCTTGTTCGAGACCTCTGTATCAATCGTACACAATTATATTTTGTTTGCCGGACAATTTTAGGCTTGTTTAAATTTGTCTTTTGTAAATTTGAACCGAGGATCCGCTGATATATTCCTAATATAAAAAATATGTGAAATAAAATAAAAAATAAATAAATCAAAAATCAGAATGAGGAGACTGCAGACTTAGACCTTGACTAAAACTTCGTCATCATACGCAAGTCTTGCGCGGTTTATAGATATACCTAAAGCGAAATAACGACTGGAAATACTTGTCGGATAATGGGGGGAAGATAGGTATATGTATATGAGGTAGAGATCGGCTTAGAAATTACTGGGACTCTCATTCAAGGTTTCGTGAACGAATACCAAAGAAGCTTTTGTGCTTTAACAGATTGGTTTTCAGAGAACGAGGGTAGGTACTCGATAAGGTTAAAAATAGCAATTGGTATAGTGCGAGAAGAGACTTGACCGAAGGAAGAAAAGAACAAGAACAAATAGTCCGGAGAATTAAACCAAAAAATTAGATTTTATTTCTCAATTACTCTTATTTTTTATTTTTTGTTTCTTCATCTTCTTTTATCACTCTCATTATTTATCCGAGTAACGAACTATACAAGGCAATTCTGAAGGGTATGAAACGAAACTTTCCACATCCATCAGAGTTAAATTGCAGCTAAACAAATCCCATTCAACAATCTCAAAGCGTGAATGATGTTTTCTTTGATGTAACACGCCTAACATATACGGCGAAGGGATCAAAGACCAACTCCCTTCCCGTTAGTCCAGGACTGATTGTAAATGAGACTAATCGTAAGTTAGGCTCTGCAGAGCTGGAAAACTACATCCATTCCCACGATGATTTTATTATTTTTACTCTTTATGATGATGATGATAACTTTTCATTTATCGTTGCAGGAATTAGCATGAAAAAATGACAATCAGATTCTTAGCTATGACTGCACGACTTCGTTCTAATCACGGCCAGTACCTACATCGATTTAGAGAGACTTCTGACCTTAATCGCAAAATCTTTTTAAAACCTGATGAATCTTACACCCGGTTCTATTGTTCGTTGCTTTACTCTACCCTAAAGAAAGCAACAAATTTTAAGCCGGATGAATAGCTGAGGATAATTAACCAGGCTTAGAGATACTGTGTACAATTATAATGGAGGAAGGATTGATTAATTAACGTTGTATCGTATAGCGGTAGAGATGACGGGAACGGAAGAGTGATAATCGATTAGGTATAGGTACAGAATGACTAGTCAATTTGGTGTTACGAACCTTCAACCTTGGCATCTGCAGAGTACTAAGATTCTTTGCCGAAGCGCTTCGAGCGAAGACTTTAGGCTTAGAAGACCTACCGGTCTGTTTTACTTAGGTAAAAAAGGCGAAGGAAATGCAGTTTTAATCCCGCATAATCCAGTAATCCGGAGATTTCCGTGGGACGGTGGAAGAGGGAGCCTAGGCTTGTGAAATCCGCTTGGAATCACTGGGAGGAATGGGAAGGGTATAGGGACAAGAAAGGAAAAGAAATAAAAATAAATCCTGTCAAAAACGAGTGAAAAAATTCCGTGCACAATTTTCCGTACGAAAAAGACGAGTTTTTAGGAAAAGTGAGTAGAAAAAAAATAAAAAACAATTCTATACTACTTAAGTTTTTTCTCTTGCCTGCAGCGATTCGCTTACCAGACACAGAAAATCGGTCTGGGACTTACTTTCACATGGACGGTCATCAATAGTCGACACAGTTTTCGAGGTAGGGAGATTTCGGGGATTTAACCAAGAAATAAACTCGATATGGTTTGATACTTGAAAATACTTACGATAGTATGTTTAACATATAAGCAAACAAATGTTCGGGCTCACATGGCTTGTTTAACGAGTTCAAAGTCCAACGATCAGAGAATTTATATTTATTATAAATATTTATATTGGCAAGAATATAATATTTAATCAGACCTTTCTCCTTATCTATAATCACGTCAAAGAGTTGATGAGTCAATTTGACTTATCTTAATGCAATGAGTTCAGATTTAGATGAACTGTTGTAGTCTTTTGAATCAAGTCAGAACAAAAATTTTCATCCCTTAATTAAACCTGCAATACTTACCTCAGGATTTTTTTTCAGACGTTCAAAAGTGTATACAGTCCACTTGTCATCGTCTCGCCATGAAAGTTTTGGACGGGCGTGTTTAGCCCCCATTTTAAACTGCTCTGAAATAAATCAACTTTTTTTAATAATTATTCATGCATAGATAAGATCTGCTTTAAGTTTCTTTTCCCGTATGAACAATTTTTTCCCTCCTTCACTAGGGTAGAACTTTTATTCCTTGAAATTCATTCGTTACGCCTGACTGCAGATGCATTAATTCTAATTATAAATTTCCTCATAATTATTAATTAAACGAACATCAATGTTCAAATTTCTGTGAATAAGTTATACTGCATACATGTAATATGTAATAGTTGTTTTACACCTGTTAGTAATTACCAAATATAAGTTTTACCGAAACTACAGTTTGCTTTTAATTATTTGATCAAAATGTAAATGAACGTATGACGGACTATAGACAGGACGTAATTGACTTTTAAATAAATACAAAGGTAATATTGACATTTGTATAATCGCCAGGTCATATAAGTCAGCTGTGAGATTAATGAATTCGGTTCACTGTTATACCTATAGTTTACGACATGAATTCTTATTTACTTTAACGGTTTTCGTTTTGCATTTGAATGATTAATCTCAAGGCGATGATTAGGCGCGTGTTTAAATATGGATAAGTTTTTTTTTTCTATAACAGGCAATTTGATATTCTTGACAGTTAAACAGCTGTCCGCGGCATGTATGGGTCTCAAAAAGTTTGTACAATTGTTATTTATTATCCTCAAACACTTTAGTGGATCTCGTGGTTTCGTAGAAAATATGAAATTTGACATTAAATCGCTTACCGTTCTTTGCAACTGACAGATCTGATATTAGATTTTGATCGCGGTACGGTACGACAGCGGACAACACGTTTTACCAATATATTTATGACTGACTGGCATTGTTAACGAATTCAGCTATCATCAATTTGATAACGGAAACGCGCTTCTTTTTAATCGTCTTTGTATCGCTGCTGTCACCACTTGAAACTTCAAGCTATCGTCCTAATAAAGGGTAACGTAAAAGAATTTCATTTTATTATTTATAATACAATTTTTCGACAGTATATTTTCAAATATATTTCTATTTAACAACATGATTTCTGTATTATCAATAGATACAATATAGGTATTATTCGATTGTTAAATTAATTATTTCATACGATGACGACGTAAAAATTATGTATGAAAAATTGTCAAATAATCGTATTTTTTTTTTTTTTTTTTGCAAAATCAAATAAAATAAATAAATAACGAAAAAAACGAATTAATTCTTATCGGTTGTACAAAATAATTTTAATTTAAAGATACAAATAAAAGTTCTGCTATGATTATTATTTGTATTGCTGTGTAAGTTATTTATTTCGGTCTGATTTCTATTCAATTTGCGAATTAAACAAGCTGTGATAAATGGTAATGATGTTTAGCGAAAGTAAAGCGTGCGTGTTTTTTCGCGCGCTTAAATTGAATTGTAAGTTGATAGCCACTGACGTGGAAGAGCTTCGTTTTACATCCGCATATAGAGCTGTTGTTGTGTGCTGCGAGAGATCGTAGATTGGAGGAACGAAGGAACACATACCGCGATACCGGGACACAGTAACAGAAGAAGTATTAAAAAAGAATATTGCTGTCTGGTACAGTTATTTATAACATTATTTTAAAGGTAATAAAATAGTAAGTAAAAGCGACCGTGATAGAGAAGCTATCAGTCGAAAATTGGTATAATTGTAATCGTCAAAATCCTAACCAATGTGAAATAAAATAAAACAAAAAGAACAAAACGAAAAAAAAAATACAAAAAACGTAACGAAACCAGTAAAAATAAAAAAAAAAAGAGAAGAAAAAAAAAACCACCCAGTCAACAATATTAAAATTATCAAGGCAATAGATTGCGTCAAGTATTAAAACACAAGTGTCATCATCATAATTTTGACAGATTGTACCGATTAACAAGTTATTTATAAACTTATTAAATAAAGGAAGAGAAAAAAGAAAAAAAAAAAAAACTATTCGGAACTTTTAAACTACACAAGATTGAAATCAGACTATAACCTTCGACTCCGTAATATTAACCGAAGTGAAAGTAAACCCACTTTCACGAAAAATAACCTATAAATAAATCTATAATGTATATTATATCTCCCACTTACAAAGTGGTTAAATTTTAACATAAAAAAAAAAAAAAAAGAAAACGTAGTTATATATGCTAATGTATAAAAAACAAAAACAAAAAAACAAATGTAAAAATAATGGTTGATATTTAAATACGAATACGTTTGTTTTAGCACAAAAAAAAAAAAAATATCTTGATATGTATCTGGCACAGGAATTTATACCACGTATCACATAACCTAAAAATAATAAGGCAAGGTGCAGATCAAGAAAACATGGATAACTGCGTCGAAAGTGGAGATAGTCGTGTGTCCGAAAATGGTAGTCATAAAAAAACATGGTCTGAACTACGTGGAGTTGTTAGCGAACTGAGGAGAAGATTGGCCGGAGTTTCTGCCGGATCTGTACCTGCGTCTATTACTTTTAGAACATTGCCAGATGGACGGTAAGATGAGAAAGCCATTGTTTTACAATTTCAAGTTTTATATGAAAAAAATTTTTGTTTTAAAGATTACATTTTCAGAATCACTTATAAACCCTAATTTTCGTCATTCTTTATACATATTGCAACCCAAATTCTATCAAACAGATGTGAAAAAGGCCAAATTTGTTCTCTTTGTATTTAAATTTTAATGATTTATTTTTCTATTTTCTTCTTCTTTTTTTTTTTTGTCCTCCTTTTTACAGAATGAGAATATATTTTTTGAGCACACCGTCAAACGGCTGGGAAACAACGTTGCTTTATGTAGATATTGCTCATTCTGATAACGCGAATGGATACAAATTGAATTGGCAGCCAGTAATAGAGGCGAATTTTCAGAGGTAAAGATTAGCCTTCTTAGATCTATTTTTATACACAACAACAAGAATTATCTAATGACTTGTATTTATTATCATTTTAGCCTATCTTGCGTCAATCGATTATCTAGAGAAGAACAACTATTGTGGGAGAGAAAGAGATTGGCTACTTGGGGAATTACCAGCTATGAAATACACGCAGATAGTGGAAAACTTGTTTTTCCTGCTGCTAGTAGCCTCTATCAGTGTATAGATACTGGTAGTACGGTAAATATCAAACATTTTTACCCAAAATCAAACCCAGAGATTTAATTTATAGCAGATTATCATCCTGGATAAAAAAGAACTGATAAGATATTGTCAAACATAAATGAAAAAGAGTAAAAATCGCATTATACACAATTTTTGGTCCTCAATCTTCGACAAATACTCATATCTTGTTAATTAGTTGATGAGAATAATATATACCATTAATCTTGCTGCTCAATCTTTCAGCCGGGTCCTCTGTTTCCATCGGAATTAAGAATGTCTACATCTGGTGCTAAGTTGTGTCCTCAAATTTGTCCGTGGAATCACGCTCTAGTTGCCCACACATGTGCGGGTGACTTACATTTGTCGCACAGTATTACTGGCTCTTCTGTCAGACTTACTCATGCTAAAAAAGGCGGGAGAAGTTTAGCAGAGGATCCGTTAACCGCAGGAACTCCTTCTTATGTTATGCAGGAAGAGTTCACAAGGTTGGGAGAAATTACTTACTTCAATATTAATCTCTTTTTCAACTGCTTTCTCACATTTTAACAGATTAACTTGATGAATTACAGGTTCACTGGCTATTGGTGGCAGCCAAAATCGACTGATGGAATTTATAGAATAGTTTATGAAGAAGTTGACGAAAGCGATGTAAAAATATTCTGTTTTCCTTCTTCCACTTCAAACTCTGGTGAGATTGAAGAGTTCAGATTTCCAAGGGCTGGTACATCGAACGCTAGAAGTAATCTGAAAATGGTGCAATTCAAGCTCTCTGAAACCCTGCAGATAGTCGATATCGAAATTCTAGAGCTACAATATCCGCTACACATAATGTTTCCATGGATGGAATACGTCGTTAGAGTTGGATGGACACCGGACGCTCAATAGTAAACATAAATCGATATGAAGAATGAAAATTTAACAATATTTAGTACCAAAAAACAAGAAAATGGACTATAATGAATGTTATTTTTAGTGTCTGGGTACAGTTATTGGATCGTAGACAGCAGAGGCTTGAACTGGTGCTCTTATCTGTGGATAACTTCTGCGAGCCTCCCCCAAATGTTTATAATTCAGAAAATCACTTCACGTTATCATCAGCGAGTGTTCAGGTGATTTATTCGCAGAAAAGTAACGTGTGGATAAACGTTAACGATTTACTTTACTTTTTACCTTCTGATGAACCGACTGAGGTTAAATTTATTTGGGGTAGCGAAGAGACTGGTTTTAGACACTTGTATCTTGTCACGTCGAGTATAGCTGGTAAGATAATGAAAAAATGAAAATGAAAAAAATATATGATAAAATATTGAGCAAAATTTCTCATGTTTTATAGTTTGAATCTAATCCTATTAGGTTTAACAAGCGGCGTGGAAGAACCCTTAGATAGAATGGATAATGTATTTCTTCAACCCAGAATTATATCGAAGATTGCTCTTACAAAGGGCAATTGGGAAGTATTAGGTAGAAACTTATGGGTTGATGAGACTAATTCGATAGCTTATTTTTCTGGTCTAAGAGAAGGACCGTTGGAACAACACGTTTATGCCGTTTCATTACGCCGTCCATTGGAGATAAGACTGCTTACAAGACCGGGATATAGTTACAATAGTGTTTATTTTAATAAACAATGTACTATGCTGGTCGCTGTTTATAGTTCTATTAAAACATTACCTACTTGTCAGGTAGGATCGATAAAACGATTTACTTTTATTTTATAATCAAAACAAGGGGCTTTAATCTGATTCTATTTAATAAATAAATCATTTCAGGTATTTAGGATATCGCAATCAGACTGGACTGTAGAGAGTATCACTCTGACCCCAGTCGGTTACTTATTAGAGCCTTCGGCACCCGACTCTGAATTATTTGCCCCAGAGATTTATACTCATAAAATAAAATCAGGAGAGACAATATTTGCGATGATTTTTAAACCGCATAATTATCAACCAGGAAAGAGGTATCCAACTATATTAAATGTTTACGGTGGGCCGGAGGTTCAGCTTGTATCTAATACGTTTAAGGTATATGTTATGAAGAATTTATACCATTCCTTACATTCAAGTTTCGATACATTCCATTTATGTTAACAATTAAATTCTTTTCAGGGCATGAGGCATTTGCGAATGCATATGCTGGCTGCTCAGGGCTATTCAGTGGTTCTTATTGATTCACGAGGTTCGCAATATAGAGGTTTAATGTTCGAAAGTTATTTACAAAGGAGAATGGGAACTGTGGAATTGATTGATCAAGTCGAAGTGTTGCGATGGTTAGCAGACACTACCGGCTGCATCGATATGTCTAGAGTTGCAATTCATGGATGGTCTTATGGAGGATATTTAAGCCTAATGGGATTGACGCAATACCCTGATATATTCAAGGTATTGATTTATACTTTTGAAAATCGATTTTAGGTAGATTTTACCGTATTTCATTCAATTTTATTTAATTTAATTAAATTATTTTATTAGCTTGCTATAGCAGGAGCACCGGTAACTTCTTGGAATTTGTATGATACTGGTTACACAGAACGTTATATGGATCTACCAGAAAATAATCCTCAAGGATACGCTACAGGATCAGTTCTAAATTATATAAACAAATTTCCCGAAGAAGAAAATCGGTTGTTAATTATTCACGGACTTATCGATGAAAACGTACATTTTTTTCACACAAGTCAATTGATAAACGCTTTGGTTAAAGCTGGCAAACCTTACGAATTGCAAGTTTATCCAAATGAAAGGCATAGTTTGAGAAATGTTGATGCTAGTAAACATTACGAAACAACAGTGTTATCTTTCCTTCAAAATCATTTATGAATCATTATCAATATATTTTTTGCTAATCAATTTCACTAAAGAATGGCAGTTTAGGTAATTAATTAATAAGCAATGCCAGGATTTATTGGCAAGGCGAGAACTGTAGTTATTTATTTAAAGAATATTGAACATTCTATGGAATGAAATTTAATTAGAATCATATCTTGAAAGATTCGATTTAATTTAATAGATAATTATATGTACGTGGCGTTGACCTCTGCAAGTCGTGTTTCGAGATATGTCAGAGAATGGGGAAAAAAACCAAATTTCAATATAAAATTATCAATATTCATTGTTTACCATTAAAATATGTTAACGTATATTTGTATAGTTTTGAACTTTTGCTATATTAGTATTTTTTGTTTTTTGAAAAGGTGACAGCAAAAAACACATCCAATTCGAGACTTGCATATCAATTTTGTTTTTCGGCGAATTATATTTGAATGAAAGTTATCAATGTGCGAAATTGTGTGTTAGCTAATATTTGCCATATCTAGACTGTCAAAAATTGCGATGAAGTTGAAAATCAGAAATCAAGATAGAAACTGCCATTAGGTCATGTACATAAATAATAAATCAATGAAAAATCAATCGATTTTTAAATTTGTAATCTCATTTTTAATAGCGCAATCAGACTTGTAGAATATGTTGTTTACCGTGAGTGTGGTCAATGTTGAAACAAAAAAAATTTGCAATACTGGGTGCCACTGACAGTATTAAATTTCTGTTTATTTTTTTTTTTTTGTTTTTATCCATAAATTATTTGCGATATCAAAGGTATTCTTTAAATCTTTATCCTCAATGTGTTATTTTTTCGGTAGATAATTTTAATATACAGTCTTTAGTAAGCCCCTACTATATTTTTAATTTTAAGCAACTACTTTCCTCGCGATACGTAAACTATTCAATAATTGATATTATAACGAACAAACTCAAATTTTTCATAATAACAAAAATTCAGAATCATAAATTCATTTTATGTTAGAGGCATTGACTTCATATAACTACTTATAATCGAAATTCCATCAACACTATCTCGGAATGAAAAAAAAATTAAAATAAAATAAATAACAAATCGTGATTACGAATTATACTCAACTTTATCGATTAATCAATTTCATCTGAAAATAATAAATTAAATTGTACATTTTTTCTTATTTTTTTTTAAATCAAATACAATACTGTTATAATCTTTGGCTAACAAATTAACGCAAGCTTTGTTGTTGGTTTTTTTCGATCTCTTTCTTTTTCAATTGTACTTACTTAAAACTACGCTCTTAGATAACAAACTCTAGCCTCTTTAACAAATTTACATTTAGATATTAATTTCAACATAAAAAAAAAAAAATAAAAAAAAAAACTAACTAAATATAATAAAAAGTAATAATCATTATACACTATTATATTGTAAATAAACATTACCACTGTTTTGTCTTTTTACCATAAATAGTGATCATATAAAGAAAAGAAAAGAAACAATTCGCAACGTATAAACGCGATTTACATTACTGTGAAACGACTTTGTATATCCTTTGGATAATAATAACATAATAATAATAATTATTATTATTTGTCAATAAATAAATTCACTATTTTATAAACATCATTGTACAATATGATAATCCTTTCACACATCTACTGTCTTAGCACGAATTAATACAACAATCAAAAATCCTGTTATCATAATTTTCTTTATTACATCTCCAAACGTATTACATACATATTAGAAGCATACTGAAAATACTTTGATCTACTGTTTAGAAAATCCAGTTTTTGTTTTTCTGTTAAGATATCTGTACAGAAAACTTATTCTTTTTTGTAACAATTTCCATTTACTTGGTTTAGCTACTGGATATATACCAGGTTTAAGCATTTTTCTTTTTCTTAGTAAGACCTTATATTCATTACCACTAACGCCCCTCAACCAAAACGGTACTCTGTACAAAATTTTTGTTGGATGTAGCTTTTCATTTCCCAATATGTCTATGTAATCATTCTGGCCAAACAATGACCTCTTCTCCATCCATGCATCCTGTGGACGGTAGTCTGGCATTGGTAATTTTCTACCTTTTCCCGTATGAGGCAGCAGTCCTGTTCGAGAGGTTTTATCCTCCCAACCATATCTACGTAGTAAAGGACCTCGGGCTACTTTGTCAGCGTGATAGCGGAAACGAACTGTTGTTAGTTGCGGTGTCCACGATCGTATTGCGACCGAAATTGTATTACCGATCCAAGACATTCTTTAAATAGGAACAATTCGTTCAATACATATTATCAACGTTGAAAGCGATTTAAAAAAAGAATAAAACGTCTTTTATGATATTGTTCATTCATTTCTATACCCGTAGATCGATTATTTTTAAAACTAACCTTAAAATTGCTAAATGAATAATTTTCGATTGTCACAGACAAATTTAAATATGATACAGTTCAGAAGGAAAAATTCAATTATTTGAGACAGTTACCTTGCTCTTGGATTGATTACTTTGGTTAAAATTTGTGTTAGAACATTATCAGAGCCCTTAACCTCTACATGCGCGTTCAGTGCTCACGATTTTCTGTAAATAGGGTTCATTCGATTATTTGTAATTTGTAGTATGTACATGTTTCGCAAGATGGCGCTATGTGCGGGACTGAAAAGTAGCGACATCTTATCGTTTGAAAACTTGTTTTACAGACTGTGTCTACCCGCTAAAAAATATTTTATTTGAATGAATAATATTGAATACTATTTCATTGCGGATGGTAAATCGATTCATTGATCAAAATATAATTTGAATGACTCATTGTTAAATGTGATACTACTCTTTTGTGTTATATCTGATTTTTTCAACTGTAGGTATATACCAAAATATAAAAATAGAAACTATACGGATTGGAATATTATATGAATAATTGGAGACTATGTCAGTTTACATTCTTGATATATTTATTATAAAGGACAGCATATCGAGAGACATATTATTACGATTTGGTTAATGATTTAACATTTTGTTAGAATAATTTTAAAGTCAATCAATTGCTTAAATTATATCACTTATAGAACGTGGTAGAGTTATTTTTATTTACAATTTTTGGATATACAATACAGTCAAGGGAAAGTATTTATTATATTTATCTTCTTTATTGAGTATACTAGCGATTGTACGCACCATTATAAATACAAGTTACAGTATGTTATATATGTATATATATATATATATATATATATATATATATATATATATATATATATATATATATATATATATATATATATATATATATATATATATATATATATATATATATATATATATATATATATATATATATATATATATATATATATATATATATATATATATATATATATATATATATATATATATATATATATATATATATATGTATAATTATATATTAAATTAATAATTATCAGTCTACGATTGATTTTTAGTATAAGATTGACCGTATTTTGCTTATTTATTTATTCATTATCTCTACTTATATATACATATACAATATTCCTATCAAGAATTGAAAGTATTTTATTTGACTTGGTAGGAAATAACTATATATAAATATAATAATAATAATAATAATTATCTGCAAATCTCGAAAAAGCGATTCGAAATTTCTATAGTTTGTTATTAAAATTCGCTATGGAATATAGCAATTATTTTTGGATGTCTTCTAATGCTATAGTATCGTGACAATCTTTGGCATGATGAAACGTTTCAAAAACTGTTGCAGTATAGAACTGTATATATACAATAAATATATATAATTTACCTCCCGCAGTATAACAACTACGAATTAATTTGGTTATATATTATATACCTATATATATTTAATTAAATTCACATAACATTCAACTTAATTCTAACTTATACTTAATAATCACTTATTTCTTGAGCTAGGTAAATAGGTTGCCATCTGGCATATATTTACAAGTATTGAGGACATGTCGAGTACAACATCGAGGCTTTTCACAGTATTTCTACATTTATATACCATATTCTATTAATGTTCCTCGATGTGTATTTTGATTTATCACACAATCATAAAATAAAAATTTACTTGCTTTATTACAATTAATATACCTATGTACGTATCTGCAGTCAGATAAAAATTACATAAATTTCAGGATAGAAGCCTTCGTGCAATGTCTTTAACTCCATCATTACCGAAGTATTGATTTCTTTTTGTTTACAGTAAAAATTTGCTTTATAGTTATAAAATCATTGAATTGATTCGAACTCATTACTTGGCTGAAAATCTGAAGAAAAATAAATTTTAAAAATTCAGTATTGTTTACAGAAAAGTATTGTATAAAAATCTAAATAAAGTAATAATGACTATAGGTATAAATATATACGATTTGAGCAAAATAATAATTTATTGTTTGGTCGCGTTAGCCCAAATGCTAATAACTTTTAAGTCTAATTTTCTTATCGAATGTTTGATTTATCTAGCAAATTTGATTCATTCAATCAGCTTAAAAACATTATGCCTGCAAAATTCATCAGAATTCTCATTTTCGTGTTGAATATTTCTGTACAATGAATTGACCTTGTTGTTACTAATTAATTGAGAAGCTTGAATTTCCAATATTTCATAAGTTTATCGATACGCCAATGGAACGCGGTCGAGTGATATACTTCGAATTGAAGAGCTGTCGTAGACGAAAGTAAATTTGAAATCGATCTGAAAATACTTGTGTAAAGTTCTGCGATATCGAAACTTCTCCAACTATACTTTAATAATAAATTTAAGATCCGAGAAAGATCCTTGAGCTTTGAAATTTTCCTATATCTATTAAAAATAAAATGAGATGGTTGCAGTATTGCATCTTTGAATTTAAACTTTCGAATGCAAAATTCATTTCAATTGAGTGATTGAGAATCAATTTCAGAGCAAATTTCCGTATATCGAAGATATGTTAAGAAATAAACTATACAAGCGGTTCTCCTGAAACGTTTCTAGACAGGATTTGTATATTAAACTTAATACCATCAGTACCTACTATACAGCGCAGAAAATGTTTAGGATAACATTGAAACCCGTCAACTGTCCAACTATTTGCTTCAAGAAATTCTCCCTTGGTCCACCGATCAAGAATCTCCAGACACTGTTTATTCTCCACAGTAGAGATAATTCAGATTCCATCAAGTTACGTAGAGTACGCTTTGGAGAAAATGGTCTCGAAACACTTACACACTACTTAGTTATATTGCACGTAGTTTCAAAATCCATCCTTTAGCCGAGCAATGCCAAGGTTCATAAGCAGTATGTAAGCGTCTGCAGATTCCGTTGGGGATGGGACTGATTTATAACTTCTCATAAACGTCAGTGTTAGAACCGAAGAAATTACATGTACATACATACATACATATAGTGTGTATGCGTTCTTGTCTAGCCGGTCGCTTATGCTTATGGAATGTGAATATAATCGCCGTCTTAGGTACGTACATACGTATGTAGATGTAATTTCGTACTGTTCTCAAACTGGCGTTGTGCTTTGATATGATAAAATTTATGTATGCAATGAGTGTTCTTCTTTGATAGAGAAGTTGAAATTGGGTAAATGCTAAACTCTGAAGGACAAATTTGCAATTGTAATACTCGCATGTGTTGTACAGAAGTCGAAAATTTCAGTCGAGTAAAGAGCTCTGCAGAATCGAGTTGATAACGAAATAATTTTAACTGTATATACATATAAAGTATAAATTTTATCTTTCTGGATCTATAATAAGTTAATATTTACAAAATTAGTCAGCATTTATAATCATTATATGAATTATATATTTTGTCGCGTTAAGGAAGTGTCATGGTCCATTCCGCGCATCGGTGAACTTGTCCAATCGATGATCTAGAACATCTTCGTTCAAGGGCGCGAATGTCGATCAGTATCTCGATCAACATTGGTGATCGTTTGAGATGTTGACGACGGTGATAATGCCGGACACTTGAGGTTCTGACTGGGTTAATCTTCTCCATGGAGGACGTTGTCGCGGTGGCGCGGATCAACCGCGGTCCCGGATCGGCCTACAATCACGTATCCCGGAAACGGATGGCCCGGTCGCGGCGTGGCCCTGCACGGGCCCCTGCGTGGCGTCACATACCCCCTACGGTTGTTGCCCCTGTACCATCGCTGCTTTGGCTAACGCTACTGTAGCTAACGCTGCTTGCTGGTCCTCCGGTACCCATACCGGCTGCGTACTGTAACATATAATGTCACGGTGTTAGTATCATTGGTTTGAAATTTGGTAAGGTTTATGGGAAACTGTTTCCGTATACAAGTTTCCAAACTTTAGGCTAATCGCTATATAATTATATATGTATCTTCTATACATGCATAGGCATATGTTTGTATGCGTGTACGTAGAAGGTATAATGTATGTATGTACATGTGTGAAAGCAGAAATCGTGTATATATATAAGTTCTCTCTATTCATCCATATATAGGTACTAAATACCCACGTTACGAGAATTGAAACTTACGGCTTAGGTAGGTATCTGCAGAAAGTTTAGTTAGGGTGGCGTATCGTTATATGTATTCGCGTTTAACGGGTTCTTGTTCGTTGGGTTTGGTTAAAGGCACGTCGCCAACTCCAAAGATCAAACTCGAAACTCTAAAGTTAGTAAATTCGATTAAATTTGATTAAAATAGCGCGGTGCATTCCCGCGGAACGGGGTACATATATTGAAGGGATTCTTGCTGTCCCTGTAAGGTACATTGTATAGATTCAAAACCTCGCGTGTTTATATACATATACCGTGGTTTCACCATGGGGTAGTAAAGTTAATTAACGTCTCCCTTCGTCGGGGCTATTTCCACCAAGCTTGTTCACTGCCAGTGATAGTTTTTGATAAAGGATAGTAATTTCATCTTCATTAATGGTGAAGGTGTCGATGCTTATCGATAAACAGAAATATATTGTGCAAAAACACGCAGTTTGGGTTTATATGTCTTAATTTATTGTTCCACATTCTTGTTTTCAGGCAGCTATAGGGTGCAGGATTAATATAGAAGGCAAACAACGCGGTGGTTATCTAAACTCTATGTAGTACCATAAAGCGTACGGGTGAACAGCGCATGTATGTATACTATAATCACGATAGTCCAGTCACCAGGTAATTTTAGCTTACAAAATTTAGATGAGTTTTGATTTTTGAATGAGAGAAGTTTTTTGGGACTCGGAAGTTTTACGAGTACCTATGTAAAATTGAGACATTAATTTTGATGAAACAGCAAGAAAACAAAAAAACAACCTTTCAGATTTGAAGATACACACCAGAATTTAGAAAGTAACTATAGATATATTTGATATCTAATTAATTAACTGTATACGACAAAGAAACATAAATCTATGTTACATCTACCTATATGATCCTGAAAAGCTCAGAATACTAGAAATTAATGTATCTAGATGCAGTATCAGGCAATACAGATATAAGGTTTTCCAATTGATAAAAAGTCTAGTAGTTAAGAATGTTCATTCATCTGATAAATATTCATTCATGATCTATCATTTGTCTTTGATATTTTGTACAAAGTTTGTACAGTTAACTAGATAAATAAATTACATATCTGACTAGAAAAGAAGTTTTACCTATTTAAATGCACAATTCCCTGAGTATAAAGAACATTTACTATTTAAACCAATCAGCATACCTCATAACACTTTCAGTGTTTAATCCGTCTCCTCTGACGAAATAATTGAATTACGAACTTGGATAACTATTTGATCTATATGTACTCCAGATTCTGGTGCCAGTCTCAAGTTCAGTACTCAGTGTTCGAGAATGATTCAAACACTTAAGGGCTTGGCAAATTTGCGAGACAGAGAATATCCTGCCCAAATTTCAAGTGGGATTGAAGACGTTTGCGAATTGGTCTACGAGTGTCCTTCGCTACCCTAATATCATCAAAAATGTTTAATATACAAAATTATGAGAAGAAAATCTAATAAGATCATCACTAATTATTTTCAACCGGTAATTAATATGCTGCTTTACTGTCTTGGGTCCAAAAATATTCAACCATCTACATACAATAGTCAGTAAAGACGTATGTGTACTTCCAGCTTTCTGTGAAGGAAATTTTTTCCCCAAAAATCATCGTCTTGAAGCTTTGAAGCTTGTGGTTTAAAGGACCCTTCGGTGGAGCAGCCTCTACTAAACTTTGTGCTTCGAGGATGTAAAAATATATATGCAGAGCTGGATCCTTAGTCTTTGACGATCTTTCTGGGCAAAATCTAATATTGAAATCAGCTTCAGTTTGATCAAAGAATTGAATTTTTACCTTGACATTAACATCATTTATCATTTTTCTTGAAGCTGATTGGAAATTGTGATGTTTCAAACTCTATATGTATGTATAGCCAAGTTGATTAAAGTGAAATGCATCAACCGATAGTTTTTGCTCTATAAACCTTAATGCATACCTACCCTACATCTGTCAGGTATACATCGTACACACGTTCGTGTTAGAGTACCTATAAATGTATGTAAGTATAACGTATGTTCTCTACCTGCTAACAACGAGTCCATTGTCATTTTTATTACCGTAGTAATAATTCAGTGTCGGCCGGAACCGTTGCGATTTTACTATGATAAAATCGGCAACTGCATATTAACCCAGCTACGTTTATTAGAAGCATAAAGTGATTCTATATATACGTTATGGAAACTGTCGGTATATCCATCGATAATGTCTATGAGAAAACCAAAAGGTTTGTTTTTTTTTTTTAAAGTGTGAGACAATCGATAATAATGAAGATGAACGAGATTTGATTTGATTTGAAAGATGAAATGAGATTTTTTCGGATTTTTGATTGAAAAGCTGTAAGCTGTATCCCATAACATCATTATAATGTTATCTAACATTAAGCGCTGACCTTTCACGAACTTGAAAATAATGAATCTCAAATTTCGATGTAAAACCCGAACCTTTGGGAGTGAATGTTTGAATAAAATATTGATTTTCATATACTAGTCCAAAAGCTTGGAAAGAGATCAGTGTAATGATCATAATTATGCTCGATATTTTACCACAAAAAGAAAAAAAAAAAAAACGGTTTGCTATTTCTATTACCGGATGCGTTTTGATCCCGGAAATGATATCAGCGTAATTTGCATCTGGCTGTTGGCGCGGAATTCTAAGTAGATTACCGATTGCAAAATGTCCAGGATATTGGCGGCGGAGTACTTTACTCCATAAACTTGGGTGGAAGCATGATGTGCGCTCGCATATTTCTTGGCAATATCATTGAAAAGGACTGCCCCGTTTCTGCAGGTGATTGGAGTCGTTAGCTAAGAGCTCCTTCAGCTCCAGTATGAACTAGGAATTGCATCTGGTCTACGTTGACTATATGGACAGGGGCTTTTTATTACTTTTCTATACGACATGTAGTACGTTGATATATAGCATGTCCGCGTTTCGTCGTCGTGATATAGCAGAGGAGAAAACCACGAAGTGAATAAAAGAGATATACCTAAAGGCTAGGTTAAAGTTAAATGGTATGAATTGCCACCGAACTCTGAGACTCGTGATAAAATATGAAAAGTTAAAAACGTGGGGCATATTTTTTTGGGATAAAAATTTCACGTTTGTATTCATACGGAGAGTGTGGTCCACGGTCTTCAACCATCCTGCAGCATTTCGCCTGGCCATTTCTGGCAGGGATATACATACGTCTTCCGGTGGCACTTGCTCGTAACTCAAGTCTCACCCTAGTTTTTTTCTTTTTTTTTTGGTAGGACTTTCCCGACGAGGGCAATGTAACGTTTGCACCAGACTGGTTTGGGACATTCAAAACTCGCCTTTTTGGTACATCTACCAGCTACTGCTCAACGCGACAGTACTCGCAAAGTTTATCCGCAAACGCAATAATGCGGGTCATACGGTACGTTTACGTGAATTATGCCAACCGTAACCCCCCTTTTCGCCCTCTTTAGAACCAACTACTTCTCTCCACCGTCTCGTCAACCACCTTGGATACCTTCGGACTCGGTAAAGTCAGAACTCAGTTTGGCACGACAATTTCCTGCAATTTACCAAATCTTGTCGCGTCAAAATTAACGAGTACAACTCGAGATACTTTCGATCCCAAGTTTTGGTGAAAACTTTTAATTACGTATACAATTAGGCCGCTATGGTTGACCAAAATTGTGAAATACTGTTCTTAATAATATCTTGACGATAGGAATACCTACGCCGGGGATCGAAATTGTTGAACTGAAAATTGCGAGGTAGGTAGGTATGTACTTACAACGAGTGAACTAAAAATTTTCTATGGATGCCGGTATAGACTCTGCAAAAACATCGGGAGATATACGGGTGAAGATAAACGTGGAACGACTACTGCAGGTAATAAATGTTAGACTTGGGAATACAGGTGAGTTATAAACAATGATGGATTTTATTCCTACGCTCGGCGTCCTGCATACTGGAAATGTAGCTGCAGTTGTTGACCATTAATTGATAAAACCCCTGGCGGTTATTCCCTGGGGATATAATATACATATATGGAAAAATTGTTTCGTATTATTTCGCCCAATCTACAATAAAAATAAAACACGATATTCACGTGGAGGAAATTGTTTTGTGAATGACTTTATGAAACCCCAAAAGTTCAGAAATTGGACATTTCCGTAAAATCCTTTAGGCGAATCGTTGCTCTTAGATATACGTCGTCAAGGATCTGTTACTTTATTGTCCAAGGTGGCTTGACGGATGACAACCTAGACAATAAACAGCGACTACCCAACATCCTGTGATTTATTGTTCAGACTGCAGACCACCTGCTACTGCCGAGAGTTTTCAAAAAACATTTAATAAAGGGAGTCTGATTGTTGTGTCACTTTGAAAAGACGATTCTATTCGTAGAGGAAAATTGCCGCAAGCTACAGTCTACATGGATGGTTATAAGAAACGAACAAAAAATAACGAAAAAATCCTGTCTGAGTACATCTTATGATAAATATATATTTTTCCGAGAAAACAATTTCGAAAGCCTCGCTATTCTTCGGACGATTATTTCAGTCAAAGTCGAAGTAACAGCGGTTGGATCGATTCACACGGTAATATCTCTGAGACAACTCAACTTTATAAATGAGTAAAAATGTGCTGGATTAGATCTTAAATTTTAACGGATTGTTGTAAGACACGATTTGCTACTGAGATATTTTCCGCGAATAGATATATATATACATAGGTGTATCCCATCAAGAAAGTTGACACGAGAGAAAACTTGGATATCCAGAATCCTTCGGAAGAACTATATACAATGTGGGTATAGGTTCTCACTTGGGAACGAAATTTGTTTCGGGATACAGATGAGAACTGATAGCCAGGACGGATTCCGTTCGAAGTTTGCGGAATTTGAAAGACTCGAGTCTGCCAACAAAACAGTTTCGTGGGTTACAAATTCCCGGCGGCGCCTTGAATTCCCCATCCCTCTTTGCCCCGAGAAAGCACTCTATAAAGCCTCAGCCTCCTCAACGGCTGAAAGTCCTCGAATCTCTTGTATATCAACGCCCAGGACCCTAGAAATGTTTTGAAATTTTATGGAAACTCGACAAATCGTTATCCCCCCCTCCACTCCCCCATCCATCCATCCCCAGGGATTCAACACAAAGTTCACTACCCTATAGTCATCCGGGCATTTCATTAGGATTAAAAAAGAAGATATGTAGATGAAGTACGCCTTTCCTAAAAATTCTCAGACTCCATATTACTGTCATCGATATAAATAAATAAATAAATGAATTTCATCCTTTTTGTAAAAAAAAAATTTCTGGCTATATTCGATACATGCACTTGGATAAAAAAAAAAAGAAATAATAAAAATGTCACGATTACACTAATTGGAGAAAGTTTACATCAAGTATATTACAAACGTTGATTCAACATGAATGAATAACATTGAGAAAAATAAATAGAAAATAAAATAAAATGAAAAAAAGACAGCAACAGTTTGTTCAACAGAGCTTTGAGCTTGCAGATACTAATGTGCTAGTAGTGAGTAATAAAAAGAGAAAAATAAAATAACAAAACAGTTCAAACAACATCAGTGCTATAAATGAGCCAAGAACTGAATGGACGATAGTCTAACACAAAAGTTAGCACATATATGTATGTACTATTTTTTCTTTTCTTTCTACTTTCTAGTTTTGTTTTTATGAAAAGTATATATAAATAGTATCGAATGTACGAGTGGACAAACAGTGCCGGACATTGAGTGAGTGTTGAGTGTCGACTGACCGCGATTATCGTGTCAATTGCAGCAGTGGTGCAGTGACTTATGTGACTTGTGACTACAAACTTGATTTGCGTGCGTTCAATAAATTTCAATAAAATTTTATTCAGTGTGTGATTTTTATAATGTGCGTTTTATAAAACGGGACAAACTTTGGATGCAAGTGTTTAGGGAAGAGATTGTGACATTGCAGTGACGTACCTTCTGCTGGTTTTCTCATTTTGGTATAGATTTTCGAAGGGTAATAATACAGGGTTTTAGAATAAATATTTATCATAATCAAATAACCACGGTGTGTTAACATCAACTTTAATTTGACTATACTATATATATATATGTATATATTGCCGACTATACAATAATGCACGATAGAAATGTGGAAAATTTTTTATCATCAGAGTGTAAAAAATGGATTTTCAGTTGTTTATTATAATCTTGATATTGAATTTATACTGGCTAAATTAAGTATTGATGGTATATACTATATTTTGAAACTATAAAAATTATACATTATCTCACTTAAAAATTGAGAAATTTTATATTCAGCTCTAAGATCATAATATATATGTATATATGTAGATTCAGAAAATTTTCACTGTATATGTAATATGTCGTTAATCAAAATGAGCTGATCAGTATAAGTCTTGAATATTTTATATTTTTACTAAGTCTTATCTTCTATGCAATATAGCTAAATGTTTACAGCAATCAGTGGCAGGGTGTGTTTTTACAGGAATGACAGGTTAAAATTACCAAGGATTTCAAAGGGTGGGCCTATAAATTAACTAAACAAATATCAATTAATATATCAACAGGTTGTACACACATTTTGGTTTTATACAATTAAGCAAAACGGATAGAACCACGACATAAACGTCTTTTTAAATATCGTCAATCCAGCCTTTTGGAAAGATTTAGTATCGTCATTATGATTAATTAACAGCAATAAAAAAATTTCACGATAATTATTCAAACGTCTACACCCTGCCACGTTAATTTCTCAAAGGATTTCTAAGGGCTAGGGAAATACTTCATCATAGATATCATATATCAAAATCTATGATGAAAGGGATGAGGATATAAAGGATTGCAGAATGACGTCGAAGCGATGAGCAACTCGAACGACGTCATCATCTAAATGTAGGTCTGTTCGCAAGAGTTTTCTCGGCTGCTGCGGATCTGGTGCAGCGAATACGTAGAGTAGTATTTCCTCGAAGAGAACTTCTGCAAAAGCAATACGTATAGGTATATACGTTCGTCATACCCAGATGGGTGGTAGGTATTCAAGTGATGATCAATGGATGTGGTGATCAACGATTGTCACGAATTATTTTACGATTGAACACCAAATGCCGAGCTGCTCACGGTTTTTACTACTTAAATTATTATTGAACACCATTTCGCTGGGCAATACGTGATTCGAGAGGGGTGGGGGGGGGGGCCGGAAGTCACGTGGTCAACAACAAGGGATGATGGATGAAATTTGATGATGTATATATTATATTTTGATAACTTGTGATATTAATCAGAGACCGTGTAGTTATTAACCACGGGTTTTTAATTGCGGAGCAATGATGTAATGAGAAAGATATGGTGGTTTGGATTAAAATAGAGAATAATTGTTGGAGTATATTTTTTTATATTTTGTTTAGTATTTTTGAATTACAGTCAAATGTATAAACATTGCTCGTAAATCATAACAGCGAGAAAGAACAGGAAGTTGAATATACGTCAGCTGTATAAAAGCTGCGTTTTGTTCGCTGCTCTGATCCGTTTATTATCCTGAGTTGAATATAGGTGTATATAGGTATATACATATATACTTATACCTATATACATAACGTTACCTAAAATATCTGAACTTTCATCTGTAACCGTTAAATAACCGTTGAAGCGAAAGAGTGGCAATTTCCGGTGCCACGACAACGTCGACAATGCTCGACGAACGACCACCGGATTTCAACCCCAACTCGAACAACTGCTATTCCCGAGCAAATGCTGCGGCGAAAATGTTAATTGTAACCGTTAAATCCACCGTCGTGACAATCCCCTGTTTCTTCTCCGTGGATTCTTTTTCCTATTTACACCAACCCTTTTAACCCGACCTTTACTCGCTCGGACAACTTTTATATCCTGCAGAAGAAAAAAAATAAAAATAAATAATAAACCGTCGATATATACGTGTATATCTATACCGTACTTCTACCTATAGTTAGAGAAAGAGATCACGTCCGTATAGTAAATGTAACGTTTTATATTATATAGTTTTGTTATCTTGGATGGAATCAACCTTGAACTTAAAAAGAATCTTACTTGTATAGGTTCGGACCCTTTTATCTATGGTTTGGACAGATAACAAATAGAGCTGACCCTCGTGGCTGGACTGATAATGAAATGTTCTGCTATTGAACTTGTTCTAATTTTTTATCGTACTTTGATCTTTTTTTTTTTGGATCATTAGATTTTGTCGACATAATTTTTACGAATACGTGAACTTTTTCTTTCTTAAGATTTTGTTTTTCGTTTTTTCGGTCGTTCTAATCGATATACTTTTTTAATTACCGAATATATCGAACACCGTGCCAAAAAAATTAACCCTGTTTTTTGTTGTTCTTATTTTTATATCGTTCCTTTTTTTTTTTTAGTCCTCGATACTTTGGCTTGGCAAGACGCCGAGTAACGAGATATTGACGAGCGCTGTCTCCTGCAGGCGAGGAGTCAAGGAGCCAGGAGATAACTCGTGCATTTTGTGCTTATCGAATTTTACTCTTTTTACTTTTTTTTTTCTGATTTTGTTGCTGTTTTTCTTTTCTTTTGTCACTTTTTTTTTGTTCAACCCCCCAAATAACGCGTCCATCAAGTGATTTTCTACCGCAGTAACTCCCAGCAAAACGGTTATATGCTGTGCGAGTTAACGGCGAGCTGGAAACTTGCAATTAAGATGAAATACAGCGAGAAAAGTTATTGCGGACGTCTGCCTATTTGAACCAAAAAATAAAATAAAAAAAAAAAAATATATATATATATATATATATATATATATATATATATATATATATATATATATATATATATATATATATATATATATATATATATATATATATATATATATATATATATATATATATATATATATATATATATAGGTATTTTTTGTTCCCGTAACTGTTTACGACTCTCGAAGGAACGGTACAGGAAATTGTTCGAAACTCTAAACTCGAGGAATCGAACCAATTCAACAATTTAATCGGCTTTTCTACCTCATCCTCTATCCCGTCTGGAATTATTCTTGTACGCATCAGTCGATTTGTCTTTTTAATTAATTCATGCCCAGGAAGTTCTACTATTTAAGGTACTAGCTGCAGTGTTCTATTTATCCTAAATTAACTATACAATTTTGCGATCGATGTGCGATGCACAAAGATATTTATACACGGTACATTTAAACGAAATAAATAGGTAGATAGATGTAAGAAACGCGTATATAGGTATACGTGTAGACATACGTATATAAATTTACTTATATATATCTGCAAAGCGATAACGTAAAGAAATGGGGTGGTATAGGGAATATTCGATCTCTCATCTCGTGCGAAGAATAAATATAGTCGAGTGATCCCAGAAGGAGAGAAAAGGAAAGAGGTAGAGTAAAGGTTAAATTCAGAATAGCGACTTGCGTCTTGACGGACCAGCAAAAGCATTAGTCATAGTAAGGAATCGTTTTCGTGAAAATGGCCAAAAATAAATCATCTGGAGAGAAAATAAGCCTTCTTCGTCCTCCTGCACCAATGTAGGAGGTATTTCGATATGGAATCGAGAATGATACAGAGAAAACGAGAGAAATAAGTAGAAATGGAACAAAAATAAAAATAAAGAAATAAAGAAAGAAAGAATTTCGGGCTACGTATGGTTCAGACGGTATATATAGCAGAAGCGTATTTGTTAGGCTACATTTCGCTCGACGCAACATCATTTTTCTCGCCATTACCCCATCTCGTCACAAACACAGAGTAGGTAGGTGCTCCGAAGTTTGCGAACCAAGAATTTCGAAATAAGAGAAATCATCCTCGAGAGAAATTAGGACCAAACAACACGACCTTATAAAATAAAACATTATAAAATATTTTTCAACTCTGGTGGGGATTCATATACTCATATAAATTCACATTTGCGTTAAATTGTGCTCGTAATTTATATCCCAGAGCCATACAGTGGCTGTCAAGTTTTAAGAACAGTTAAACTCTGCATTAACAACGATACTCACGTCTCTGTTGTTTTATAGCTTATACACATATATATTTATCTCTATATTTATAAATCTATTACATCTAGATATAGGTATAGGTATATAGGTATGTATAATATGTAACGTAAAAGATGAAACTTGGCTGATGTTATTTAAGTGGAGGATAGTATCGTATCGTATCGTATTTATGGGTGAAGGATGGAACTCGACACGAACTGCAAAGTCGGGTCACGCATGTCACGGTTCTCTTTTTCATTTTTTTATTATTTTTTATTTTTTTTCCCCATGTACATTTTTTTTTTCCAAGATTTCCTCAAGATTTGTGGGCCGAATGTCAACACGGGTAAACGTTTCAACGCGGTAAAGCCAGTTCGTGGGAGGAATCCGATTCCCTCTTAATATACGATCGTGCCTCTTGGGGCGAGTTACCTCGACCGTTACTATGATCTTCCCTAGGGTGGATTATGCCATCTCCTGCCCTCTGCTACTCGTCCACCTTCACTCCACCCGATTTCTTATTCCAAAACCCCATGAGAAAGGAGTAAATTTTACTTGCCACAAAATCTTGGAGAAAATATATTTGCCAAATTGCTTTGGCGTATCAAACGATCGCTACAAACGAATATGGATAAACTAGATAAAAAATCAGAGCTGAGATAAAGCTCCGAGTTTTATCCGATTTTCGTATATTTTTCTGATTTTTACTTCTTTCGGGATACAGATGGGCGAGTTTCCAAAAATTCTTCTACGGTCCAGATACCAAAACGCTGAAGGATGTGGAAATTAAATGGTAAAGAAAAAAAAGAAAAAAAAAAAAAACAAACGGGGTAAACAAAAAAAACATGTCACTAGTTCAACAATGCACATTTACGATGATAAATAGGTACTTTGAAGCTGTAAGCAAATTAGGGGTCTGGTATACTAACTGAAATTTATTTTGACGACCCATCCAACCTCGGGTCTACATGGATCGAGCCTAACGCGATCAAAATGACGCAGCCATTCGTAGTAATTACGCGAAACCCCGAAAAGGGCCACAAAGAGTGGCAAGGCCAGAGGATAGAAAGGGCGAATAGAAGCCGTGGACACCCGTAGGTAGCCCTTCTTCAAGGGACCCTATAAATCCTTAGTTAGCTCTATACTTGTGCTATACCTATAGAACCCCTTGAAAACGACTGGTCAGCCACCCCAATGCCACAAGGCATAATATATCGCCTACTCACTACTGTGATGACGATTTGTGGCGCGTAATTTTTTGTTTTGACTACGTGCTCGGCTTCGTTAAGGGAGGTAGGGCGCAGAATTAGTCCCTAGAGTACCGTCGTCGTGCCGTGCCGGATTTACTAAAGCCGAAATTTATGAATTGAATAAAACTAAGCCAATAATCGACTTGATCCCGAAATGTTCGGAGAATTTGGTAATGAAAACAGGAAGTTTTTGAAAGAAAGTGAAAGGAAGTTTTAAGAACAAAAGAAATTTCTTGAGATAATTCTCCAGGATCTATGCGACATTGTCTAATCCTTGAATATACCACGCGGAAAGTCATACTCAGATGTTCGTTTTTGGTAGAAAATTTTCTCTGAAATATATTTGACAAGTTTCCTTTGATGGCGTAACGTAGGAAGGATGTGAGAGATAATGGTTAGCTAACTCGAGAGTTTCCTATTGTTTGTGAGCAACGAGATCTCTCGCGAGTGGTATAATGTCGACTCGTTAATTCCTCGCAATTAGCTTTTTAATGGATCCCATGCGGACACAGTGTTTTATCGCAATGTCCCGCATGTAGCGTGAAATATCGTCGTTGATAATTATAAAAATCTGATTAAAAAATTGCTTTACCAAATGTCATGCGATTCCTAGATTAAACGTTAAACAAATTTTGAAAATATTTCTTCTGTTTTAATGACTTTTCGTATCAAATCTACATGGCAGCTTATCATTGATAATTATTCTTGTGGTGGTCGATTGCGGACTGGCTAATACAATTTTTTGGCTTCTAAATATAAAAATTTGCCAGAGATTTAACTGGCGAGGATACAAAATTATTTGTTCATGTGAATTACCTCCCTCTGACTGAACTTCTGATACCAAAATTATTTTGTTATTTACAACAAGCTCTGATCAATTTATCATTCGTTTTTATTCTCTCGGTAAATATGATGTCGTAAAATATACTACCTACTATCGCTTCACCAGTATTCGGCACAGACTGACGAAAAAGTGCTGCTTCGCATGGCTACAAAAAAATAAAAAAAAAATAAAAAAAATCTGTGTATTCGTATACACATTTATGAACAAATATTTAGATTTTCATTTTTCCAACATTAATCATAATACTGTAGAGTTTTAAAAAGGACTCTTTGCTAGAGCCAATAATATTTTTTCAGAAAACTGTCAATGAAAGAATTTTGAACTATTTAAAAAGCCACTTCATTTTTTGTGTATGTATTCTAGTTTCGCAAGGTTATCAGTGTTTCGTGAGAGTCAGTAATAAGATCGTTTTCTATTTCTCTGGGTAATGTTCCAGTTGGTTGTTACATTTTCCGTCATGGTTCTGTCTCTTTGATCTCGTCGCGTTTGAGCAGTAAAAGGAATCTGAAGAAATTTCTTTGTGCGAAAGGATGCAGAGGTGGAAATTCTCTGTGAAACTTTTTCCTTGCGTACTTTGTCGCGTAAATATTTGTTTCTTTGAATTAAGAAAATTCTCCTTTTTTTATCGTTTTTTTTTTTTTTACCATCGTTATTAATTTCTTCTTTTAACCCAATTATCTCTACATGGAAACTTTTTAATTACTCTAATTTTAAATTATTATTGTTTTTTTCCTTATACATATTCTTTGACTTTATTCAAGCGTTGAGTATTCAAAATATTTTTCGAAATCGTTTTTCATACAATTTTAATGCTTGACCAGGATCAAGAAAAGCAAAGCATGGGATCGTTTGCTCGTAATTTAATTAAGGGACGTTCAAGTTCAACCTCGAATGGAAAACTTGAAGCTTTGTTAACGTGCGAACGGGACTATTCATTCGTAAGGAGAAACAATCCACGAAAATAGTCACTAAAATGTTTATGATATGCTTTCAGAGCGCGGGAGAAATCTGTCCGGAGAAAAAAAAGACAAGAGAGAGAGAGAGAGAGAGAAAGAAAACAAAAAACGAAAAATTACTATTCCATAGAGAGAGAAATGGCCCAATTTGGTAAGACGGAAGAAACGTGGAAACAACGCCTAAGTACTAAATCTTTATCTCGTTCCTGTCGTTGTATTATCTTCTCCCCTAAAAGAGAAAATACGTCGTCAGAGGTTGGCCGAGTACCTGGGATTTCCGATGGCTTGAAACCAGGTCGAGGGAATGGTATTTGATCGCATTTCCCGGTGAACTATTTTTGGCGAGGTGAAAGCGAACCGAAATCAAATTACTTTTAACTTGAGGGTGAGAAAAAGGGTTTAAATAATTCTAAAAAAACGGTATTATGACTCAATATTGATAAAATTTTCACGTTACCGTTTCATTCCACTTTAGAAATTGAACTGTACGAAGGTTTTGATATGAATCAGCGACTGTTTTAACGTATGAAAACGGTTCGTATAAGAAAAAAAGATAAAAGAAATTAAAAATAAAAATTGAAATTCACGGTACACAAGAATTTCATCTCCGGCGAGAGGAAGAAGATTGTCAGGTATCAACGACAGACGAATTTATATAGAAAAAAAAAAATATATATATATATAATTTTAGCTCCTACGACAAGGAAGTCTCGTGAACTTTGATATGGGTTTTGGGCAGGCTTGTGTCTCGTGACATAAACGTCAGTGAGCCACAAAAAGACAAAAAAAAAAAACAAAAAATCGTCTTTTTTTCACAATTTCACGGTCACCTTCCATCAAAAATGACGAAGAAACGACATACCCTTCAGAAAAAATTGTATAAAGAAAAAAAAAAAAGAAAAAGAAAATTACGACTTTCTGAACCGTGTTCTAATAAAAATATATTTTATTCAACTTTAGCTTCGAATGTAACATCTAAGATATAAAACCGGAAATTTTCATTTTCACTCGCTTTATATTCAATTAAATATTACCTAAGCTATCGGAACAGAGAGAAGAACATGTGAATTATTCGGAAAGCCCAGAAGTAGGGTGTGTGATAAAAACTGGTAAAGTTCAAATTATTTTCTAAAAATACTTTGACCGTATACGGAGGGTATAGTGGAAACGTGTATGGATGAGATGACGAGTGGAATTTTTATCCAACATATTGTCAGAAGTGTTTCCCCTGTTGCTCACGCACTCGACTTCCGATCGCGAAGGGTGAGGCAACTGATTGATCGATTTCTGATAGATTTTTGGCTACATGGACTCTCGAATTAATATTATTAACTGACGTTAAACATTCGGACTAAACGTTTCACCATTTTCGTAACATTCGAATGATGATGATAAAGCTTTTTGAAATTATGACATTCGTTTTGAATAATCGTACGAAAATGTAAGTAATAAATGAATAAATGGAAGAAAATTTTGCGATGAATTTTTTGTGAATCATAAAAGAGATGACGAGTTTAATTTTACAACCCTTGTCAAACAGATTTTCTTCTGTTGTCCAGAAACTTGACTTCCGACCACGAGAAATGACATTTGTTTTTTAATTAATTTTTCTTACCAATCGTTTCAGCTTTGGTCATACCTCAGACATTTTTTCATAGAGCTGTTTTTCTTATACATGGAGGTTAGTTAATTGTATGAAAATTTGATTTGGGGATGGGGATGAATGAGGAAAATATCTTCTCACCTGGCTAGGTTTGCAACGAAACGCTGGCTGATAACGACGTCTCATTCTTCGAGGGCAGCAAACGCAAAGTATGCGAACAAAGGCTCTGAAACAGAAGAAGATAAAGTTTGAGGAACTATTTTTTATATTAAAAAACAAAAAAAAAAAAAAAAGAACACATCGAAAGGACATTTCATTCATTATTCATCCTCATTATTCAAATTATAGCAACGAATTCCTAGCACGATTAATTGCTTTGTAAAATAAAACGTAATCAAATTGACAAACGGCGATTTGTCGAAATTGTATAGAACTGGGCTCTGAGCCAGTTTCAAATTTGACAAACGGTTTCGGACTCGCTATAACAAACGTGGGTGAGTTAAACGCCGACCATTATTCAGTAAACTACATCAAATAAAGAGACTTGATTAAACCCCAGATAGAGTTAAGTGTCTAAAAGCAGCTTCCCTGTTTCAGTTTTATTATTTATGCAAAAAATTTATCAGCCAAAAAATAATTGCGAAACATTGATACTAGATCGCTTTAATAGCAGCCTTTTCATTTTTTAAACTTTTCGAAACTGTACGTTGGAAGAAGAAATAAAAATGCGATTGCTATCCCGTAAACGAATAGGTATGGGAATAAACGCGATCTGATCTAATCGTCCTGTGACCGATTCAAGGTTATTAACAAAACGGCGATAAACGTAACCATAAATTTCGTCTGTAAAGCGAATAATGGCGTATGAATGTATCGCAAGTTATTGCGTGCATTACCGTTTCAAACTTTACAGATAAGAACAATCATTATTCACATCTGTGATGGATACGTGAACAACGTTAGCGATTATTTAATTCCTGAAAATCGTCGATGTTAAACGTTCACGAAACTTGCTAGTTAGTTCTATTCGTTACACCATGCGATTAACATGGATATATTTTTTCTCGTGGATATGGGCAGCTCTTTGCCCATGCAATACCATCGTACAACCACCTATGGTACTTCGACAAGATCATATGAAAGTAATAGAGAGAAGTGACAAGGTTGAAGAATTAAACCCGATGATATCATGCGTGGAAACAATCGCCCGAGGATGGTTCATGAACAAAGAAAGAGTTCCTCTTCTGATACCAAATTTCATAAACACTCCCGGCTTGTCGAAGGCCTTTGTCACCGGTCTACAGAATGAAGTTGTTACTTTTTCAGTAACAGAGGATTTTACCAACTCTGAACAATACCAGGGATCAAACAACGCTGTCATCTTGATTCGAAACTCGACGGATATTTATTTGTTAAATGATTTCAATGAACTGTGTGCTTCAAGATGCAGGTACGTCGTGTGTCTCCTGAACTTTTTCAACGATGAAAAAACCCTTTTAACAGAAGTGGACGAGGTTGTTAAAGCGATGTGGAGAACATGGATAGCCAATTTAGTTATCATAGCTTCGACTGCAGGAAAATTTATTGTTGCTGGAAGTTACAGTTTCAAATCCAACGTCTATACAGCCCCAAAGAAACCCGAAATCTTAGGAGAATGCAGCACGCTCGCAACTAAACCAAACAAATTAATATTCCACAAACTGCTGCTAAACAATTGTCGAATAAACGTAAGTGTCTTCTCATGCCCACCGTATGCTGAAATCGTTGAAGAAGATGGTCATGAAGTGATTACTGGTATAGAAGGACATCTGTTCGAGACAGTAGCTAAAAGTTTGGACGTATCTCTGAATAGATTAAACGTCAGCATGGACAGCAATGACAGCATGTACGAAATTTTACTCAGCAGTTTGTATAGTCCTCGTGAAAGTGACGTAGCTTTTTGTGGACTTTATTGGAATATTTCAGAGAGAGTAGAATACAGCGTAACATTTGATAGGCAGGAGATAGTGTGGCTGGTGCCTTCGATATCGGCTCTAAGTCTGTTAGGACTTGTTACACCGTTCCAAAATAATGTCTGGTTTGCTGTTATAGGACTTCTTCTTTTTACCGTAATAATAAAAGTATTTTTGTTCAGAAAATTGTCATTCCTTGGCGTGCTGGCCTTGATACTTGGCATCGCGTTGCCTCAACAGCCAAAAATTTTGTCAAATAGGATCCAATTCGCTTCTTGGATATTTTTTGGCTATGTAATAACGCAGTGTTATTTAGCCTCTCTGGCCGGGCAGTTAATGAATACAAATTATGAAACGATAGAGACGATGGATGAACTCGTGAGATCTGGAATCAGCTTTGGAGGAACTGATCGTCACAGAGATCTCTTTAAGGATGATGAAAATGACGTCAGTCGTCAGATTTACCAAAAATATCAAACCCTTAGTACAGAAGAGTACGACATAGTGATGGAAGCAATGTTGGCTGGAAAAAATAACAGCATAGCTTTAATCGACGAGATAGAAATATCAGCTGTTAATTCCCAAATCAGTCCTTATCATCCTCATAAATTGGCAGAAACTCTGGCAAGTTATCCAGTATCCCTTGCAGTATGGAAAGGACTTCCTTACCTGGATCAAATAAACGATAAAGTTGCTCATCTCAGAGAAGCTGGCATGGTGAAATACTGGAGTGAAAAATATTCCGATCGATCATCTTCTATGCCAGAATATACGGTCTCGATTGAATTAGACATGCTACATCTAAGTCCAAGCTTTCTTTTGCTGTTGATTGGTCATGCGCTCAGTATAATTGTATTCTTTATTGAAATTGGAGTTTATGCCAGGGAAAATCACATGCGTTTAAACGTAAGAAATCGAAATAAATAACTTTTGGATAATGATCACGTGGCTGTCATTGTTTCGTTTTCATTTCTTTTCCCGAAATTACCCGATCCTTGAAAACCATCGCATCCTTAGTTATCATGAATTCGAAGGTTTCTCTTCGCGAGGAAATCTGCAAGTGCAACTTATTCGAAATTCGAATATTCACAAGCAAAAAAGAGTTGGTATTTTTTTCAGAAGTCATACATATTGAGACGTACGTATACCGTAAACATGAAAATAAAAGACACGCGATGAAAACGTGAATTTGGTCGATGCAAAGGATGACACGTTACGTATTGTGGATACCGCGGTATCAGGTAATCAAAAAATAAAAATAAAAAAACTACATTTATTTTTTATTTATCTTAGGTTTTAGTCAGGGAAAACAATTCTGTTTTAGATGTACACGTGAGCACGTCGTTGAGGATTCGTGACCGATTTCTGAACACCTAACGCAGCAGTTCCACGCAGACAATTTGAGAAATTTATGATCCTATCAAAATGGGCAACAACAATTACTATACGAACGGTAGTAAACCGTCAGCTACTATTTTCGGAACTTCAGTTGTGAATTACCCTCGACAACAGGAACTGCGTATATCAATTCGTTACAGTATCACAGTGCGTTCGTCTGGTTTAGATAACGGACTGTAACTAGCCGCAGGTGAAACCAGGCTAATTTCAATTTGCATTTCTGACGGTAATTGAAAGCGTGTTTTTTTTTCTTCGTGTATCTTTTTACAATTTTTTTTTTAACCTACTTCGTTTGACTTTTGGCAAAATTTATCGCCGATCAAAAGCCTCAAGGTCATCAAACTAGAAGGTTCAAGAGTTCCGGTTACTCCCAAAATTATCTCCCTTGATTTCTACGCCGAAGTAAAACGCCTGGCAAACTGCTGGGTGGACCATATCGGGATTCTCTTGGATTAAGCAACAACACAGCGCTCGTAAAACTGAATTACTTCTGAGACGGTTAAAATACCCTGTCAAGGATTAGTAGAGCAGGTTTCACGGCATATTGGATCCTATTGGGGTCGTTGGAAACCCTAGCCCTTTGGCCAATCGGAAGCAACCTGACGGGCGAAAAAAAAATACAGTTTGCTATTTCGGAGTGGTTGTCCTCCGTTAACCTCCAATTGCTTATTTTCTCGTGGTTCTTGAGAATAGCAGAAAGAATAAGAGGTCGTTAAATTTCATGGGTAGCTATATACATATTTTTATTTCATCTTCTTCTTCACGTACAGATAATATCAATGCAAAATTTCCTTCACATTTCTTTCAATTTTTCTAATATTTTTACACACATTTCGTATATGCAGTGAATGCATACGTATATATATATACATATATACATGTACGTTAAATTTTATCGACAGTGTAGATGTGGAGGCAAGAGCCATCCAATTCTAGGGCTGGTAACGATTAAAGCGGATTCGCCCCGAGGGAGTTTGGAGAAAAAAAAAATCGAGACGGAAAGAATAAGGGATACCCTTCGGTAGAAATTGTCTACCCCGCAGCTCACGATCCTCTGGGATCAGGAAGAAAGTGAAGAGGAAGGTGAAATTTTTATTTTCTTTTTTTAGCCCCCGCTGTCGTTCTTTCTTTCTGTCTTTCTTTATTTCTTTTTTTTTTTTTTTTAACCTTAACAAAAGTTGGGTTGAGATAAATAAAAAAAAAATTTTTACGAGACACTTTCGCGCATTAACGGCTGATCTTAAAATCCAAAAGGATAACCCATCGCTTTTAGCTTAGTGGCAAGTTCGATGGTGATACTTAGTTATCGCTATTCAACATTCACTTCGTCGCACAATATCTAATGAAAAAGTTCGAAAAAAGAAACACCAGAAATACAAAAAAAAAAAAATAAAAATTTTCATTGTGACAACGCTTCGTCTGCAATAACGATTCATCGTTGTCACACTCGTTCAAAGAAATCAAATCAAATTTTTCAATATTTTACCTTATTCTCTTCCGGTGTGTGCTCCACCTTTAACTCGACGTATCATATCCCAACCTGAATGATGCAGGTTATGTTATTCAAAATAAAGGTACAGGTATATGTTGTCGTTGTCGTAAAAAGTAACAATGCTTGTATCTCCTCATGAAAGTCTATTAGGTAGAAAACAGGGAACGATTTATATATTTTTATCCCGTGTATGGTGTAAGGTTGAAAATTTTTTGAATTTGTCATCACTTTCGTCTCGAAAACGGTTACATAACATTTGCCATTTTCACCGGGTAGTAGAAACTACATGCGGAAAAGTTTGAATCGGTTGACCGGTAGCGAAACGATCATCGATAGCGAGTGTTAGGATCGTTTCATGGGTTCAACCGAATACCGTGAATAGGTAGAAGGAATTCCTTTTTCCCATGAGCCTATTGTGTACCGGAGAAGTTGGTAAACACTTTGATCGAAGCCTTTTGACCCACGAGATAGTGCGTCAAGTGTTTGCGTGTATAGTAGATTTTCTCTCTCTCTCTCTCTCTTTCTCTCTGTCGATAAATAATTATACATTTTCTGTTTGTTCTATAAAAATTGATCCGATCGTTGGATTATTAATTCGAAAGAATGATTCAATCGGGACATCATTTTGTCCGTTTTTTTTTATCCACCGTTCAGATTTTATTTCCACATTTATCCTGTTCAAATATTCCTGACGAAAAAAAGGAAACGGAATGGAGAAAACGCGCACGTCACCCAACATCAATGTCACTTACGACCGCAGGCTCCCCATATCGTGGCTGTGAATCTTGAGACTTTATATTCAGCGCGAATCTCGTGTGTTCGTCAAGATTCGAATAAGAAATGTCAATCGTTCTGCTTTTTACGCTAGACAGGATGAAATCTCGTTTTGAACAGACGGTAGAATCTCTGGTAGCGGAATCAAGCGATTTATTCGTAAACGATAATCGATAATAAAGTAAGCTACAAGACTTCAAAGCCACACTTTACATGATATTGAGTTATTTGGTTTATCACATTCGCGCGTTATTTTACTTCGAAGAGAAACGTCGAGGGAAAACCTTTTCGTGCATATTCATTTCGATTTGTGCCATTTCCTTAATATCACGAATTTAGATAAATCCTTGTTCCCAATTTATCGGAAATGGATTATTGTATTTATTTATAATGCATACGGTAGCACATAAACGTAAATAACGAATGGTCAGTCCTGCAATTTCGGTATTACATTATTGCATATGTACCAGCGACACGTGTGATAATACAGTCGAAATAAAGTTTATTTTATATTTTCAATCCCGCGCTATGTTGTGTAGTTCGGGCTTCATATAGCTAACCGATATTAGTCCGACCGCCGTTTCCATCGAAACAGCTAGAAAAAAAAAAGTTAATCGCTTAATTTCCTCTTGGCAGGCACGTGCTCGCGCGGAATAACAGCATTCCCAAAATTTACGGTACAGCCGTTTACCATAATTCGCCTCCTAGTTTGCGCAGAAAATCAGCAAACCATAAAGCGAATATCCCATCAGTATTTCGTACATAGGTATACATAGATAAATAACAGAAAATGGATATAACCAAAGTTAAAAGAAAATTCAGGATCAAAGTCAAAAGGTCCTTAAAAAAATAATAAAAAAACAGCAAAGAAAGAAAAAAAAAGAGGCGAATACTTGATACAAGTAATATAAAGGAAAAATTTATTAGTGGAAAGAAGTCATCGTCAGACGAAAAGAGTGACCTTTTCATCAAGCTTTTTATCTTATATATATATATATATATATATATATATATATATATATATATATATATATATATATATATATATATATATATATATATATATATATATATATATATATATATATTCTATCCAAGGGGTGAGTCTCTCTTTCTTAAATATCTCTCTGTGGGGACGGACGGAGAGAAACTTGCGGCACGTCGAGGAAAGAATAAAGTAGAAAATTCCAGCATTGGTCAGACGATCTTCTTAGCATGATTGTTATCAGTGATGTATTGTTAGCTAGCGCGGCATGCCAAGAAGGCAAAGGTTAAAAGAGGGTCGTGGAAAGGGAGGGATCGGTTTATCAACTAGCCAGCTGCTGAATGGAATCGGTTTCGGCCGAGGTTGAAGGGTCGGGGGGTAGCGACCTTCGTAGTATGCGAGGCAAGCTGTGTCAGCTTGTCGTCCTTTATCTGGATTTTTCTAGTCAGCCAAGTTTTTTTTCTCCTCTCTCTCTCTTTTTCTTTTTTCACTTCATTGGCAAGAATTTCAGAATCAGAGAAAATCCTCGCATTTTTCCTCTCTCTTTAATTTACATCAATTTAATTTCCAATTGGATAAAATTAAATGGCAGATTTTAACTGTAAAATTTTTCATTCGAGGTTGTCAACGCAGTTTTGGTAAGAAACAAAAAAGAAAAATAATAGCGATTGGTAGAGGAGAGATTCGCGATATTGAAAGTTTGGATCAACAGCTTAGATTATTAGCAAATGATGAAAATATTTAGAGTGAAAATCGCCCGAAATATATTTTTACATTTTCTTCGACACCTTATTGTAGGTAGGTATACCGAATTCTAATACGATTTCTAAACTCGATCCACCTTTTTCTATTCACCAAATGTTCTGACTCGTTTTCTCCCATTTGTTATACTCTGTAGACGGCAAACTTTCACCGAATAGACAGCCGATATTGAATGCTTGGTTCTGGGTTGAATTGTGTAACCAAAGACCGGCAGCAGTTTTAGTTCTGGAAATAGTAAAAAGGTATATTTTTAACCTAACCTTATATATATAGGGAGGGAATTTAAATTGCTCATTATATAAATACGGACTTGACAAGTATAATAAAATAAGAAAATTGATGACGAAAGTAAGTAAAAGTACCTTGTACCTTGTACCTATAACTAGCTAGAAAATAGATAAGAAATTCAGTAAATGTGAGGACTTGAAATTGTCTTGTAAATGCGAATTCGTTTGTCTCTTTAATCTGTTGAAACAAAAAAGTGAAATATATTTGTAAGAAATTTGTAAGAAAGTAAAGATAGTGAAGATGTATGCCTCTTACATACGTGTCTTAAAGGTTGAGAATTTTTTACCTAAAGTTGGATGGAGATAAATGCGACAGACGTTAAACGTCAGGCGTCGCGACGTTCTCGATCTACCAATCTCTCTCAGCTCAGCTTGGTTTTTGAATAAAGATTAAATACCGAACGAAGTAGAAAAAGGAATTGACAAAGTGGGACCAACACCGGATGGCTGAGAAGATTCCACTTTCTGTAGGTACGGTAGAGATATTTATATCAATTTTATGATAATCGTTTTCTTAATATTAACAAATCGTCTTATACTATATCTGATGCAGAACTCGCTGCAACTTATTAAACGAAACGAGTCGAAAGAAGTAAAATCCGCAGCTATAATTTACTTTTCTCTTTAGATACTGGATGGGAAAATCTAATGTTTGCGCAAAGCAGTATAGCAGATGGGTATTTGCTTTGCGTTTAGCGCGATGACGTCTTTCGCAGCAGCAGCAGATCTTCGCGGCTGGCTGATTGACTGGGGGTATCGAGGCAACTTAACCAGTTGGCTAAGCTTTTCTATGTCATTAATCAGTCACCGTTGAGCCAGACAAAGTACCAACCTCACCTCAAAGCACCGAGCAATCTGGGTGGGACAAAAATGGCCAGTGGTCAATCAACAATCTTCTCTTCTTTTAAAGATGGTACCAATTTTTTGTCTCGTTATTTCTTAAGCCTCCTCCTGCTTCTTCAGATAATGATACGCGTTCACAAATCGCGGTATTAAAAGCTGATACCGCAGTTCGAATTTGTGCCAGAAGGAAAATCGGTAAGGTATAAAAATTAAATATGTTGACATAAACTGTGCCCTCTTTTTCGAAAGTCAAGTTTACGAAAATTTTTCATCATAACTCGGTTGTTAAACTATTAACATAAGAATTCTCCGAGGATCTGGTTGCCGGTGGATCTTGTCAAAATTTTCAAGTAAACAAGACGGTATAATTCCTCTGTGCGAAGCGAGGGCTTCGCTTAGAGCAAGTGCCTTAATGTAATTTGAATAAAGTCAACACTACACAGCCCGTTCATATCTGAGGGGGTTGCGTCATGCGTCCTTACACCGTTATATGCCTAGAGTAAATTCAATATTCAACCTGGCGATTGGTAAATTGACTTAATTATACTTCACGCCTACCTTAATTACGTTTCATTGTAACCGTGGTAAAAATTTGAACCGTTAAATCAACGTCTGACTTAACGTTATACCCACCTATAAGCTAAACAAGGCTACCTTATAGTCTCCTCTTACATTCATTCCTTAAGAGAAAAACGTCATTTCGACTTACTGCTAGCATAATCATATAATTCTTTTAATAACGGGCTATTTAGAACGAAACCACCTGACGACTTGACGGATCGTCGGATCTCGTGACTTGTTACTATTAAAACAGGGAACTATATCCAAGAAGGCTTATGGTCGACACGACGCCGCTCTTTCTACCCCTAGAACGTTTTCTATTTACGGTAACGACTGCACGCGGCTCCGTTCTCTATACGTACCTACATTTGCTGATACAGGCATATTGTGTAAGTTTATCACACACACATATATACACATACACACAGTTACTACATAGTATACCAAGGCACATAGTGGTAGGTATATATGATCAACCAGAATATAACCCGTATTTCTGTACACTCTATAACACACAGCGTAGACTTTGTACGCCGAACAGTTTCCCTTTGGTGCTGCCGAGAGGGGAAGGGAGAGGGAGGGGGGGGAGGGGGTGTCTTAATTACACCACCCTGAATTAACGATATCAGAATAGGCGTTACGTCGTTTATATTAAGCAGATGCCCTCGAAATTGTACAATACGTATCACGCATAGGCATAGGAAAATCAATGAAACTCCTTTATCAGATTGAAATATTATGAAATAACTATGATCCATGGAAATAGATAGTCAATTATTATCCCATATAATATAAAGGGTCATTTTTTGAAAGTTTTCTTATCCATAGAACTATCCTTTAATTTAATTGACAAACTGACCATTTTTATTTATTTTAATTTTTTTTTTTTATTTAAATGGAAACGGACTTTTGTTCCTTGTTCGACAATTCCGTGTGACTTGGGGGGGTTGTCAGAATCGCCATAGAATAGAAATTTATTACCCTGTTAAGAGCGTAAAGCTGCAGGTTGGTCGATATAACGGCCGTTTCTATTTACTGGCGATTCTTCTTGTGAGTTATTTATCGGTTGAACGGTTGTAGCATAACGAGGGTAGTTGTGACGCTGACATTAAGCGTAGCTTATACCCTAATCCTTGATAGCTAAAAATTGTTCGTAAAAATTTTTTCATCGGTGAGATTAATCTCCACAAAAAAATATCTCAATTAGAAATTTCAACTTTAAGGGGGTCGTGTAAAAGTCACATGACTATAATATTAACGAACTCCTGTTTTCTTAGTATATGATGAAAAAAAAAATTCATCAACCTAAGGGTCAAAGAATTTAGTTCACTAACTTCTGCCTATTCTATACTATTTAATGGCAAAAGTTCACAAACCTTCGAGAGATAAGATGCCCTAAAGCCATCTTCGTGAGCAAGATTTATACCTTTGATAAGTTATATTAAATTACATTAACAGTCTGATAAACCAGAATAAAATATCTACAACATCGTAGTACTTACGTGTTAGTATGATCTAATTAACAAGATCTGTTTATTTCTCAGCAGTAGGTATGATTAAGTGGTTTAAAAAAAATATTAAAAATTTCGTAAGAAATGTAAAGAATTGTAAATAGGGATTTTTAAGGCGTTTAATTTTTCAAATTTCTTTAAGTATTTCACGTCTTTAAGACGAGCTGATGATTAACGTCATGGAGGGACGAAGAGTCGAGTGAAATTGTGGATACAGAAAAAGCACTTTGAGAGTAACAACTTTGCGTATAAGCGTTAAGTTAAACAGCTTTTATATTAGCCTCTCCCTCGTGCAATTTGTTTCTAACTATATATAGTAGACCCCATAATTCGACGTTGGCACTCGAATTTTAAACATCTAGGGAGCTTTTCAACAACTTCTAATACCATAAAAATTAGAATCTAAGTTGCAATTCAATAATAAAAAATTACCCAACAAATCTTATGCGGATAGAATAATAATTGGAATAAGTCGATAATTGCATTAAGTATTATAGTTTACTTTTGCAAGTTTTTGAATATTAATTATTGCGGAAATTCATTAGCGATTTTATTCATTACAGCTATAAATTGACACGCGTATAGTATTAATGGCTGCGGAAGAAAAGAAAGTCATGAAAATCTCATTAGCCATTAAATTTAACGTCAGATAATTTTTTTTTTTTTGTTTTTTTCTTCTTTTTTGAATGTCATTTAATAATTCATTGGGTTATATATTTCGTTTTAACATTTTGACAAACGGATCGCATACTTTTTTTGACGTAATTAATTAAGGAGAGTGAACGTTGAGGGAAGAATTTACACGACTTGTCACAACGGCCAACGACCAATGAACGAGGGTGAGGGCGAGGGTTGAGTTCGTTCAAGAAATAAATTTGTAGGCAAGTCATGCCGGCAATTTGGAGCTTGTTTTTTTTTTGTTTTTTGTCTTTTTTTTATCGACATCCTACGTAATTGGTTGTTACCGAGAAAAAGGATTAGAATGCACCAACACGTGCTACAGTTTCTTCTAAACTATAACGTCAGTCTTTTGCTTCGGGGATGACGTGTCCTTTATATAAATCATCAGCTCTAGAATCATGTCATTTCTAATCCCATCCTTTTCTGAAATCTTAAGTTGAAAAATAATTTACGACCATCATCGTGCATCTGACTTCTTTATTTTCACCATTAAAATTTGCTGACATTGCTGACACAGTCCCGAGTATAAGTAAGAAAGAAATAAAAAAAAAAAATAAAAAAAAAAAAATAGATCATCCCTCAATTTTTTCAACCCCTCCTAACGGAATCTCGTTCAATTTATTTAACGCTCGCCATTTATTTATTTCTCATGTATTTTCCCACCAATTCTCAAATGATTCAGTCGATTCATTTCACAAAGTTATACCAATCTCGGAATAGGATCGGGAAATCAATAAATGGATTCACTCGACCCTTCTGCATTTGCCTTCGAGCAGTTCTTACGATTTGCCTAGTATTTTACATATTTTACCACATCTGTCACTGCAGACGATGAAAAGAATTTACGATCTTCTTTATATACGTCTGTCTGTCTGTTCACTTTGACGCCACATATATAATGAAAATTTTCTCTCTCGATGAGTGAAACTATATTCTAATTACATTGCTTTGATTTTAAATCGGTTTTACGTTACTGTTAATTGGATTTTAGAAGTTGGAATGAAATATGTCAAGTGGTATTAGACTCAGTGGTGATTTTGTTAAAGACGTTGATTCGTCAAATGAATTTCCCTCGAGTCTCATCTAGTTTATTTTCCTTGAATTCGAGGTTTAAGTTAGAGTTTTAGATCAGGATTCCGCGTCGTGTTAATTTACGGTATAAAAAATGTTAGTCCTTGAAGATACTGGCTCAGTCCTGAATCGCAAATCTTAAGAAGAGAAGACAGAGCGAATCGAAGGGCGAGGGAGAGTGAGATTCGTCGAGGAAGAACAATGGAGGTCGCGAATCGAGTTGAATCGAGTCGAGTGTTTCCCCACCAAGTTGAAATTTATGTTAGACGTTTATTGTTTTTATTGCCTAGGATAAATGATTTCATATTAAAGGAAAGCAGTCGGACTAAAAGACACCGTTGTCCCAACGGTTACAAAAATACTGGCTATATTTAACACGGATTCAACTTCTTCCATTCGAATTTATTTTTATCTTGATATTTGATGGGTGTCAATGTATAAACTTTATTCTAAAAATCAAAATAAAATGCCGGTTTCTCACAGTCTCCTAAGGGATGATTTATTTCCGGAAACGCTATGCTGCCCTGGGCACTGGTCTATCAAGAAACCCTGCAGGAATTTTGACTAACTTCTTATGTGACCATCCCTTGTCAAATTTTCCTCGTCTTCTTCTTCTTCTTCTTTGTGTTAGAGAATAGCACAATGACCACGAAAACGAAGATAATTCTATTCTATCGAGATTCTCCTCGAGTAAATAACCCGGAAATGTTGTTATCGATGAAAGCTGACAGCCTGTAAACAGTAAGAGTTATAATAACCTGTAGCCATCCAATTATTTATTTTTAATTATACTTTCCGTTTAATCATTATAGGGTTGTTGTTATTTGCTCCGCAATCAGCTAACGTCGACAACACTGTAGTTATATAATTTATACAAAAACCTTTGAAAATATTTATACTGCAGTAAAATTGATTAGCGTTTTAAACTTCCACAGGGTTTTTTTTTTTGTAATTAGTTTTCGTATAATTAAAAATAATCGAAAGCAACGAATGCGAAAGGGCGAGAGGAAACTTATTAAGAGCTGTTTTGAAGATGACTTCTGCACTAGATGTGCAGGTTAAGGAAAGATTAGACTCTGGTAGTCTGCTGAGAACAGGAGATATTGATATGCACATCTGCGGTCTAGTCATCTGGGTGCAATCCTGGCTTCATTGCGGGTAGTTTATCTGCCTGCAGGAACTTCAACCTACCTCAGAGTTTAGAGATCGAGCCACCGCTGTGGGTAATCACGATTTAATTTCCCTCGTCTTTCTTTTTGTTGGCCATATTTATAATAAATTATTCGCAAGCCGAAAGAAAAATAATGAAAGACAATTCTAATCGTCAATAAATTTGCATGTCTTCAAACGGACAGAAAAAAGAAAAAAGAAAAAAACGGAATTAAAATCATTTTCGTTTTCGTAAGGAATGCATAAATAATTAAGTAAATTTTAATTACCATCTAAAAGAAATCCCCGGTATTGTTTGATAACTCTTCAAGAAGTGAAAATATTCGTAAATTTATAAACAGAAAACAAAATAAAAAATTTACCCTAAGAAAATTGACGTGAAAAATTGTACATACACATTAGATGGCTTCAAAAAAATCGACTATTTTTTATTTTCAAATAATAAGTCAAAAATATTGTTCCAAATGACGAATAAAAAATGCTTTCAAAGTTTGAGCTCTTAATATTAATATTAAGAGGTTCCTCATTGCGATTTTCTATTTCCCATCTAAACAACATGGGAAATGGTCTTGTGGAACTTTTCGATTTTTATATACCTCGAAAATTAATCTACTTGGAAAGATTCTGCACAAGTACTGTTGTTCAAAATTGTACGCTTTATAAAAAAGGTCTCTTGGTCTTTTTCGATGAATTCAACTTTTTCCAAGCTAGTCATGATTAATTACCATTAATAACGAATACACCAACTTGGAAATAGCTAGATTAATCGAAAAAGAATAGGAGACCTTTTTTGTAGAGCATTCAATTCACTACAAAAATATGTTCTGGTCTTATCAGTACACTGATGCGTTGACGAGTTATAAAATTCCAGAGTTAAAAAAAAAAAAAAAATTTCCCATGTTATTTAGATGGGAAATAGAAAATCGCGATGAGGCACCTCTTAATACTAATATTAAGAGCTCAAAGTTTGACAGCATTTTTTTCCATCATTTGGAATAATATTTTTGACTTACCGTTTGAAAATGAAAAATAGTTGATTTTTTTGAAGTGGTCTAAGACATGTAATTGGCTCGGCTCAACTACCTTTCTTATATTCTGTAAATCATGTGAAGTAGTAAATATTTTTTTAATAGCTACATTTATCTGAAAAAGCTTAAAGAAAAATTTGGCTTTTAATAAATTTGGTCATTTTTATTCAAAAAATGTGATAATTCAGGATGAGGGTTTAAAACTCCGCTTTATAACCGGGGGATAATGATTACTTGTTATTTCTGAGGTCTGCGTTAAAAGAGGGACAAGAAATATTTCAGCATTGAATACATATTCAACACGTGTGCTTATAAGGTTAAATCACGGGCCAAAAGTTAAGTGACCCTTAATTAAATACCTTTTAACGATCATTTTTATTGATAAAATTTTATTTTCCATTAGACGTACGAGAATTGGATATAAAAGCGATAATAACGATGATATTATTAAATCATTTCAGACATTAATCAGGTACTTAAGAAGAGAATTTATTTCCCCTTCGTGAAGTGTATTTAAAACATAAAAAGGCACACGTTAGAGGTACGCCGTCTACCTGTTATCAAGTCTAAAAATTTTCCAAAATTAAATGAAGAATTTTTATATTCATATTCTGAGCGGAATTTTACGATCGGTATAACAATACACCGAAAAGTTCTTTCTCTACCAGGCAGCCCTATTCTCTTACTGCTCCAGGCGAGGTCAAGGACTCTTACCACCATCAACGCTTATCTGGCTACCGGATGTATGGAAAGCGAGACTCATCCGAGAACTGTACTACCTTTAGGCTTGAGGAGAAACGTCGTTCAACGCAAGCGGATCGCAGGATCTTCGCTCTGTGTACTTTAGGCCAAGTCAAGGACCCTCAGGGCGTCAAGACGCATCCCTGGGATTCGGTATGGGGTGAGGAGAAGAAGAAACATTCGGATGGCCTTGAGCCCAGTATCACTTCTAATTGTAAGAGGAGAACCTCTCAGAGCGAGACAGAGTCACAAGTTTCGAAAATTTGGTATAGTATGTCATTTGCAAAATTGGAAAATACGAAAGCATAGAGAAGTGAAATTTTGGTATAATTTTTTGAACTGCGAATCTTAAATTTCGATTTTACCTTGTCCAATTCTTGTGCTTAATTTTATTTTTTGTTCTTTGTCTTATCAAATTGGTGAATTTTTCTCTCTCAAAGTACCTACCTGTGTGATAAGGTAATCCAAAAATTTGACGAATGTATGAGTGGCGTGGGAGCACCTTAGAATAATAATAAGACAATCCCAGCTGTCGCCGTAGAGTTTTGGAGCTCGCAAACTTTCGAAGATTCGACTAAATCGGCGAGTGCAGAATATATCAGCTTTGTGCCGGCTGCTTTTAAAGACCCGAATAATTTTCTGCAGTTTGTAACGATCGTTGAGCAACCTTTAAAATAGTAGGCAAATTGCAAACTGGATTTTTGGCGCCATAATCGGTGCTTCCAAAAATCAAGACACAAAGAAGAATCATTTTTTCTTTAAAAATATTGTCAATCGGGAGTCAACGACGTCTGCATTACATCGGATGATGCGATCAGTAACATCAATTGTCAAGATAGTTGGACCAGACGATTTTGAGAGCTGAAAGGTGGACAGAAACAACGCCTAACCGGCTTTAGGCCCGACACGCTTGACCGCGTGTTCAGAATTGGATCGAACAGCTTGTGTCTCTAGCCATAGGCGGATATCCAATAACGGAATTGATGGTTGGGTGGTTTTCACCCTGGACTCTTGTAGGGGTATGAAAAGGGAGGATAGAATTTTGAAAATCGATTGTCCTCGATACACAGCTGGTAAAAGGAACGACTGTATGAAAGAAAAAATCGAGTACCCCATTGAATTTTTCTATAAGTGGTCTGGTCTGGGCTCAAACCGTTGGCTTTACATCCCTTACTTTAATAAAAAAAAAAAAAAAAAATATAAAACGATGTAAAAATATTTGAAAAAATAATATTGAAAGGTTATCTACAGTTTTAGTAAGGGCGAACCATCGGGGTGCGTTTTGTCAATTTTTATTGCTTAGTCGTTATTGACATACACTGGTAAACTCTGAGCATGTTACACCCACCCTACGTGATGCTATAAAAAACAGTTTTGTTTTTCTGGGGGGGAAATGTTTGACGTGGTTTCTATTTTTTCAGAATTTTTTTTCAACAATTTTCAGCTCGTAGTCTTGTACCAATTGCTGCTCCGAATGTTAGAGAGAAAGAATATTCCCACAAGTCTAAGAACGCGTTTTTTGTATTTATATATCTTGCAAATACATACATTACCCATCCCCGAATATATTTACATTATACAATACGTTTCATTTATCCTTTGCAAATTTTAAACTTAAAAATAAAACATCTAGCTTTTGCACCTCAAGTCTTGGGGGTAGGTATTTTAACAATGTGTATATACCCACGTAAGAGATACTTTTTAAGGTATGATCAGGGTTGAGAGGGATGTAAATTTAATCACTCCTGCTACACCCGTCAATTTAAAGATAGTCATTTTGTGTGGATATCATCCACCAACCCCATTCCTCTTTTTACAGGTCTTCGCTTTCGTCGAGTTAGTTTCAAATCGCATCTCTCTACGTCGCTTCCAACACGAAGTAATAAAGTCCTTCAGGGCGTCGTGTCGCCTTGACGCCTGATACCCAAGAGACGTCTGAAACGTTCAATGTACCTAATCGTGGCAAGGTTGAAGGTCGCTTTTGATAAGAGGCTCAATAGATTTTTTTTTCATACTCCTTGATTATTTCTTATCAATTATTGATTGCTTGTGTCGGAAGCAACAAAAAATAGATAAAAAGTTTTTTTTTTTTCTTCTTCAAAAATGAAGAATGACACAAACAGATTTTTTTTTTTTCACCTAAAATTGACGATCCTCACAGTATGTTCATATCTCGAATCACATTAAACGAAAATCTTATCGGTATGACGATAATAAAAAAGGCAAAACGGGAGAAACAAAAAAAATGAAAAAATATAAACTGAAAATGTTAATCATAAACAAGGTTTATACAGTCACGGTTTTTGGAGGAAAAAGATGGACCCGACATTAACACACAATTGTTAAAAAAAAAGGGGTCAGCTGTATTTGAAAAACAATGGGCTTATTGTTAGGCCTTAACTGGAATGGAGCTCAGAAGGTCTGAGTGTTGTATAAAAACGGTTTTCAGAAGTTGGAAAATACAGACCTGGATTTATTTTTAGTTTTTTTTTTTCTTTTCGTTTTTTTCTTTCTTTCTTTCTTTCTTGCTTCAGCCATTCAAGGACGTGAAAAAGGGTAAGCTGAAAGAAATTGGAAGGGCGAGCTTTTTGTACATCTAAGTAGCGGTATATGGAACGGGTATATACAGCCTATACGGATATATATATATAGGTTTAGGTGTACATATACCATATCCGACAGTAAATCATATAAGCTGGTTCTGGATTAACCAGAAAGGACGAAAAGAAAGATGAAAGAGGATTTTCAGTGCTGTTAAATCGAAAGAGATTCTTCTACCAATAGCACGTGATGTAGAGACACGATCCTCGTCTTCGATCGGATATTCTATTCAAGCTTATAAACTCAGTAACAAAATCACATCAATCTCTATCTTGTCTTTGATTTTCTTTATCCATCGTTAGAATATTTCAGAAGGAATTGAACGCGCGGATTTTATACGCTCTAATAATCAAAGTATGTAAACGCTTTTCTCTTTCAGTTTGAATCCTAAGTTTCTTTACGTTTAATCCTCACAGTTAGCCCTAAAGTGGTCAAAAAATGAAAGTAAAGTTCACATAATTACTGCACTATGTTCGATAGATATACAACCGAATGGGAAAAAAAATTTGAGTTCAAACATCTGAGGCCTGAATTTTTTTGACCTCCAGTTTCGAAGACAGAAATGTAATTATGTTTCAGCAGATTTACATTCTACGTGATGATTCAGAGGTGTAACTCAGAACCAGAGCTTGCATTTGAAATTCTAATTAACATTACTGCATCGTACTGAATTTTGAAATTCTACTTATAAGCTTAATGATTATTTATTTTTACTTTTTTCTAGACTTAGAAATTATTCCTCGATCAAAAACCGTTTTATTAAAGATTGAGGATCTATAAATCAAAATCGAAATCACAAAGCCTCTCTGAATTCTGAGATCTAGTGTTCCAAATTAGAATTTCAAAAATCTAGTTCACGTTTAAATTTGTTCAAAACGGAAATAGTTCTCACTGTCAAATGCAAATCGTAATTTCACGACATGCACAATCTTACCCTCAAATTTTAGTTTGCACTTCCAAGTCTGAAGAAAGATATTTCAGAATAAAACTAGAATTCGTATTCTGACTCGGAACGTTTACTGTTCTCCTGCATCTTTGAGAATTTTGACATTGAGCTTTAGCTTAGTCTTTTTCACGGATAAAATCAATTTGAACAGTTTTATACGTATTTATATTCTCAAAGTCTTGAGACTTTAGTTTCAAATTCAGGACAAGGTTGGTACAAAGACTGATGTATGTAAAGTAAGAACAGGAGTATAAAAGGGTATAGTATAAGTATTATAGCTGCGTTGGTATTGGAAGTTTCGTCGTGCAATTCTGGGTTTTGGCGGAAACGCCTGAAGCATCGAGCGATTTTGAAACCCCTATTTCGTATCTTCCAGGCTAGACCACCCCTCATTATGCAACACGAGGCGCAAACATCTCCCGGTATAGCGTCGCGCTTGAACGTAGACAGGAAATAGGAAAACCTATCGTCGCTTTAAGCGGATAACCTCGTACAGTTTCGAAGGCGTCGTGATGTTACCTTCGAATGGGAAATTTCAAGGGGATGGGGATCTGAATTTTGAACACCACTCAACGGCACTCTACAGATTTTCACTCCTAACAAAATTTCAACATTTACTGCCAAATGTACATTTCAAACTGTAAGATATCAGTCAATGAAATTTCACTTTAAAAAAAATTCATTATGACTAAATCAAAGACTGTTTTTGAAACAGAAGGCATTTATCTTAAGATTATGTGACGAATAACGATGTTTAAAAAGTTTACGAGTCCTGGAAAATGATCCTGGAGAACGGATGAGTAAGTACAGGAATTGTTTGAGTATAAAAATCTGTTGATTTGTTTGCTTCGAGTCTTTAATTAGAGTAAAAGCAATTAATTATGATTCTAAAATAAATTACCTAGCAGATTTTAAATATCGTTGAGTCTTTGTGCTTTGTGCGTTGGTAGAATATTGAGTTATGTTATACCTATACCTACGTAGGAGAGTTGAAAATCGTTTTGAAAAGGCAAAGTTCATGCTTTGTAATAAAATAGTCAATATTTTCAATTGAAATCGACCTCGTTTTGGATCCATTGTTCAAGTGAATTGGCGAGTAGGCTGCACCCTAGAGTTTGTATTTCTATAGAAGACTAATGTGTTTCGCCCTCGCACGAATAAAGTTCACTTTACACCAAGCCTCGGGACATTAATAAAACTGTACTCAAGTTGAATATGTAATTTTCACCGTCAGTATAACGCGTCAAAGAGTTCACAAGTAGAAAAGCTCAGAAATTAATAATTCAGCAGTTGGGAGGGGGAGGGTACACTCCGTCATTCAAACGAAAAGAGTGGCGAATATTTTTCACAAACTAAATACGTATATATACGTATATACTATAATTACATTATTTAACGTATAGTTTATGTACATGTACAAATTTTCATGATTAAAAAGTTTAACTTTATAAAGAAGCAAGCCACGAACCCATTTCAATCCAGTCTCTCACCTGGGTATTGGGTATAAATGGCTATTTGAAATGCATGGAGTGGCTCGCACCAGTTATAGGCATCTGTCTACCAGACTACTTGTAATAATACATGCACGTTATACATATTGCATAAGTATACCCGCATTATATGTACACACATGTCTGCAGTAAGTATCTACTTAGACAAATGCATACGAAGAAGCGTATATGTGGAGAAACCAGATCGTGCAAGGAATATCATATTCAATGAATTATGAGCTCGTTACGTGGAGTAATGGATTGTTTTAAATATTAGAGAAATCGTCATCGATGTGTTTGAAATTTATTTACATATAGTTTTAGTAGAATGAAAATGGATAGAAATTTTTGATAAATTTTTTTTTCTATATTTTTAGTGATATGTTATAATAGCAAGTAGCTAACTGGGTTGTTGACGTCAAGTTATCTCCGTACTTGATACTGTTGGGATATTTTCAAGCCAAGAGACGGTGCTGACGATGTAAAAAGTTTTTACTATCGCAATTAGTATATGTATAAGGGTAATTCGAGGGAAGGCCGCAAACACTTTAACGAGGATTTACTCGAGGTATTTGGTATTCAAGAGAGGGAGATTTCCTGCAGACATCCAGCTTTTTGTATACAAAATTACATGTCGGAATAGGGTATAATATTTATACAAATAAATTCGACGAGTACCTGCTTGTCATGATAGACGAGGAAGCGTAGTATATCAAATCCTCAAATGTGATGAATTTTTTGAATATTAAGTATCAAGAAATCGCGAAATAGTGTAAATGTAGAAAAATTTATGCCTGCGTGAGAGTTTTGCTAACGAAGAGGTAACTTTAAAATGAAGCGTTGAAAGGGAATGAGAAGAATAGAAAAAAAAATGAAAAAATGAAAAAAAGGCACTTTAATCACGGGGCATTTCGTTTGTGATCACCCTGTTATTTTCCGTTCGTTCTCAAGCCATCGCACTGACACGCATATCGACTCTTATTAAAAAAATTCCCTGGTTTACGCCGGAGATATTTGCATGAAAAGTCCAGAAAGGTTGCCTTGTCTTTGCCTTTGCCTATCCCCTTCCCTCGCTAACGGTTATGAGAAGAGAATGAGGAAGATGAGAAAGAGAATGAGACGAGCTTAAAGAGAAAGACAACGATGAAGGAGAAGGAGGAGGAGGAGGAGGAGGAGAAGGAAGCTGGCTGTGAAGACCGTTTATTAAAAGGTACCTTCGAGGAGAAGGACAACCTCTATCTCCGTTCCTTTACTTTCAATTATCTTATTCCCTATTTTCTGTAATAGACATTCGAGGAATTTATGGTTCGACTATTCACGGAGCAGGTCACGATCAGTGGATTCCTTTTCTCAGAGGAGCTCAAGGCAAGTAGAAAAAAAGCTCTAAATCTATACACTTGTATATATGTATATCTAAATGTATACGATGAGAACTTGGGTCAACAAATGGGTACGAAATTGCCTAAAAAATACGAAGTAACTTGCCTAAAACTCTCGGATATACATAGGTATATGTATTTTGATGTGAAAAGAAAAATCAAAAAATTGAATAGAGAATTTACTGTCGAACCAGAGACTGCATAGATATTCGATATCGAATGCTGCAACGGCATCCGACCAACCTACGAAGATATTGACGATTTACATACCGTGTCCAGCGAGTTATGGCTATTTTTACTTGCTGGATTTCCTGACGATATTCGGGAAAGTCTTGAAAGTAAAAATTAGTTTAGACGTATCTAAGAAATCGGTTTATTTGCAGAAATTATTTCCCAGTAAAAGTGTGAGTCTAATACGAAATTTATTCATTGGTTTAAGATGCGGGTGAGGATTTTTATTTCATTTTGTTTTGTTGTCAGCTATTCGATAGACTATTAACGTGGGACGTGGATCGCGATATCATACAGAACTCTACATATCTAGTCCATTTCCAATGATGTCACGTTCGAATTGACCTCGAACAAAAAATCCGAGAAATTAATTTGGGGACAAACAAATTACCGAACAACAAGGTCACGATAACTCTGCCAGATTTTCATCGCCAAAATGAAAGGAGAAAAGAAAAAAAACGAATCATATAGATTGCTGCAGTAAAAGTTGCGCATGGTCCATTCAGCAATTTCAAGCATTTTTTCTGACGAACTAAAAATAATTTTTTTAGATTCAAAACTTGGGAACGAAATCGAAAGATCTCATCCTCCGAAATATCTTAATAGTTTCCTGGTCGGTTTACGATTAGCAATATAAGCCACGGTTCGCGGAATTCACCCTTTCCCGTAAACTGTTACAGACCTTGACATTCCGAATCTCCCTTCTCACCAGTTGTCACGAATTACCAATCGGTGGAAGTCGAAGAGTGGCTAAACTTTCCAAGGGTCATGCAGCCTGATTTCGGTCCAGGATTACCGTGCGCAACTACGATAGCCCCTGATGATCGTCAAAAGTAGAGGTACCCGGGTCGGCCCGTTTTCGTTCAGGGTGTTCTCGTTAGTTGAAAGTACCCAGGGTGTGTGGGTGCCGTATATAGCCATGGCTAATTGAGCAAGTGCTTAACCGTATCCTATAGGTATGAAAAGGGAAGATAGAGTTGTACGGAGAATCGGAACTTAAAAATTTCCGCTCGATCTTTCGTTTATTTAATTTCGAGGGTGAAAAGTAAAAAGACTAAAGCGAAGGATGAAGAGGGAAACAGGAGGAAAGAGCTACCGAGGCGTAAAGCAAATATTGATATCGTTAAAAAAAAAAAAAAAAAAAATTCTACCAGGTATGGAAAAATGGGGAAATTTTTTTAGGGACTATTTTACTCGGGATGCTTTCCGCTTGTCAACGGCAAGCCAAAAAACTCTCACCCTACTGTTGCCCTCTCATAATTTTGAAACTTTATTAACCGTAATAAACCTCGTTTCCTCATTATCACACGTTAGCAAACTCGCCGACAGTTTGGTATAGGGATGGACAAAATCCGCGGTGTAAACGCGCAACGGAACCATCTCTCTTCCAAACTCTCCTGCAGGTTCTAGAAAGTTTACGACTAAGCCAACGACGACGGCCCCAACTCAAGACGGATGTAGATAAAGTACCCATAGATCAGGATGTCTCGGTTCTCCATTTGATAACTTTTTATCTCTCTCAATTTCTCTGTAATTCTCACATTTGCGACCGCACCTTAAGTTGGTAAATTTCAATTTCGCTGAAACATCAAAAATTCTTATGAATTTCATGCCGCATAAAAGCTTCCGACGTCGTACTTGTATCCGGAGTTCAAATAGATTTGTTGAATTAAAAGAGTAACTTAATCTTCGTAAATTCAGATTGAATTTCTGCAGTTAGAGATGACAAGAGAGAAGCTGTAAAATGAACGAGCGAATTCTATATAACGTAGTAGAATAACGAGAAAGGGAGAATCGAATCAAATTTCCAGCCCCATGGATCTCTGATCCACAGTCTTTGCGATGGTATTGATCAAGTCAGCTAGCTCGAATGGTAGTTCAGTAATATCTGGTGGAAGCCATTGATACGTCATTGGAAGTAAGGGTCAGTAGCGAGGGTCGTGAACGAAGACGAGTACAGTATTTTCTTCGCCTTATTTTTTTCTTTTTCTTTTTCTTTTTTCTTTGCTTTGATATTTCCATCGAGAAAAGAGATTGGACAGTAGTCATTCCCGCAAGAAATCCGCAAAATATCATCTGGCTCCTGAAGGTGACAAGGGACTGCGTAGTTCTGGAATGGTCTCCCTGATTAGTGGCTTTAGGAAGTTGTACAACTCCATCTTTATACACACACGTATATATCCATTCGATGTCAAATCGTCAAGCCGTGAGCATTATCGTATTTTTGATTTGGCTGAATTTTTTTTTCTCCAAATTTTTATAACACCATAAAAAATTGAACAAATGTAATTGGGTCAAAATGTTTGTTTTGAAGTGTAACTTTGTTAATAAATATATAGAATATTCTAAAAACAGTATTTCGAATATCTTTCTTCAATTTCAAGAACAAATCACTTTTTTCTACAATGTTCGTATAAGTTTCAATTTTTTTTCAAGAATTTTTGTAGAAGAGTGTTGTCCATTTAATAAATTTTCAGACTAGTCCAGTCATGGGCAATTGATTACTTCTATTTTTATTTTTTTATTAATTTTTAAGTATTACGAAATTTTCTTTTAATCGATAAAACTTGAAAATTATACTTATAGAAGTAGTTTTGGCATTCTATCATTCACCTTAAAGTCTGATCTGGTTAGAAAACAGTTGATTGAATTTATCTTCACATTAAACTGATCCGCGTAAGGAAGTTAGCCAGTTTCTCCATACTCAATAGACTCGATCTACCTATAAAACAATGGTGATTATCCACGGAGATGATTACGGACCATTCAGAAGACCTTGAAGATATGGTTAGCCGCGTTTGCAGTAGGGTCCATAAGTTCTTATGGATGACAATTAGAAACTCTGACTCCAGTCTTCATCGTAACGCTTCAGGGTTACCTTAGTCCTCAGAGAGCCCCAAATTCTCGAGTACAAAAACTTCTTCAGATACTTATTGTAGCAGAGAATTCACAATACTGTCACTATCAAGATTAGAATGAAAAAAAATAACTCCCACTTCTTTCGAAAAGTCATTTTCAGTCTTGTTAGTTCAGAATGTCAACCAATTATCATTTGCTACGTTAAATTAGATAATAAATAATGAAAATTAGTAAAGTTATTATACATCCTTGTCATTGAGTAATAAATTTCTTATTTTTTTTTTTTTTTTATTAAAATTTCAGAGTTTTTTTCAAACAGTTTTTTATAGGCATATATATTTATGAATTTTGTTTCTCATTTTTCTTAAGCATGTATACCATGCGTACTTTTTATACCTGGTTTTCTGTTTTGGCTTGAAAACCACTAAACGATTATCGTAAATCTAGGGAGAGTGCGTAAGTTTAGAGGTTACACCCGAAGGGCCTAATGGACTTGGTAGTACCTACCGAGCACCAAATGCCTTAATTATTTTTTTGAGGAAATTTCCATTATCGTTACGGTTAACGAGTCAGAGGTGGCATTTACGAAGTTAAGCCTACATTAAAAACCAGTCGTCAATTGTAGAGTCAGAATTGTGGCACATAGGAAATTTTTTTTTTTTCACCTGACTTCGACGCTAAAGGAAATAGAATAAAAAATTATCCAATAAACTTGGCGATCGATTCGCCTATGATAATTTCACAATATTATACATATATACATATATACGTATATTTCATTAGGTAAATTGTGGTATAACGACTACGTATATTACAAATTAACGATTCAATTATTTATTTCAAGGACAGAAATTTACGTGGCAATAGCCCGTTGTCGAATAACGCTTGGTTCAAATTACACCGGGTTTTCGATTCGACCTGTCATTGTTAAACGACATATTTATCACGTGGTCGTAGTGCCATTTTCCCATTAATTAGCCTTTAGAATATTCCAAAGTCCAAACGATATCGCTTTTAATCGGCATACCAGCTGCGGTTTGGTTAATTCGGATATGTTGCTTTGGCAAACAGGCTAATCCGTTCAAATTTCATAGTTTATAAATTATAACTGACGTATATATCGAACACGTTATGTCACGATCAGCTGTAGTAGTATAACGAGAAGTGCAAAGTCCTAGCTGTTGAAACCAATATTCGAAAATTTGTAGCGCGGTAGTCACGCGTATTACCTAGTTTAGACTGTAAACATTTGGCTTTAGGTATCGCCAGCGGTATAAACGAGCGAGTAAATTTACGAATTGGGTAATTTTATTGTCGACTCGCAAATCACAGACGTCCTCGATCGTACGTTGGACAACTAAAACACCGAGATACAGAACAGAACAGAACAGAACAGAACCGTTGGGTTGTGTTTTGGATCTGGTTTTCCTTCGAGCAGAAATATGGTCGTAAATTTCGGGACTCTGTAGAGCCAAAACTTTTGGACAAGTTTCAGACCGCTAACTGTCGGAATGAAATATTTGAATTTAGTTTAGAAATTGTACCGTGTTTAATTTGCAATTAATCAGATTAGAATTCGGTTTTTATTGTTACATTTGTATCGATGCTCGTATATGATTGGTGTAATTGTTTTTTTACATATCGCATACACCCTGTTTTTTTTATCATCACTTATATAAAATACCCTGCCAGAAAGCAGCTACATCCAGAATCGATAGTCGATGACAATTGGAGCCCGATCATATCCCATCCATGAAGTGCTACTTAGGGATGCTTATTGGCTCATTTTTCGATGAATTGAAATATACAGGGATCTGAATCCCTACAGTTATACCCGTCGAGTTTAATAGAGTGCCCAGACGAAATTGAAAACGAATTTCATTGACCCCCCTCCCCCCTCCCCGCGAATGAAACGGTGAAGGAGAATTTCGGTGGGGTAAAAAGAATAAAAAATAAAAAATAAAAAATAAAAAAAAAAAGGAGAAGAAAAAGAAAAGAATAAAAAAAAAAAAATGGAAATAAAATTTTTTTTTCGTGGACGAATATTGACTGAATTTATTGTCAATCGAGTGGAAACCATAGCTCGCTTGGTGAGGTCGAGCATAAAGGATCTAATCGCCGATAGGCGTTGAAGCGTAGATACGGGTTCATGTATGCATACATACTTATATGTCATCTATATATGGGCTACCATCTCGACGCCGATCAGCTTGGCTAGTCGTTTTAATCAACTGGTTCATGTTCCTCGTACTACCACCGGGTTTTATCTCTTCGTTTGACTATCTGTTTCGATTTGTGATTCATAAATACCGTTTAACGACTTTAGGAATGACATAAGGAGGTCGTAGTGACTTGGTTTAATCAAAGATTTCAAATTTCGTGAATTCAAACGTTGCTTTTGATGTTTGATTCATCAAAGTCTCCCTCACTCTTTTACTCTCGCTAATTTTCACTCTGAACTCAATTTGTCAATTAAATTTTTTTTATTTTTCACAAAAAAAGTTTATTTTTTAACCGTAATTCTTTCAAAGACATCATCTTTATAATTTCAGTCGTTTGACTGAAGGACACTTAATTTTTTTTATTATTTTTTTTTTTTTCTTGATTTTTTCCTCTTTTTTTTATCTCTCAGTTTCTTCTGCTTTCCCATTTTTTTCGGACCACTGCACTTTAGGCAACGCTCCCGCAGAGAGTGAAAACGAGTTTAAAGGGAAAAGGTAGCTCAGTTTGATATATTTTATTTTCAAGATTATGATTACCAGTCGTAAGAATTTTTCTCAACGATCTACCTATATCTATAAGTGATTTGATTCACGGCATTCAAACTCTGTTTTAGAATCTGTCGAAAATTTACTTTCGATATGAAAATTCAACTCGAATCAAATGAGCGAATGAATTGGTGAATAAATCATGCGATAAATCGTAAGTCAGAATTTCTCAACTGCTAAATTTTGTCTTATATATATGTATATATATCTACGTAGGAATTAGAATTATGTAAATATTATTTGGCGTATAACAAGTCCGAGTAAATATTCATTGATGAATTATTTAGTTACCATTCAGACTAAACATCGTCAACAAATTTAGTGAAGCTTTATTCCAAAGCCTCCAAAGAGGTAAACTGTTAAACTCATTCAAAGGTAACAAGTTTTGGTTAATATTTAACGTAAATTTATTATTTAAAATGCTGAAATTTTGGAAAAGGAAGGATTAAACAAAATCCCATCCCTCGTTTCCCTCTTCTGAATATTCTTGTTGACTTTTGCAATCTTATAGCTGTTTTCGAGATCGCTTATGTGAAAGACGTAGCTGCAATATTTTCATCCCAAAAAAGCTGAAGAAAAAAAAACTTGCTGTTTCGCTAAAATAATTATTCGATAATGAAGATTATTTCAAATTTTTATTCTGACGGAAAACGTAAGTCCCCAATTTTGTGTAAAAAAAAAAAAAACGCAAACAAATTTCAACCAAGGGAACGACATATTATTTGAATGGAATTATTCGATAGTGAATCGAATGTAGATTCGATTCATACACCCACGCGTTCCGCGACTTAGTATATACGAAATCCGAGATTACCCCCACGTCGATTACGCAATAAGATTTGATCGAGGATCAGGAAGTTTAGCTCGAAAACAGAGCTTAGCTTGGGCTTAACTCCGTTATACGTTTGTGCAAGCAGCGGGCCTTTCTGTCGTATATATATATACTTAACAATGATTTGGTTAATCTTCCGAACCGTTCTTAGATGTAGGCGAGAGTAAATCCTGCTGTAGATAATACGAACAAAGTAACAAAAACACTAACGAGAATGTCAGCAATATAATAGCGACAAATTTCAGAACGAAAATCGAAAATTATAACCGTGGTATGAGATTTTTAGAAAAATTCTATAAGCCCAATAACAAAGGACGTTATATACCTGCAGTTGCATAAAATCTCTCGTTTCCTTGCAGAATATTAAACTGAATTGAAAATATTTGCAACTTATGTGTTTTATATTCATGAAAGTAGATAAACCGAAATTTTATATGCAATAAAATACGAGTTAGCTGATTCACAAATTTAACGAGCTTATATATGTTTTGCAATTCTTTTGTGGCCAGCAAACTCTAGCTTGACGATAAGTTGATGTAGTAAAATGAATTTCGACGACGTGGGTTCAAATATTTTATACGGAAAATAGATTCTGAAAAGAGATATCATTTCGTTAGATATTTTTCCAGCTAATTAGAACTTGCTTCAATGAATGGGTAGGTACTTCAAACTAATTCAGAAAGCACTGCTATTGATTATATATACCGTGATTAAAAGTCCGGATAAACCAGAATGAAGAGAATTTTACAAATTACAACAACCTCTGCAGCTTTTCAGATTCGTTAATAATCATTTTTTTATTCATATTAAATCAGGATGAAACTGTACCATGATAAGTTATCATCGCAATAATTAACTGATTAATAAAAAATGAAAACAGAAAACGGGAGAGCCAAAAGAAAAAAAAAAAAAATGCAGCAGTTCAGGGAATGCAATTACAAAAGTGACCTGTTTTTTTTTTTTATTTGATTATGATGCTGATGAGCGACTCTCTATAGTCGGATGAAAGTCGTGAGAATTTGACACCCGTTGAAGATTGATAATTGATTAATGACCATTAAAAATGTCCCAGTCTCTAAGGAGTTTTGTAACTGTTAAGAAACGTTGCACTTTGATAAGTGTTATAAAAGTTTTACCAGTGAAAAACATCGTCGAGTTGATACATACAGTTGCTAGTAATTTCGTTACGACTTCCGAGACTTTATAGAGGTAAAATACTATAGTCACAGGCTGTGGAGAAAATAGAAAAGTTTTCATACGACATGGCAGCTGTACCATTAAGACTTCTGGAAACAATACTTATCGCGTTGCACAACTTTTCTGATATACGAGTAGTTCCTACAGGGACCGATAAAGTATATACATACATACATCTTATATACTCAGAAAAATGACTTTTTATTTAGAAAATATATTACGATAGTCACCTGAGCTACGCTTGCGGCTTATCGATACCAAATATCAAACTTAAATGTGTTTTTATATCGATTCTAAAATCCATAAACACGAAATTTCACATATTTTTCGTTTACAATGAAGCAAATACTTACACCCCACTATAACCATGATTAATCCTTACTCATTGATACTTAAAAAAATTTGATCATAAGGTAAAATAGTCCGATCGCGATGATGTGGAGTTTTTTTTTTTTACCGACGGTGTGGCATGGCGGCTGACCTGTCACCGACTTTACTACTGTCGCTTCGAAGCGATATTCGTATTACTATAGGATGTTGTGCCGTACAAGACACGATTTTTGGGAAATATACATACCGTTGATTTGGGAACAACTTACACGGTTTTAAGAACAGCTGATACATATACATATTTATTTAAATCGATTTCATTCGATCGATTTGACACAGAAACTTTTTCTTATACTTTTATTATACGGAAACCATTGAAAAACTTTCTTCAGAGCATATTTAAGTTCAGAAGAGGCGCATGAAATAAATATCTTACTAAAATATTGGATTTCATATATTCTGCACTTTTGATGATAGACAATTTCTTTGAATTTGTTGTTTTGAAAAACCAAAAAACAATATTTCTATGAATATAATGTAATTGTAATGTAATCATGTTTTCTTATTCTTGAGGTGAGCATCAAGCCCAAAAATTAACAAAAAAAAAATGTATTATTATTATCATCTTACGGTTTGACTTTTGCGAAAATTCGTTTTCAGAAGTTTTGAAAAAATAAAATAATAAAAAATAAAAGAAATACGTGCAGTTGAGAAGGGTTAACGGGAAAGTCAAAAGTTGAGAAATAATTGATGAACAGTAATCAGAATTTCACACAACGTACACCCCTTCAAAGTTTTGTTATTAAAATTGGAGGGGTGCTTCGTCAGCAAAACTGAAAAACCAAAAAAATAAAGAAATAAAATAAAAAATAAATCAGAGTATCTGGTTTTCAAAATTTATTCATTTCTTTAATTCACGTATTTTTTTTTATACGACAACTCACAATTAGCGATCCCCTATGTAATCCTTAATCTAATATCTTCACATATGAATATTGAATCAAGAATTTTCTACCCACGATTCCATCCGAATAATTTTCCGCTCGTGCAGGGGTTATATCGCCATTCTCGGTACACCGAGTCGAATCAGGGGCGCAGGCCTGATCTACGGATCAAAGGATTTCCGCGTCAGATGCACTCGGGTAAGCGATCGCGTCTCGGACGTGGGTGGACCGTGTGTGACGTCATTCTGAAAAGGTTGAACTACCGTGATGACGCCCACAGTATCGAAGCCTTAGTGTGTTCCATTCTCGGATGCGTAGACTTGCTAGTTTCATTAGATTAGGTTACGCTAGACGTGAATCGCTCGGGTTTTACGCCTACGCAATGCACACGACAAAATAGAGCTTTGAGACCTCGTTGGGATGAATAAAAAAATGAAAAATGGAAAATCAAAATAAAAATAAAAATAAAAAGCATGATAAGTAATTTTGGAATATCACGGCAGAGATTGTTTTTTTTTTTTTATTACTACAATTTTGTGTTGGTTTTTATTTCAATTTTAATTTAGTGATGTTAAAGGATTGAATCAACTGTAGAAAAAAAAAAAAAATCAAGCTTTACGAATCGTTATTACTTATTTTTTCAACAATATGAAGTACGTTAAAAGTTTTTACGTAAAAATGAAGAGAAAAGAAAAAGAGAAAACGATATATACATGTATAATATAATGTCGAGAGGAAATCTTCGCTGATTATAACTCGCGGAAGTATCGTCATTCGAGAGAAAAACGTTACGGGAACGAGCCGAAATTTGTGAACCAAGAAAGTTTTGGGATCTGGAAATCTTGGGAACTCTGTAAATCCTGCTTGTATCTGATACAATCCGTTTACCTCGAAGCATGGGTCGCTGAGGGATCAACTTTTTTCGATAAGAAAAGAAGCTTTTTAGAATCTTTTTTTTTTTTTATCTTTTCTTTTCGCTTTCTTTCTTTTCTTTTTTTTTTTTATCATAAAAACTAAATTATTGATTATCTTCTTATAAAAACTCCCTGGCCTTTTTCGTTTACCCTATAATATACTTGAAAATTTTTTTGGATCAATTCTAGTCGATCTATTATACAAGTAATAAATTTTTTTTTATTCTTTCTTTTTGAAATTTGATTCATATTATAAACGCGGGTATTTCAAGATTGGAATGAATCAACACACGTCCAGAATGTATTTGGAGTTTGTAATAGATTACTAATTCTAATTAAGATCTTGCGGCGGATCGGAACTTCGCAAGTGGAAGTAACAGATGTCCAAGGTTCAGAGAGGTTGGTAGATTTACGGTCTAAAGCGACAGTCCCGTATAGGCCTATTTAATTCCTTTAAGCCATAGCCATGATCGAATGGATCTAAAATAACGTTGGTTGAAATTAATACAAAATTATACGATATATCCGACAATGAATAATTATAATTATTATAATTAAAATGTATACGTACAGTTCTTGATTATATCGTTTAGAATTTTACTAACTCTGAAATGAATTTCATTAACGGAATACCAAGACGTATTAAACCAAAGTCGATAAGAAAAGTTTTCCAAGCTTTCATTTGGCACACAAACCCAAGTTCAAATAATTAAATCGAAATGACCAGACGGTCTTCAAACATCATCACGTCGTATAAAAGCTTTGAAAATTAAGTTAAACTATGTCGACTTCAAAGTCGTTTTTGATAAAAAAAACATAAAAAATAAAAAAATATATCTCGCCGATTAAATAATTCCGATCATCACGCAACGACAGTCCACGTTTTACTCTTTACTCTAAATTTGTTTTCACATGTTCCAAATAGCGAGCATTTAAGCGGAGTTATCGTTCCGTTTCAACGGAGCAAAACATCGGGTAAAAAGGTAATCGAAACGGTGAAAAAGCACAGATATATATATAAAAAATAAAATGAAAAATAAATGTGTATAAAAATAAAAGAAAGTATAAAAATGACTTCAAACGTTATATACGAACGTTAAAATTCCAACATAATTTCATTTGTCGTTGATACGGAGTTTCTTTCATCCCACCTCTGCTCTTCTCACTCTATTTACTTTTCCAACAGCGGCCCACCTGTAGCGTCGCTACTCAATCCAATTTCTCATGTAGCATACCTCTACACACGTCACATTCATTCACCAACATTATACGAGTCACATTCATTTGAGTTTCGTGTCCAACGATCATATTATAAAAAAGAAAAAAAAAAACGAAAAAAAGAAAAAGAGTTGAAAGACACGTGAAAGCATCGTAAAAGGAACATCGAACTCTTTATTTACCGAGAAGTCATTAGTCCTCATCAACTTTCGCTTCACGCCTCTTTACAAAGCTTCTCTTTTTTCTCTTTTTTTCTTGCTTCTGGAGTCAGTTATAACCCGTGAAACACTCAACTTCAACGCAACTCTTTATACCAGTCTCTCGGCAATTCTTCAATCGAAAACGTTTCGTACTGATGTTGAATCTTTTAAGCTTGGTACGGATGTTAGTGAAGTGGTAAATCAAGTTGAATCGATTCTGATCGTGTTCCAGAAACACGAAAAGGGTGGTTCTGTTAAAAAACAGAAAAACAAGGGAAAAAAAGTAAAAAAAATAAAAAAAACCCTTCAATGGACAAGGAAACTTTAAGGCAAGAACTATGTAAGCCAGTAATTGATCTCGTTTTTGCTTCCGATTGATTTTCAGCTCCCAAGAGAGAATTGCTAGGTTTTCTCGTACATAAAGAAGCTGAGAATAAGAGAATAAAGCAAAATGAAGCTTCTCAGAGTTCTGTGGATATTATTTCAGCGATTCGTATATATGTATATATACATACTTATATGTATTAGGTATAAGTTGTAGTGAAACGGGTGAAAGGTTCGACACGGATATCGGTTCCTTTTCTCTTAATCAATCAAGTTAAAGAAAAACGATAATCCGGTTAAGATCAGTCTAAGGCTTCGTCAGAGTTTCACGAAAGTTTATAACTTTCAATTATACCCAAGTTCCCAATGTGAAATGATTCAGTTTAATTTCGCTCATCCCCGGGCGCAGCTTCTCACCGTTGGCACGCCGATAAAATCAGAAGGGTGACAAAGAGCAAGGCAAAGTGATCCCTCACCACCGACGCAATTAACGGGAACAAAAATAGCTGCGCCTTAGTTAGCTGAGAGTCTAACGATTTAATTGCGACCCCCCCCCCCCCCCCCCCCCCCAACTTCAAGTCTTACACCCTGCAGCTTCGACGTCTTATTTCGAATCTCTTTCGGTTCGAATTGGAGTCGTGGTTTTTAGAATTTCCTATAATTTGATACGACCGTTAACCAAATACACATGATTATTGTTTACTCGATTTTACCTCCCCTATTAAGTAATAAATCTTCCTAATCTTCTCGGCGAACTATTAAGCAGCGACCAGAGGTGAACAAAAAGCCAACGGTGGCAAACAAAACTCTATATATATCTACTTCAGTCTGCGCCCACGGCCTTGCCTCGGTTCACTGGGGCTCGTGGCGATTAGCCGAATAAACCGCTGGAAGTCTCTGCGATAAAGCTGAGAATTTATCTACTAACCAGAGGAACTCTGGGTCCGAATTTTGGCTCGTCCTTTTCTTCCCTGGCTTCGTCCTATATCCTCTACTGCTTGTAACCCAAACTGCAAATCCTGATTGATGCACTCTTCTCGAACAATTCTACCTCGCGATTCGAGTTCCTCTTTCGAAAATTTTCCAGGTCTTAATTATTTTCGTTTTTCAATGTATTTTATAGTTGTTGAATTATTTGTTAAATCATCGTTGGGAATTGTCTTGAAGAAATACGTACGTAGGTGTGAAATTTTCTTAAAACTTTAATTGAAAATCTACTCCTGCAATTGTATATCCACGACGATTCTGGCTTCGGTTAATTGCTGACAACTTATAATTGGTTGCAGCTATACCTACCACGTTGGAGATGGTGATCCTTTCTTCCTCGCGGGAAAGTTTCATAGCTAGGCAAGTGCCGATTTTTCCATAGTCTCCGGGGAGCAGGTATCGTTTCTTCTCAAGTCACCCTTTCGTGTCGGCAAGGGTTTCAGCGTAAAAAAAAAAAAAAAAAAAAATAGAGGAAAAAGCAAAAAACCAAAAAGAAAAAGGGAGGGAGGGAGGGGTAAAAAAGAAAAGAGTGATTCGTTTTTAGCGGGCTTTGTGATCGGGCAAAGAGGTCGTCGAAAAATATTTCGCGGTTCGTGGAGAGTGGTGAGCACAAAGAGAGAATAAAAATGAGATAAAAAAAGAGATGGACCACTTCAAAGGTGTGATTCTACGAGGGCTTGGATAATATCAGCAAGTAAAAATTAGAAAAAAAAAAAGAAAAAACTCCGTATTCATTACAAGATGGTTTACTAACACACAAGAGAAAATAAAGAATGGAATAAAAAATCACTGCGATAGTGCAAAAATATTTTTATTGCAGTTCTTATATTGAAATCTGTCCGGTGAATGACAGGGCACATCTTCATCTACAAAAATTATTAAACTGGCAGGTATTTTGGTGATAAAAAAATGAATTTGATTATCTAAAAGAACTAATATTTGAAGGGATGAGACATTACTTCAGTTATCTAGAGGTCAAAACATCGAGTTAGTTGCCTCGTATGTTATAAAACTGATTGTCCAGTCACCGAAGAACTGTTGAAACTTTCTTTAACTGTTGCTATTTAACGTTGCCAACGTTTCCGGAAGTCAGTAATACATAAAGCAACAACTTTACGACTTCGAATAACTGCTTCCGTTTAGAAGAAATAATTTATAGTCGAGTAACCAGAAGGACATCCCATATTAAAAGTTCTTAAATCTCTCTGCGTATCTTCAGTTCTAAGAATGCCATGATAAGAAAAAAACAAAAATAAAATAAAATAAAACGTCAATCTCAAAATATGCGGATTCATTTGTGATAATAAAATAAAAATTTGAAAATCTCACTCATTTATATACTCCCCGAAATTTCTGTGTTTACTTCAGCCATCTGTCTGTCTGGATAAGTTTGAAAATTCAAAGGGTTGTAAAAGCTCACTAAAATTTTGACTAGCAGCTTTTGCATAGTCCAGTGTAGGTTACTGCGTCAGAATTTCAACGCGTTTTCTGGATGGTCTTGTATTACGATTGTAGTCGATTGCTCTGGAAAAGGCTCCAAGGTCTGGATCGTTGGGCGCCGCGACGTCTAGTTGTTGGCTGGAGCCGCCGTCGACTGAGAACTACCCTTTCCTATTACCTCTATTCTATACCATCCACAGTCTTTTACTCCAAGGCTGACCCATAAATTCGTCGACCTCCGGTTTGCCGCATTCCTTGCTGCGTCACTTTCCTGTGTATATAGATATATACACATACATACATACATATATACATTACGTAAAAATGTATACAAGCGAATATGTATATAGGTATGTATGTATGTACATACATACGTATACGTGCCTAAAATTCTACCAGTTGATATAGGTAGTTGTTTATCTCGAAGCTTTAAGCTCCGGTGATCCCAAGCGAGGAAATGAAACTCACCGGATGAGAAATTCCATGAAAATATTCTACCAGGTATATAAAAGATGTTTGTCTATATTTATATATCTATGACAAACCGCGTCAAAATAACAAAGGAAAAATTTTTACCCTTACGAATCTTGAAGTTTAGAACCTCGTCTCATCCTCCCTCGACTTGTCTCCGCTGAGATCATCGTCTCAGAGTTTTAAGGATTTTGAAAAGAACTGATCAATCAAAAGGGGATACCCTTTCGAAGTTAGGGTACAGTAATCCGTTGAGGGTTGGTGAAAATGACAGGTGCAGGATAAATATTTGTGAAAGCAAAGTTTGCTCTTTCTCACAGTTAAAAAAATAAATAATAAAAATTGGTTAAAAAAGAGAAAAAAATATATATAATTTCGACAATTTATATATAACAATCGATACACCAAGTCGATTCAAGGGCTGGTGAGTTTGCGGACTATTTTACCACTCAAAATCACTTTGTCGGTTCCTCCCAGCCGTTAAAGTGGCCAAAAACAGGACGATAACAAAAAAAACAAAAAAAAAGTAATTCTTCAGGTAAAATAAGTCGAAAATTTGCGGAGTTGATATCTCGCTTATTAAATACAGTAAGAAGTCATTCCCATCCGAAAATTTATAACACCAATAACTCAAATTTCAACTTCCTCTGTATTTCCTGAGTAGGAGATATATAATTCATGCTTTCATATTATATAACAGATCGAATTTCTCGGGACAAGAAATAATCTCGAAGCTTTCGACTCGGGTCTACCTATTATAGATCTTGGATTTTTATAATACCTATGGATTTTCTAAACCAGCAATAAATTTTAAAATATAAAATATAATTCAGCCAAGTAATTCATTAATTATCCAGATATCAAATAATGCTATTATACATATGAATAACGTACAATGTTTCTACCTTCTCGCACAAAGGTATTATGGCGAAGGGGAAACTGGTCATTACGAAACCGACAACAATGCCGGCTGTCGACAATTACTGTATAGTCTCTTCTTTCGCAGGTTTGTAACTTACCTACAAAAGCAGCATAAGGCGTCTTAAGATAAGCCAGGGATAGCTGAGTATAATTTTTTTAAATTGCGGTAGAACAGGCTTTACCATAAGTACAGTCAACAGCTTTCAAACGATTTCGTTTATGCGTGAGCCCGAAATTATACCAACAATTACTAGGCAACGTCAAATATTGATAAGTTTTCTACAACATCAAAGAGCGCGGTTTAGCACTCCGAAATGTCCAACGTCAGACCGTTGATTACTCCAATTTTTTTTTTTTTTTACAGATAAAAAATTATAATAACATGTGACAGAGGTCCATGAGAAATTCTAAACAATTTTGATAATGAATAGATCGCTGTTATTAGCTGTGCCAAAAGGACTGACAGGCTGATGAGGGTTGATTTTTTTGTTCTCATTCATTTTTCAACTCTACTCGTAAATTGAGCTTTCGTTGGTGAAAATTTTCAACTTTATAGTACGAAGCTTGAAACTGATTTTGTTAAATATCTTTTTTCTTTAACATCTGTATAGGTATGTGTTTTTGGGAAAATAATTTCGGAATTAAGTGCCTGCAGATTTTCGTCACATTACGTTAATAATAATTCTTTCGGTAGAAAAACAGCCCAATTTATTGATTGGTCTGTCCCAACGATTTCAATAATATTTACCAGGCTGATCCGCCAAAAGTTTTTCTATATTAATATAGAAATCAAATTATCTCAGACGTCATTTATTCATAATTAATTAGCTCCAACGGTCCTTGACGACACGACGCGTATAGATATAGTGACAAAACCTAAAAGTGAACAAAAAATTGTACGCTAGGCAGCGCGGTTTGCGGTGCAGAGTATAACATGGAAAATTGACTCTTCAAGCGTTTCTATATGAATATACTATACAGGAATAGTAATTAACGAGGTCATCCAACGGTCTTTGTCTCAAAGGCATGCGAAGCGTGATTATAAAATGAATATACAATGTGAAACCAAATTTTTTTTTTTTTTCTTTTAATTTTTTCGTATCAGTTTGACAATGGACGATGAAAAAACCTCGACGTAATTTCACAGTCCATGTAGATGATGGGTCAAATGATCTAACGTTGTCCTGCCTTCATTTACACATCCCGTTTTTTTTTTTTTTTAATACCCATTTTCTAATTTTTTAAAAATTCGTAATTAGGTAAACTTTTCAGGTAATATGCAGCTCTGAAAATTCGACGTCTGTGAGAGGTGAGATTAATTATCAGACCCACGCTGATTGTGGGAAAGGCTTCTGCAAAGAACTGAAGGAATAAAAAAAGTAAAAATAAAAAAAAATGATAAAAAAAAAAAATAAATAAATAAAATAAAAAGGTCCATAGAAAAATTCAATAAAATTCTATCAGCCTGCCAAGGTGAAATCCGGGTCGTGTGGTGCTCGGGTATAAGGTCCAAAGATCTTATGGGTTCTGGTGTCTGGACTTAGTCGAGTAGGTATCTCGCATCTTTCTTTGGCGCCACGCGAGTGCTAGCGTCGCGACGTTTCTACCTCCAATAAATTATTGGAATGGTTATCGACTAAGAAACTCGACCTACCCACGCGGTGCCACAGCCCGGGTTGATTTCGCATCACTTTTTAAAATTCCGAATTTAAATCAGCACCGATAAATTAATTTTAGGTAAACTTTAGCAAAAAAATATATACCCGATTTTTACGTAAATCTGATTTTTTATTTTTTTTTCCTTCACCACCAAAAAAACGTTTTACGTTTACGTTTGCCACGTAAAAACGTTAAAGACGTATAATTGTTTGAAAACATCACAACTCGTACGATTTTGTTACAGGTTGATTTTAACTGTTTTCTCTGCTCATCGGCCCGTCGATTTGTAAAGCGAATTATGAACTGCCTACCCCAAAATTATTTCCATCCTTTCCGGAATTGTGAAAAGGTTAATTTTTTGATGGGGTTAATTTATGCTGATTCTAGATTCGATTGCTACTCATGTGAACGGAAAATAAAAAACCTTAGTAATTGTTTTTCGAAAACGAGATTCATGTATTTTTAATTAGGGATCAATTAACGAGACAAATAAAATCCGATCAGTATATTGTGATTGTTAAGTGCCACCGAGGTATGAACGATAATATTTTAGGGTTGTACCCGAATTTTGTATTTTTTTTTGTATTTTTTTGTTGATTTTTACTCTCCAGCGGTCAAGCAAGGACGGTATTTTTAACCGGCCAGTTTCAGCCGGCCAAATTGCTTTTCCCTACTACTCACCCAGGGGTCGTGTTCTGCAAATGTAATTATCAGAACTGGCCAGGGATTTAAACGTGAACGCGGTCCATTTTCACCAGTGTTTTCAACGGCAGGATAACAAATTGAGATTGTTAAGCCAATAAGAGCTGTTTTTATTAGTTTTTTTTTTTTTCTTTTGCTTTTTTTTCTTCTATTCTCTACTTCTTGTTTAATTCTTTACTAACAAAGTCTACGAAAGTTTTACTGCATACTTAATTCAAAGTAATGAAAATTAGTGTAGCCGAATTTTCGTCCTATCTTTATTTTATCTTATGAAACGATTAAGCCAAACTTATACTCAGCTAGGCTCGGGAGATTGTTATAATTATAATATTTATTCAACTCACTTTATGGAGCAGTGAACCAAGAAAATGAAATCTTAATTCATCCATGGAAGCTGAACTGATCGATTATGTTATTTAACAAAAGTTTTTACCGAGATAAAGTACACATCTGATCTATTCATTTAGCAAAAGAAAAAATGATATAGGTTTATGAAATTGTGATTTTGAAATTGCCTCTTTAGCTTAAAATTGGAGCCAGGTTGAAGTTTCGAATTTTAAGAGTCCAGAACGGTCGAAATCCCGAATTTTAATATTAACGATTACCAGTTTTCAAAATTCCGAAAACTAAAGATCTGAAAGGCCGAGATTCCGAAATTTGAAATTCATGCATGGAACGTACCTACTCGTGCTCTTCCATTAAATTTTCGGATTCTTGAACTTTGCGAATTTTGGACCGTTTGCACTTCGATCTTTCCGAATTTTAATATTCTGAACTTTAATGTTTTTTTAATTTCTAAATCGTCTAAAATGAATTCGTAATTTTGATCGTTTGGAAGTTTAAAAATTCCGAACTTAAACCCATGCCCCTTGAAATCCTTTCAACTCAATTTGGTGTACCTAAAACCCGTAGCTACTTAACCCTTCAATTAAACTTGAGATAATCCAGCCATCTATCAGCTATTTTAACCAAAATTCCAACGGTTATAATTAATACTAAAGTACCAACCTCGTCAGTTGCCTTCGTAGAATTCTCCCCAGGGATCAAACTTGGGGTTTGCATTGATATCGTTTTCGGCTTGTACGTGAGTAGCATATAATCTACCCTTAAATTCACAGCTTAGAATTGACGCGTAAATCAAACCTTTACATTACGTTTACCGATTTACTGTTGCAACACGAAGTGAACGAAGTAAATATGCAAATTATCATATTCGCTGACCGCAAGCTGACCCTGCAAACTGAGGTCAAACTCCTTGAGAAATACGGCTATCATTATACATAAATAAAGCAAAATATCGAAGGAAAAACGAATAGATTTCCTGAATTTCGCAAATTCTTGAGTTAAAAGGGTCAAGTGCCACTTGGAGTGCAAAATTTATCTTACGGTAAATAAAATTCTTATTATTCTTTCTATTTTTGATTTTGTATTTTTGATTTTTTTATGAATAAGGATTCGCCACGTGAGTCTTGTTCTTTATCGAAAGAAAAATTAATCGACATTTTGATAAAAACTTATTCGTATATATATCAAGGCTGTCGTCAAAAGAAACTTTTTTCGTTGCTGTAGGTATGGATGTAGAAATTGTATAAAACTGCTTCGTTTTTATCGCTTGCTGTACGTTCTTTGAACTGGAAAGTATAGACGTTCCCACAACCAACGAGATAACCGGACGATATCAAAGTTGAGGGATCAGAGGAATTTCAATGGCAAGTAATAGACGTTCTCGTCTTGAAAATCTTTCCGTATCAGTTTCGGGAAATCTTTGCAGGGTATCCTTTTTTTACCAACTCGTATTTTTCAGTAACCCTTCTACTATATGTAGATTGGATCTGCTACCGCCATAACGATTTCTTTCGAACCGCAATTTTTCCCGTTTATTTAGTTTACAGTCAACGTAGGTATACGTACATACATACATACATACGTCAATTTCTTTCTTTTCATATTTCGGGGCTGGATCAAAGATCCGAATTTTGAAAGTTTTGAACGGTAAAGATTCCGAATCTCAATAGGTAACACCGATTCACAGTTTTTAGAAAAAGTATTTCTCCGAAAGTCTGCATCGTTGATTTCAAAAACTTCTCATCAAAAAATTCCTAAGATTCAAAATTCCGGAAGGCCAAAACTTCAAAATTTGAAATTACTTGCATAGACCGTCGTGCCTCTTCAATAAATTTTTGGATTTTTGGACTTTTGGAAATTTTGTTTTTCACCTAATATTCTGAACTTTAACGTTTCTGAAAATTCTGAACTTGGAACCGATTCCAGTTTTTCATAAACTTCATCGAAGAATCTTTCAGCCTTTAATTATCCCTCGACCTGTTTTTTCAACATCAAATCTCAACGTCATCGAATCTGATTAAATAATAAAATAATTGTTTGGTCAATCCTGTCGTCTTTCTTCTCGAACTAAAGTCAATACTGTTTGCTTACTACTCTCTCTAAAATTTTTATCTCCTCTCAGAAATAAGTATTTCCATTGCCTTCGTATGTTTATTGTTCTTTCAATTCTGTAAAGTAGAAACTGTGTATCTGGAATAAGTAAAAATTGATATCACCGCAATGTACGTTTTATATTTTTGAATTGTCGTGAGATTGAACAAAAATATACTTCAATGAAAAATTTGCTGCAAAAATTGCAAAAAGTAATGTTTGTTACCTAATTTCTTACAAATTTACTGCCCAGATTTTCAAGTCAAAAAAAAAAAATCCCCAATTTTTATCTAAGGGTATTTTCAGGGAATGGATAAAAAGGAAAAGAAAAAACGATTTTCTATACGCGAATTCCGACAATCCATAGTCTAGGCCAAGGCTAACGTGTTATAGAATCATTCAACAAACCAGTCAAAGTTCAAGCCAAACTTTTTTTTCTTGGCATTCAACCAACTCCACTTTTTCTGCTCAAACTTTTTAGTTCAATTACGCAGAAAGAAATAATTCAATGTTACGTTATATCGTACACCCCGCAGAGATACTTTGCAGTGACATTTTCAAATTATTATTATTGTTATTATTATTATTGTTATTATTATTATTATTTCTATGATCTGTAGTGTGGGCAAGCGGCTATAAATTTAACATCAAAACTACTAATTCATATCCTCCATTTCTTCAAGAATATAAGATCAAAAAATATAGTCACTTGATGTATTACCAGACAAGAGGTAATATATTCCCCGAAAAGTAAATTTTTTTGGGATTATACATACTTGTTTTCGGATTTTTTTATTTTTTTTTTTTTTCTTCGTCAGAAAAATATCTACCCCCATCGAAAGAGGCGATAGAAATTTGCAGCGAGAGTCTTGGACGATAAATAAATGTTCAATGTCTTAACTAAACTAAAAAAGAAGGAAAACGATTGTCCACGCGTGTAGTTCTGGTATTTCTAGATTTTAAAATACACCTCTGCAGTATCGTGCAGTGTATATTGCCTGTCTCAAGGTATATCCCCGGAGAATCTCGTGTCGTATATAAACGAAGTAAAGTATAAATTACAAAAATAGATGAAAAATGAGTAAATATATATAAAAGCATTTTATGTATCGAGGAAAATATTTATATAGTAAAAAGTATTGATTCTAAGTGAAAATTTATCGGTAATAAAAACCAAAAAAAAAAAAAGAAAATCGTTTTGTTCTCTTATGAGACAAAATAAAAAAACGTCTAGACGAAATTAGTATAACTAAAAAGTTTTATCGCGCACTTGAGTACTTCGTTATCCTAGACGTTGTTATAAATCTTTTTCAAAATCCTTACTCTACGTTCGCGTAGATTATTCACGTTTTTCAATTAAATATAGTCTCAGAGTGCAGTAGTGAAGTTTAGAGCCGCATTGAGACCACGAAATATATCTGGTCCAGGAAATCAGTACATGCAGAGATAATGTTCAAGTAGGAAAAGCTGAGGGTACAAGATATCTTTGGAGGGTTGAATCCCTCTTAAAAGAGATTTTTAAATCCTGCACAGAAGAAGACGATGCGACGGTGTCTTATTCATCCACTCCTACGTTATTCGACCAAATCTCGTCGTGGCATTCGAGAGCCTTGGCTGGTTATCTTTTAAATTACATTGGCGATCCCTGAAGGTTTTAACCAGATGAGATACTACTCTGTGCAGATTCTAAAGTCTTCTTTAAAAATGACCAGAATTAAGGCGATCTATTAACAGTCTTGACACCGAAAGCTCTACTGGAGTATAAAATTCGCCATTTAAATATCTCACGGTTCAGAATAATAAATAAATCGTATTCGTTGTGTCAATTTTTTTTTTTTTACCCTGGACAAACACGTATTTAATTCGTTGAGTAATTTCCAAAATTTTTTTCTACTTTTATACCGTATCTACCCTCAGTTTTTATGTGACTGAATACTTTCCATTATATTCACAATTTTCTATAGAAATGATATTGTGAAATCCTTCCTGAATATTTCTATCGCGTTATTCTGATCCCGGAAGGAACCTTCGGATCTGCACTCCCAGATTACTTAGTTCTCGTTCAATTTCAACGACTTCTTACTATCGAATATAACAGTTTGAATTCTAACTTTCAAAGTATATCAGTTCGAAATGTTTGCCAAGCGCGATGAGAATTTCTTCGTAAAGTGCATCAGATTTCGACTTACAATTAAACGATGGAGACGGTGAGGCGTTTGACGATTAAGATAATTAACTAAAATTGGATGAAAACTTGTCCCATAGTCCCTGATGCTGGAAAGATGCAATAACATAATCCCATATAATCTTTGAATAATAAAACTGAATTTCAATCATTCATTCACACTCATGATTTTAATTTTCATTAATAAATGGGTCAATATCGATCTCTGTCGATCTCCGATCATTTGTTATAAACAATTCCTCCGTTAGCCGTGATCGTCTAGTGGTTAGGACCCTACGTTGTGGCCGTAGTAACCCAGGTTCGAATCCTGGTCACGGCAAAAGACTTTCTCGTATTGTCAAAGCGGGGATTAATTTTTTGACAATTTTTTCTTTTTTTTTTTTTTTATTTCGAAGCAGTAAAGGCGATTTTTTTCCCCCAAAAATCGACAATCATTTATCCCTTTACGATTATATAATATATATAAAATATATAAAATATCGTAAATAAAAATCTCTATTTCAACTCGTAAAAGATCGAGATCAGATTATCTAACGGCTCTTAAACAGAACCATGACGGATCAGCTAGGCGTGGCCGTTACAGTTTCAACAGAGAAACAGGCACTCAATCAGATCGAAGATTGTATAGGTATTATATGTATGTGTTTACTAAAGTCTGTGTTTAGTATTGTGGCTGGTTATTTGTGAAACCGACTTGACGAATAGCATAGAGAATTAAATTGATACTGAAATTGAATTATTGATAATAATTAGTTATTAGAAATTTGTCAATAATTATTATTGACGAGTGGATGAAAATCTAATAGCTAAATTCATGTTGGTTCATGAAACCGGGATTATCATGGGTTATCCTACTTGTTAAAGCCAATTAGTGATGTTGATCGGTTAACCACTTGATGTAATTGAGATGATTGCATTGAAGAGGAGAGATTCAGAGTTCAAATAGCTATACGCATAACGATTGTCGTACAATATATATATATAGAAGCATATATTTGAATAATATAATCTACGGGCATTTGAATGGTCTTTAAAGTTGTGGTATCTGAATTCTAAGTACTGAACAAAAGTAGAAGAATTTTTTTATGGCAATGAAACACGATTTTTGGCACTTTGCAGTTAATTATTTTTTTTTTTTTCTGTCATATTATCGCTCCGGAAAATCTGAAGCTTGACACACTTCTTACCTCCAGTAGTAGATGTTCCATGAAAATGTTACAGATTTTATTTTAAGTTTTTTTTTCTTTTTTTTAACGCTAAAATTTTCGGAGCTATAGTTTGACGAAAAATTTTTTTTATTGCACTGTGCAGCTTCGAAAATTATTTGGTTGAAAATCTGTAAGATTTTTATGGAATATCTACTACTGTAGGTAGAAATTGTGCCAAATTTCAGATTTTTCGAAACTGTATTACGATTGGGAAAATCAAAAATTAACTGTGAAGTGCCAAAAATCGGATATTATTCATATAGAAAAATTCTAAAGCTTGGGGTCCTTACTTAAAATTGAAATAAGAACCTGGAGCTTTAGTTACATTTAAAAAAAAAAAATTATTTTGAGATATTTTGGCCCGTGAGAGCTTCAAAATTCGAATATGACCAAGCAGGGGATTGAGGAGATACAATTTTCGATTTTTCAATCACATATCGTAGGTATAAGTTCCTGATTTAAATTACATACCTACATTAATCATTTATAAGAATTTTTAGTTTAAATAGAATTTTGAAATTTATAAAAACGGTTTTATTTTCCATTCACGATATTCCCACCGCATTGGTATAACACGGCAATGAATTCCATACGCGTTACAACCCTGGTATTAACTCTAACGAGGCGTCCCGGCGACTCCTCGAACAGCCTCGAACCTCGTTGCGGCTCGTGTGAATGAGAATTCGCCAATCAGCACGGAAACCACGCGTCCTCTTTGCCCTCAAGCCCCTTCAGGAGTACTTGACTATATGCTGTGGCCAACCTGATCCATGCTAAACATCCCCTGGTCTAATTACGCAGGCGAACCAACGCACGAAACTCTCGCTCTTGTCGAAGAGACCAAAAAAAAAAAGAAGGAAATCAAGAGAAAAAAAACGGGAGTGAAGAGGAGGGAAAAAAAATACTTTTTGTAAGGGTACGGACAAAGCTATGCAGACCCTCAAATATTTGAATTAATTTTTATAAATTTTGTGACTAATTTTCATTTTTTATGCTTTTTACATGCATATAGGTATAGACATTTGCCTTCGATCGTCTTCATTGTGATTTGTTTCTTTTATACCTACCCTTGCAGCACCATGCCTGAAATGTCGAAGAGTTTATTTATTTATATCTTGGGGCGAGAGGAATATATATTGCTTATTGGCATTTAATAATGTAAAGTCGCCGCTCGTGCCAGAGTAAATAACCCCAGTGAAATAACTCTTGGTAATAAAATTGCCAATATTGAGATATTCGACGGTTACGATCTTTCGAAGCTAAGATATGCGATTCTATTTCAGATTCCATTTTTAAGGAGATTTTTTTTTTTTTTTTTGCTTCTCTCTCTCTTTCTCTCTACATTTTATCAAAAAAAAGACAGATATATCATAACCATCCACACGTTGCTACAGACCTTTTTTTTTTACTATCATTTATTACCAGACTATTTCACAATTTTACTATATTTAAAGGAAAAAATGTCTTAGTGATTAATGAGAACCTTTTTAATCATTTTTTTACATATATAGAAGCTACGAAATCTTGTTAGTATAATTCGTGTGCGGATTTCAATGAGTGAGAATAAATTGGTATCCGATAAAAATCAGTCAAATGAATCAAATCTGAGTGTTTTTTTTTAATATTTCTTATACACTTTAGGGTGATTTTTATTCGCACGAAAATACCGCAATCATAACCCAATTTGCATGTGTCAGCCAATATGGTCGTTATACAAACATTATACGTTATGGCAAGGTCAGGTAAATTTTATTTCCGATATAAATCATACGCAGGATAATCGGAAAAGTAACAAAACTTTATCCCACCTTCCGTATACGAACTCGTAATCAATCGGGTAAGAATTTTCAAAATTCTAAGACTTTAATAAAAGGAAAAAAAATTTTAAATTTACGTTTACGTATTAATTGTTTCATTTATGAACGAAAAGTCTATACAATTTGCGATGGAGGGAGATAATTAATCGCAAGCTAAAACCGCAAACAATTTCAACACGTATGACAGTCTACGCAATTTTCTCTCACTTGCAACCTTAAATATATATGTATACGCACGTGGAACAATGTTTGTCGAGTAGACAACAAGAGGGTGAAATGAGGTGTCGTACATGACAGGACGAAGTAGTCTTTGAAGAGAAGGAAAGGCTTCCGGCGTTATTCAAATTGCCTGCCGGAAGAATAACTCGTAATAAGGTGGTGCAAGCTATTTCAATGCAAAGTTGATTTCCGTTGAGCGAAGTGGAAAAGCGAAACAATTTATATATCGCGTGATTTAGCGAAGGACGTGGATTTAAAGAATAAAATAACCGTCAAGAAAGGTAACGTTCATGATAAGAGCTCGACAAGAAAGATAGAAACCAGTGAATCAAAAAAAAAAAAAAAATAGAAAAAAAATTTGCATTATCCGCAATAGTAATTATAATAAGTTAAATAATTCATAAACCTTTTACCCTTTTTTATAATTCCTCCAAAAATTTATTACCGTTGATCGATGTTATTGGCTTGAATTGGTGAAATTATACTTTTCTATGAATATTTATTATAGTCAAAATTAATTTATATTCAAATTTTTAGGTGCAGACTATATGAAAAGGTACATCGCCCTCTGATCCGCGTCACTGTAAACTCCTACTTTCCAAGGGCTGGAGCTTTTAGAGGATAATTGAGTCGCGATGAAACAATTGAAATATAAAGTTTAAATTGAGAGGATGAGCCCGAACTTTTAATTATGTCGAAGTGTAATACAGAAACAAAGTAGGCAGGTAGATTAAGTGGCTACTTTAAGCTTGAACTTTTATTGTACGTTTATTGTTTATCTCAATATTTGAGGTGAATTTTTTTTTTTTTTTTTTTTTTTTCAGTAGGTACTTTTTATATTATTATTATTATTTTTCTTTTTTTTTTTTATGATTATAGCCTCGAGTAAAATTTGCGAAGATTCCCCAACTCGCGTAAAAACGTAGTAGCTTCCTTGTGTGAAATGGTACGTGCCATTTATTTATAGGACTTCCTCAGGCGATATGACTAAATTTTTTTGTTATTTTTTTTTTTGGGATTGGTTTATCTCTCGTGTATATTGAGCCTTTTTTTTCTCCGGTCTCTTTTAACGTCCCTTTTCTATTCCCACCCACAGTATTATTCTTAAAAATACAATCCGAGAGCCAGAAATATTTGAGGATGTCAATTACACTCATGTTTCATCATCTCTTTGAAATATCCAGAATAAAATTCTTTAAAAAATAACTCGAATTATACAAACTTGGCAAAGATTCTGAACGGATATTAAATCTCGAGAGACAAATTCAACAGAATCAAGGAAAATCGGAATGAATATACTTTGCCAAAGATATTTCAACGTTATCCAAAGTTTCCCTAATGGACAGGACAAATCTTTGTTTTTATCCTGTGCAAGTTAATCTTTGTATACATAACGTCGATATTTATATAGTTATACATGGTATATAAAGGTGTGTGTGTGTCTATAATTAGAGGAGTACAATTTTAAATATATGCTGGTATAATAAGGTTCATTAATTTAAGAAATTATTTGCCTTCTTGTTAGGTTAATAAAACTAAAGTTTGAACCGTGTTTTAAGTATTGCAGTGAAACTTTAGCCTCGGGATCAGAACTTTCTACTCTGTAGAGTTTAGGGTTGTTAAAAAGCGTCGCTATCAGAGAAAGCTGTGGAGTAAGAACGTTTCAGGGAATTAGGCAATTAACTTCTATCTCTCTCAAGAGATGCGCACCATTTACTGAACCTTTAAATATCGGTTAGATCAGCCGAGGAATTTCCAATCGCTTTTACCCGACCAATTCCCTGCATCCCTTTTACCAAAAAAAAAAAAGAATAAGGAAAAAAAAAATGAACAAGGACGACCAATTGATTTAAATTTTTATCGTTCTTTACATGTATAGTACCTATATCTTTGCCTTCTTTGTCTGTGTGACGTAAATTGTTTAAAGTAAAGGAATACACCGAACAATTAACGAGAACACAAAGGTACTTAATCCTTCGTAAAAGCTAATGCCGTCTAATCTCGTTATGCGAGGATCGTTTGAGAAACAAGTAATTACTATAGAAGAGCTTCTCTCTTTTGTGGCCGATTAAATTATACCGATTCTGAACTCGTGATTCGAGAAATTTTACCAACATAATGAAAATCGGCTTGATTTCTCATTCAAACCTTATAATTTCAAATTCGAATTTCACACGACAACGAATTTTCTTCATACACATATATCTAGGTATACTTCGCTTATTCTCCCGGGTATATGTTCAGTTCTAAACAATTGCGTATATTAGAAGTCTTCACATGATGAGGCAGAAGTTCACCCTATGCATGGGGGTTGAGTTTCTAAGGGAGCTACTTGCTATATGAACTCGTGGTAGAATTAGTTCTAGACTTAGTATACACCTACCTACACCCTCGTTTTACATATTTCCAAGGTCTTGGGTTAATCTACCTTCAGGACTAGTTGCGGTTCAGTTAATTCATAATTTTCGGAACGTTTTGAGACGAGTTTATCTCAAGATCAGATGAATAAGGGTAACAGTGTCTCGTCTTGTCTGCAATCTGAACCCAGAAGCAAGGACCGTATATCGCCAAAAAAAAAAAAAATAAAAAATCGCTATCATTATGCTTCTCGTTTGTATCTAAGACACTCAGAGATATGTGTATAGGTAGAAGTCAAATAGAACCAGAACCCGAGGCGTAAAGGAACCCTCAATGATGTCCTGAGTACCTGCGGCGGTCTGTATGACCCACGGGAGTCCTGAAATCTAAACAATTCTACAGACTTCCTCTTGACAGAAGCGGATAGAACAGATTCTATCTCTTGAAGAAGCTGCAAATTCCGTTTGGTTTAAGACTGTAATGTAATACTTAGCCAATTCGTTCCTCACTTAGTCACCGTCGCCGAATTAATTGCCTTACAACGTCGTTACTCGTTAGGTATACCTATCAACTACACACGTATATTAATCTGTGCCCACTAACTGACAGAAGGTAATTATAAATAGCAAAACCACCCTAAGCAATTTAATTACCATAATTATTAGAGAATTCGAATATCTATATGCGGTAGGCAGAATTTATATTCAAGTTACTATGCTATGGGGTGAAACGATTCCTATATATATAATTATTCCTATCGTGTCTATTCATACATATAACTATATCAAATAAACGGTATACAAATTACACAAATTTGGTGAAATTTTTGGGATATTAGATATAAGGTTGGGCGTCAGGACTAGTCCTCGAAACGTATTATCAAACTTTGGAACACGTCCGTGTAGTAAAAAGTTGGAAATAGAGTTTCTTTTTGTTTTAAGATCGTTTCTATCTATATTCTATACCATAAACAGACGGGGTTTTATTAGGTTTTTTTAAAAACTGACCGTATATTGTGTATAGTATATAATATGTAAGAGTTTTTTTCCCGAGGTGAGTTTCTTTACCCTGTTTCAGGATATTCTGATTGAATATAGGTTTGTATATATATATCTACGACAGTTTTGTACAGTTTCATATGAAACAAAAAAATTATTTCACGGAAAGAGAGAAAAAAAAAACAAGTTGGTTTTATAGAAGTATAATATTGTTTCTTAGAGATTCTTATAAAGTAGGTCTGAAAAGCGGTGGTTGAAGTACTTGTGGTTAGGTATTTTTCTTAAAGTGCAAAAGTGCACGGTTAACAGTGGTCTGTGAAACTTATGATGCTTGAGAAACTTTTCTATTATCTTTTCTCTAGCACCTGACACCTGCCTCGACGATTGTCGTCGTCGTATAGTAGGTTTAAACGAAAAAAAAAAAAAAAAGTAAAAACCAAAAAAGCAAAAAACTAAAAATAAGTAAATAAATAAATAAAAAAAAGAATCGAAATCTTGCACCTTTTAAGCCGCAGGGCTTTTAAAATTTCTTTCATTTTTATTTTCATTTTTTGAAAAAAAAAAAAAAAAAATTTTACCTTCAACACCGCAACGGAAGAATTACCGGGGAAATGTTGCGATGGTAGTTTTCGCGTAGCCGTAAAGGAGATTAGAAAGCCAATTTCAGCTGGGATGTGGTCGAGTTTTCCTCCCTGTCTCTTCTCTTGGGACATTTTGTGTCGAGGTGTACCATCTTAATACGTCATAAAGACGAACACGTATACACTTTAGCTATAGTAGCTGTAATCGCATTGCAGGATTTTTGACACGCTGAAGTAAATCGCGTGCGAAAAAGAACGAAATGGAAATAAATAAATTGGATAAATTGGGAAATCCATGCGGAAAATCGTTGATTAAAAAAGGAAATAGAGCTTTGTGCAATCGGCTTTTTCCGTGGTTGAAAAAAAAAAGAAAAAATAAAAAAATGGAAAGAAATGAAAACTGCAAGCTTTGAAAAAAAAAACTTGTGTGCTCAAGTAGGTAGCGAAAAGCAAAAAAAAAAAAAACAAAACACGTAAGCAAACTCAGCAAAGGTTGTTGATTCAGCAAAGAGCTAGGAATGATAAATAAAAGAGACCAATTTTAAATTCTATACAACAACTCATATACAAACCTATACACATATGGGTCTGACCCTTGACCTCTCAGATTCTGCCCGCAATTTTTTATATGATTGTTCTCACTTTGAAAGGCACTCAGTTATTTTTATTTTTAGATTACTTCAAATTTTTTTCATTCGAATTTTCTACAATTTTTGAAAACGACCATATTGATCGACACAATTTAAAAAATCTGTAAAAAATTCCGAAAAATCGTGTGTCAGACATAAAAATTTTTAAGCTTTAAGAGCTGGAGTGGGGAGATTTTTCCTTCCTACTGCTTTCAAGGTTTTTCCAAAAAAATAAAAATAAATGTTAAAAAAATTAGAAGCGGGAGTTATTTTACTATGGACGGCTGCGGCTGAAACATTTTCATATATGTATATGTCAGACCGGATTTTCGAAATTTTTTATCAGATTTTTCGGAATCATTTTACCATTTGGAATTTTTATTTATTTTTTTTTTCAAATCTGAAAAATTCTAAAAAATCTGAAAAAAATTTTCAAAAATCCTGTCTGACATATGAAAATGTTTCAGCAATCATCCATAGTAAAATAATCCCCGCAGTTTATTTTTTTAATCTTCTGTTTCGGAAAAAAACTTGAAAACAGTAAAAAGGAAAAATCTCTCCACTCCGGCTCTCGAAACTTAAAAATTTTTATATTTGACACACGATTTTTCAAAATTTTTTACAAATTTTTAAATTGCGTCGATCAATACGATCGTTTTCAAAAATTGTAGAAAATTCAAATCGGTTTGAAAAAATCTAGAATAAAAAAAAAAAAAATAAACTGAGTGCCTTTCAAAGTGAGAATAATCATATAAAAAATCGCGGACCCAATCAGAGAGGTTAAGGGTCAGACCCAGGTCGAAGTGATATGGAATGCCCCATATATACCTATATATAAAAGGTATATAGGTAAGGAATTGCCGGAAGGAATTCAATTACGAAAGTGGTCAGATTCAATTGTCTTTATTGGTGTTTTTTGAGGTTTTATTTCCTCTTTTTCTTTTCCGTTAAGAAATTTTACGAACACGTATAGGTATAGGTACGAAGCGATCTCTAGATCCTTACTTTTTCAACCCGTGCGATATACGCGTGTTCAACGACATTAAATAAACTCGTGTTTCTTCGCCGTTTGAAACACATAAAAAAGGACATACAGTGAACGTTGAATAATTCTACAAAAATTTTCCACGTTTCTTGATCCAGTTGAAATTCCGCAAGTCCCGAGACTGTCCTGACCTGAAAATTTAGTCATCGTAGGTAGGTACATACATACAACGTAAGGTAGTCTGTGGGGGATTTCTGAGAGATTCCAACGATCACGGGTGACGTTCTCCACCGGGTTTCGAATAATTAATTCAGTAAATAATGGAACTTGGCGTCGAGTTGTCTCTCGAGAGTAATTCATGGTTTTACTCAGAAATTCGGCAGTCTTAGCCTAAAATGGAGCTTAGCCAGAAGTTGGGTATAAAAGACGTCCACCGTGTGTAATATCTTTAAACATCTAAAAAATTTATTCTCCCTCTTAAAAAAATTAGTGAGGTATCCAGATTATTGTACGCCTCGTGGAATATAAATTATGTACATTTTTCTATGTGTTCATATGATAAATTGATTCTCACATCGTGCTTTCTCTTTTTTTTTCTTTTTTTTTTTTCTTTTTTATTATTCAATAGAAAATTTTCCCGTCTGCACGATTATGCAGAAGCACAGACTATATAACAATATACTACAAGTATAAATCAAGGTTAATTAATTTCTTCATATAGCAATTAGTTACTCAGACAGGTGTATATATATTCGGCTGATTAAATCTCCAAGTACATTCGTGTTATCAATTAACAGTTTCGTGTCATAAACGCGAGACCGATTTCGCACGTGGTAACAATGATTCTAATTAGACAATAAATACTAATGAGTTATCTTCGAGCGTAGGTAGGTACGACGCTTCGTTGTGATATCGTCAATTAAGATTAAAATCGATCGTTATATTATACTCAGCTGGTTAACTTATTAGTGTTACAGTTACATAATTATTCAGTCAAATTACGGAGATTACTGATGTATATATATTATGTACACACTCGTATCTACGCATATGCTCAGTTATATCTCCGTATGCCTAGGTAACGTATGGAGTATTAGACTGGGCCAAAAAAATCGACTATTTTTTTTTTTTTTTCAAACTATATCGAAAATATTATTTGGGGTGACAAAAAAAAATTATTGTGAGAATTTGAGTCTTTAATATTAATATTAAGAAGTCTATCATCGCAATTTTAGATTTTTTTTTCCTGAGCGGGTTTTTGTCTCAGAACTCCCAAACCATTGAGTTAAACAAAATCGACCTGAATATATTTTTTGAATGAAATTGAACGCTCTACAAAAAAGGTCTGATTGAAATTTTCCGTAAGATGAACCGTTTCTTTACAATCATGCCTTAAAAATTGGTATAGTTTTACAATTTGGTCTTTCAATTTTGGAATTTTATAATTCATGTAAAAATCAGTACCCGGAAAAAACCGATAAATATTCTTATATAGCTTTGTTTAATAAAACATCAATAGCAGTTGAATAAATTTTCAATACGAGCATTGATTGACAATTTTTTAATTAAATGTAATCCGGAAATCATATTTTATATATATATTTTTTTTTAGCCAATCTATTTATGTAAATGCGTTAATGCAGGGAAACGATTCTGTAAATGAACGTACAAATACCCTGCCAGTGATAAAAGTTACTTCATGTTTGATACATTCATTTTTTATTTTCCTTCTTCTTTTTGCTTATTTTTTTTTTTTTTTTATTAAAGACTAACAGCTGCTGTACATACAATATAAAAGCAAATCGTGACGTAATCATGTTTAAAAATGGATTGTGGATTATAAATGAGAGAGAAAAAATAAAATAATATAAAAAAAATGAGTCCGTTACTGTTCCTGCGATCAATCATTACTGAACAGGTTAGGTTTATCGTTCATTTTATCATTTTACTTCCATTTTTTTATTCTTCATAAAAATCAGCCTACATTATGAAAAGCTAATCGAATCGTATAAGCGAGACTCAAGCTTAAACTACAAATTCTTCCATTATTAGATACGCGTATTATGAATTATAGGCGAAATGCAGATTTTGATAAATTGATTAGATACCAAAATCTGTGAAGATTATTTCAGTCACTGCAATTGACACTGGAAATGTAAATCGTACGGTATTCGTTCTATGTAAATATAATCGCACGGATTTCCGCATCTTTCATTATTTTAGCATTATTTTTCTCCACGATAGAATGTTGAAAATATAAATTGAATCCTCTCAGTCCGATGCAAATGCATTTCGGGATAAATTTTACGAAATAAATAATCCATAAATTTTTTCAAAAAAACAAAAAACAAAATAAAATCGTCGACAGTTAATTAGAGCTACAAATTTTTTTCTCAGTGTTTATCGGTGCGTTTAATTACCTACACTACGTGTCCTTGTTTTAATTAAAAGATAAAAGATCCTGACATGCAGTTGAAACCAGAGGCATTTGCAGAAGTGCTTTATGGTTTTGCTATAATATTCGTGACTCGGACGAGCTAGCGTGTGTGTAGCAATTTTGTAATTACATTAAAACTGCGTAAAAAGTTGAAAAACTGACATCAAGGCTCTGTTACTCGTAAATATAAGTAGAAAAAAAAAAAAAACTTGATATATATCATGAAAATTTTATGGTAGGTAGAAGCGGGGCAAAACTGAACAGCTAAGCGAAAAATGACGCTGTAACTTTAAATGATTGTGTTTCGATAAAAAAAAATTGAAACTGTATGGTTAATATTGACATTCCTGAAAACAAAAATATCGTCAAAGGCAAACTGGGACAGTCTCAAACTGGCCTGGATTTTTATACTGCAAATTTTTGCTTTTCTGTGGATGCCCCATTTTACCGTGTCATTGAATTCTGACTTTAGAGTTTATTTGACTGTTTCGAAAATAAAATATTTTCAAAAGTTGTGAGATACCGAATGTCAAAAATTATATATTTTAGATAATCTCGAAGTTTAACACCATGTTGCTTCAAACACTCAAAATGATTTCAGAAATGTTAGATTCTCAATGATTTCGTTAAATTATGTTATAGAAATACAATTTTCCAATAATTTTTTAGGTGTCCCATTTTGCCCCATTAATACATCCCAATATTCTGTCCCGTTTTGCCCCACCATCCCATTTTTCCCCAATCTCCCCTGTATATAGTCGATCAAGTTTTTTTTTTCCCACTGTATACTGTATACGGTATGTACATACATACGTACATACGTACATAACACAACAAACAATTTTGTTGTCAAAAGAACCAGCCGGTGCCTAATGAAACGATTACATTTTTTGATCCGTTTGACTTTCTCTGTGAGAGTATCAAAAAAACGAGGGGTTGCAATGTGAAAGGGAGCAGAAAGCAGAGGCTGTAATTTTATTAAAACTGTGATTAATGGTTAAAGCTTTTTAAATTTATTGTCATTCAAGGATTCGTTATATAACCCACCAACACCACCTCGCACCACTTCTTTATCCACACATCTGATACTTAATATCTTTTTTTTTTTATTTTTCTGTCTTTTATTTCTTTTTTATTTTTATCTCCTTAGACATCAGTTTCGAAAAGGTTTAATACGCGTTGCGTTTTCAACTATAGGGACAAAAAAGCTGCGTGGGTTTGGCTTGTGAAAAAAAAAAAAAAAAAAAATTAAAGAAAAGAAAAATGACTGTCATTTGGTAAATTAAAGAGCGGTGTAAGAAATTGTTGACTTTGTAAGGGAGGGAAATTTTTTTCTACACACCTGTCTCACCTGTCAGTTACCTTTTATTTTTCTTTTTTTTTTTTTTTTTTTTAACTCGCATCCAATAATCGATTGGCTTTGTCACTAAAAAGGAAGAGAAAAGAGGAGAATATAAAAAAAAAAAAAAAAGGGAATGAGCCTACTAAAGCCTCAGCGTGCGACCCAGCGATCTTCACGTCGCTTTTAGAGCTCTAGATTTTTAAAGCGGTAAACATCTAAGATGGGAAAAAAATAATTTTCTGTAAAATCTAAAATAAATAATATGATATCTGGAGTGCCTGTAAAGAGATTTAAAAAGCTTGACCTGCGTACAAAAAGTCATAAATATAAATATACAGTCGCGAAACAATTTGAAAAATTAAAAAATCTAAATATTTCAAACCATACTGTATAGATCCTCGTGAAAGCTGAGAGAAAGTGAAAGTCTAAGAGCTAGGATACTGAAGAGAGAAGAAGCTTTTTTATTGAATTACTTTTATGTGACTTTGTGAAATGAGTTTCGTATTCGTTGACCTTGTAGCAAAAATTTTTTTGGTTACTATACCTACGCATTCTTGCATCAAGAAAATTCTACCTATCTTGAACATGAAATGAATTTTTTTTTTTTTTCTACGCAAAATATATACTCGTAAGGTTTTCTCTATGTTTTTAGATGGTCATCTATTTATATTGAGTTTAAGTAAAAAGCTCTATCATGTAAAAACCGAAAGTGTTCAAGTGAAATTGAACATTCAAATCATACAGCGAGAACCAAGAGAATTGTAACTGTTGTTGTAATTTGTTGGTTTAAAAATTAAAAAACTAAGAACCATATCTCTTAATTATTTCGAAAAAAAAAATAAAAAATTTACACTTTATTACAGAATTCCGGATGAATAAAAAAATATTTAATTCAATTTCATCAGTTACTATTCTTTGTATCGTATTAATTGATGATTATATAATCTTGGTAAAAGATAATCGAATCAACAGGTTACTTGTCGTTGTTGAACGAAGGGTCTGTCAGTTCATTCGAGGATCAAAGTTGTGAGACGAGATTAGATCCATCAGGGTTCGCTGTTTCATGACGTCATTCTATTCCGAAAGTAAATTCATTTAAAATTGGATTAAATATATATATATATAACCCGACAAATTCCTATAGTTGTAAAATTTTTGCCTTGACAAAAATCGTCCAATTTATTTAGAACAAAAAAGAAAAGAAACAAAAAAACGAGATAGAAATTTTGGCGAATGGATATCATTATTTATTTTTTTTTTATATATTGTTTTTTCTTCTTATACTCTACGACTGATTATTTTATTCATTCGAACTTTCCGCGCCAGCCATAGGATAAATTGGGTAATAAAAATAAGGGAAAAAAGAGAAAAAAAAAAAAAAAAAAAAAAAAAAAAACAAAAATAGAAAATAAAAAATTCTTTCCGAAAGTTGAGATTTTTATCAGAAACGTATTCTATTCGAGACTATCTTCACATATTTGTTCGTGGAATTACAATCCTGAATTTTCTGATAGTGAGCAGGCACGGAAACGATGAGATAGATATGAACCTGCTGATAAGGATTCCATTACGCGTACAGCCAACCTTTTCCATCTCTCTCTCTTTCTCTCTTTATACATCTCACTTTACCATCTCTCTTGGTGTTCCTACCACTTCAGAAGGCAACGGGTACCAAGATATAATCGCTATATTACCAAGGCCCGCAGAACCCTCCGAGTAGTTGCCTTCAACGGTGTCGTCAGAGGAAGGATCTTCTAATGATCTAATAATCGTTCAGCACTGGGAAATAATTGACAATTGAATTGGTACGTCGGCAAGTTTACGCCAACCGAAATATCGTACATATATATCTCTTGCTTAGTGAGCTTTAAGAATAATGTCATGCTATTAGTTTTACCAAAGTACTAACGAGACGTTGGCTCAAGTAAAGATGTACACGGGTACCTTCATATGTAATGTGCAATTATTATATATAAATTGGAATTTTTTTTATTTCTTTTATTTTTTTCAAAATTATGCGGAAAGCTTAACGACGGTGTAATTCTTTCCATCCACTTTCTAACCCTTTGGGTCTTCAGGGTTGTTTCGATCGTTAAGGGAGCGAGCTTTGGAAGATCGAAAGGATCCTTGATTGAAATAATGAACGAAATGAGTGAATTCGAGTCTGGATTTATTATTTCGTGAATAATTATCAAGATTTCGTTGTTTTTATTGATTATTTGAAAATGATGGAAGAATTGCGATGTATGTTTTGAGTATTCGGTAATTGAAGAGATCGAGTATGAAATACAGTGGGGTTCACTCGGTTGACATAAGTTGTGGAAATATAGTTGGTTATAGTCCGATTGATCTTATTGTTCCTTTTGGTGAAAATTTTCAACGAACGATTTCTAAACGAAAATATTCATTAAAAAAATTCTCGAAACTATTTCCACGCTTCGTATATAAAGGAACGTGAAAATACTGCAGAATAATAATAATACCCTCGCTTGCTATAGGAAAAGTTCGAGGGTCATGCGGCTCTTCAAGAGCGTTCATGCGGCTTTGACGAAAAGACAGGTCCGAGACACTCGCTCAAAATCGAAATTGAACCACAAAAAAAAAGAAAAAAGAAGAAATAAGCCTGAAGGAACCAAAGCGCATATATATAGCCATTCGGGAAGATTAAAAGTTGTACTTTGGTGTTTCAGATGAATTCGAAAAGGTCAAGTTGACTGCGGTCACAATTCACAATCAGTAACGTACGTGATCCTATAGTGATTTTAGCCCAAGATGTAAGCATGTACGTTATTAATCAATCTTGTTTATCGAATCTGAGAGCCAAAACTTACGGTTCAGAATTTCCCAATTTGTAGTTATTGTATTTGATCTGGGAATGAATTTCCCTCACAACAAAAAATTCTCATATACATATACCTACCTACTTGGTAAAAAATTTTAACCGCAGATTTTTGTTAAACTTGCGAAATTATATCACGTACAACATACATCTTCGATCAATTTTGTTACGATGGACTTCGTAAGTGATGAGTATGATTTATTACTTGTAGACGTAAGCTATTGATCTACAGTTACAAAAGCTGTATGAACCAACAAAAGATATACGAGATGAAATATAATTCCACATTAAATGATTATTCTATATTTATTGGTGATGATTTAATAGAGCGATGAGAATGGCGGTGAAGGTGTTAGAAATTAAAAAAAAAAAAATCTAAATCGTACCGTGTGAATTAATACATCATATATGAAAAAAAGTGGTAGAGTTTGCCTGTCATATTATCGTTCAGTACACAAATGCTAATTAATTAATACTTTGTTGGTCAAATTTGTATTTCGTGTAAATTTAGCAACTTCCTGACAGTTCAGGGTGAAGACCGATAGCTGACGTTTACAAATCATAAATCATACTCATAACTCTGATAGGTAGGTACCGTATAATTGGCACAAAAGACTCAACAAAGGCTTGTGTAAATCCCAAAGCTTCCCAACTGCTTCTGTAACGAACAGAATATAGAGAAATATGTATATTCTATCTCAACAGATTACCCAAAAGCCCAAAAAAATAATTTTCCTGCTCTTTAATATCCAGATATTTACGTAAGAATAAATTTGACGAATATGAAACATTCGAAAATTCTAAAAAAAAAATTTTAATTGAAAGGGGAGATCGGAAGGTATAAAGAAAATAACAAGTCTGATAATCATATTTGATACTATGAAGCTACTAATTTTATACAGAGAAGTGTTTCCATTGTTTTCTCGAAAATTCATCGTCGTTGGCTATGAAGTACACGAGTATCACATTATACGGACAAAAACGTTCTCAAGTTGGTGCATCATTAATTATAAGCTTAATTTATGCGAAGCGTGTACCTGCTATAGCAAACTTCGTAGCATACAAGTATACCTACATAGGTTATATGCCACGATAAGCGATAAGCCACGATTTTGATAAAATATAAAAAATAAAATATAATCATCGCAGTATGTAATTATCGTTAAAAATTTTCAGACACTTCGTAAAATTTACAAAACTTAAATCATGGTATTCCTACTTGTACATATATACCATTACTTTTCTTGTTATACCTATTCATAAATTTTCATCCTTGATTTAAGCACTAGACATGAGGCTTTAAGGGTTGGGAATTTAGTCGTCATTTTATTCATATACTCGTTTCCTACCCGGGTATCCACTTCCGTGAAAAGTGATCCGAAAATCTTTCAGCAAGATCCTACAAACTTGGGATTTTTATTTTATTTTTTATTATGGTCAAATCTTTTTACGACATACCGCAAAGATTCGTATTCGGAATTTATTTCTATAAACCAAAACGATAGGAAGAAAATATATGTAAACGTATATAGCCCAATGAAATATAGTCTTCATGATTGTATAAAGTTTTCAGTGGCAATTCGACGTGAATGACAATAAACGAGAGAACAAAAAAAAAAGGGAATTTTTTCGGCTGTATAATTTAATCTTTGAATTGCTTTTCGAATTCTTTAAAATAATTTTCTGCAATGACTGTCAAGACAATCATCAAATGGTGCGTAAATTTTCTTGTGAAAAATTGTTGCTTTTATAAATTGAATAAAAGTAATGAAATTCCTTCTGAGCAGTGCGTTGTATCATTTGCTTCGTCACGATGATACAGATACCTATACCTTCTGCATGAGTTTAGGCTTTCGAAACTTTCCTAAACTATTAACACTTTTTTCAACCAGCTCGATTAAATTTAAACCGCAAGTCATCTGTTCCGAACTTAGTCACCCTAAAAAACAAACAAAGAAAAAAACCTTTAAACATTTCACATTCCTGTGTGGAAGGTACGAGCTCCAGTGATCAGCTTCGTACCATTAAACTGGATGAATTTTTCAAGTTTTTACACGATTTTTGAACTTTTTTTATTTATCATATACCATTACTTTCTTTCATACACGCCTCACCTACGTCTATGACAATTAAAATTTGTCCTTTATATAATCTGGATGTGTGTGTGTGGCTACGTACGTGTATATTTATACGTTAAATGTAGCATCTACGTGACTAACGTCGCACATAACTCACTTCTATCTAGAGGCGCCGCGCGTACGACACCTTTTTGCCTTTTTACCTTTTGGCCTTTTTTTTCTTTTTCTTTTTTCTTTTTTTTTTGCCTCTTTGCCTCTTTTCTCCACCAAGGCAAGGTGCTTCAGTGCGACCCTCGTATCTTTACTCGTCATGGTTGACTAACTAGTGCCACTCTCGCTCCAACAACCGTAGAATTACTCACCTTGCATCTTTACCAGACAACTTCACGAATTAAACTCACACATTAAAAAAAAAATATATATATATATATCTCAGCGTGTTGATTTGCAATATTTTTTTTTGTAGATAGTAAAAACTGGTATGGCGTATCTTACCAGATTCGCAAAAGTCCTAATCATTTTTTTCTCTTTTTTTTTTTGTTGAATGAATTGCAAAGACGTGCGAGACTAATTGTCTGGTTTCTCGTTTATCTTGGTTCTTGTTCAAGCGATAATGAGTCAGAACTAGTTGACAAGAAATTTGGGAAAACTAGCAGCCTTCATACCCTATTTTAGGGCTATTTCAGGCGTGGTAAATAACCATAACACCAACGAGGATAAATAACGTATTTCATTGGTATACCGCAACCCTCACTCTCGTACAATACGGTTTTCAACCACGACCCAAAACTACCCTCGTCAAGTCCTTCATCATAGAGTATTTTTTGTCCCGTCAAATTTCCCAGACTTGGATGCTTTTAGAGAGGTTATCTTAGCTATTCTATTCCTTCTTAATAATTATTTGAATTAGTCGAATGATTAACAGTTCAGTATCATTTTTACCTTTAAAGAAAAATTCTATTTCTCGATCTAAGAAAAGAAAATCCCGGAATACAAAAAATGAATAAAACAAATTGTAATCCATTACCTTTGCAAGACGAAAAATATATTTTCTTTTTTTATTCACGATTTCAAATTCCCTTTATTTTATTATTTCTTTCGAAAAGTCCAGTCAACAAACCTCACTTTTCAAATGATATAGAGACAACGGCCAATATCTTCGACGGGACGGGTGGACAACATTTGTTCCTTACCTATACCTACTCGCCTCCAGATATTGCTATGCCGGAGGCCTCGCAAGATATATCGAAAGTTATCGATATTACAACACGTCGAGCAATAGTCCGACAATTGGACTTCTCTCGCCTGCAGAATAGTGGGGTAGGTATTTCATCATTTTTTTTTTTTTATTTACTTTTTTTTTACATCCCTTTCTTGACATTCTATCGTTCCCCATTATCTCGACGGACATGTGGAAAAGGAGTTTTCTCATCATCAACGAAGAGAAAGTTACGGACAATTTACCCGACTGTTGGTATGAAATTTTTTCTACTTGAACATTTCTGTAACAACAACTAAATTCATTTAGTGTTATATATCTAGTTATTCCCATGTTTTTTAGACGAGAATAATTATCCCCGATGATGAATAAAGAGGAATTAATCTTTGAAGATAATTTTATTACTATATATTAATTTTAGAAAAATATTATTCTAAGATTACACTTCAATCATTATGGTTAGAGAGAAATTGTTATGCATTTAAACGTTGCTATGATTTGGTGTATATAAGTTCCATATATGTATGTACAATACGTAATGTATATATATATATATATAGAGATAAGTCTAGGTAAATAGAGAAACTACGTACCATATGTATACATACATAGATATACATAGGTATAGGTATATACATAAATGTATACGTGACCCGGCTGTCTGGGATTGTTTTATGTAAGTTTGAGCAAAGTAAATAGAAAGTTAGAACTTTAGACGAAGGAGAGTCGCGCTCAAACGCCTCGAAAAATGAGATAAAAATATCATCTCTCAAGATATAGGTATAGCTAATCTTGAAACTCAATCTTCTACTGGAATGCTGCATCTACCTACCAAGATGTCATATGTGACCTGGTTGATCCCGAGTCCAAGATGTTTCACCAAAGAACTAAAATATATATTTTATCATATATTTTTTCTTCTTTATACGTTAGAAACTTATCTTCCCTACGGGATTTTTCTTTGTCTGTATTATAATAGGTGCAGTATCCAGAAGGATGTATATCGCTTCCGTTTCTTCTATCGTTTTCGATTTATTGTTATATCGTATACCAGTCACAACACAACCAGAAGTAATAAGAATATCCATTATACGTATATTTATATACGAAGATCTAGAAGCAATTCATACTTTATATTCTCAGGACCTATAGAAACCAGAAAAGGAAAGTATAAAACTAAAAAAATAAAAACTTACTTCTTTAACGTGAAACTATTACATAAAATTTCCCAGATAGGTTATCTGAAATTGCCAATGCGTTCGTGATTATCTCTCAATTTTTCAATCCTCTTGAAATACTTTCGACAACTTTCTATCCATATCATATTCAACTACTGATTTTTATTATACGAATTGAATCGAAGCGATGATATGTAAGGGTGGGATTTTTTTTTACTATATTGTCTTGAGGGACTCGAGAATTTTAATGGATATTATACAAGATATGCGATTTGGATTATATCGCATAAAACTACTTTTAGGGATTGGTTTATAATCCGCAGGCATAATTTTCGACAGCTTTTTTTTCATACCCCCCCCCCCCCCCCCGAGTCAACTCAGCGTTGGACGTCGTTGAAGGACCTTTAAATTTTATCGAGTCAGTGGACTGCTGTGGTCGATTTGCCATGTTATAAGGTCAAGGTTGGAATGTTCTAACAATAAAAAAAGAGAGACAGAGAGAGAGAGAGAGAGAGAGAGAGAGAGAGAGAGAGAGAGAGAGGGAGAAAAAGAGGGGAATAAAAATCAAATAGGAAGAATATAAGGAGAATAAAGAAAGAAAAAAACGAGGCATAAATAAAACATTATTCAGGGTGGAATAAATATTCTATACTTTGTATTATGTGGTACTTAAGTTTCTATAAGATCTACCAGGGGTCGAAGAGGGTTCGTATTGAGGGCCGGTTTTTAGACCTTACGTACGCGACAACAGTTATGCAAATGTTCAGCCAACCGCGAGCCATCCGAAGAGCGCAAAGTCACCCTTCGTATATTTCCATTCTTTGAAAACCAATCTCTGCAGCGTACCTATGGGATCCTATCTTTTGCTATTTTCCTTATCGCATTGCGGTACGCGATTATTTTTTTCGTGACCGTCGTTAACTTTCACGAGGATATCGAGAGCAAATTTTTTTTTTTTTACTCCACACCCCGTTTTACTAAGACTTTTTCTTTCTACGTCCTATTATCAAAAAACAAAACAAAAAAAAAAAAAAAAAAAAAACTAGATTTGTTTAAACTATTTCCATCGCGTTGTCTTCTCTCAGTTTTTGACATACCGCGGTCATATTTACAGAGAAAAATGAAAAACTAAACCTACAGCAAAATGTTTCAGTCCCTTTTACCCCCATTCACTTATTCTTATTGTTTCGATGATCAATGGATAAAGAACCAAGACGGAAATCAAGCGTAAATCTAATCCCACCCCATTTCTGAAGTCTCCAGATTGTTTTTTTTTCCATCCATCCTTCCTTCCTTCCTTCCTTTCCCTTCCTCGTAAGGGAAAAAGTCAAAGCTTCCTGGGTCACACGTATTTGGACTTTAGTTATTCTTACCTCGATTTACTACCAGTTTTCCCCCGGACAGAGTTTAGCGACCCGTAACATCTGACGCGTGACCTTTACTTCGCAGTTGAAGTATTCCTATAACAAAACTAGTTACGCAGTTTAACTAACTATACGATCAGATTTGCGCCATGTGCACTAAGCCAATTGCGTGTATTAGATCGTATTCAAGCCATCATTCAATTGTCGACTAAATTTGAGAATAGATTTATAGACGTAAGTCAGCTCATATGTCATTTGAAACCCGTGGTATAAATGTCAAGAATGCCAATTACCCGGACCACGGATGTTTGTTCAATTGTACGAATGAATAAACCATTAGAGAATCATTGGCCGGTTACTCGAGTGGAAAGAATCCACTAGTCGACCCAACTCCTCGCCTCGGCAGCAGTTTATTTCAGAGAAATTCGGTGTAGGGTATAGGTAGCTAACGAGTAGATAAATATATTTCTCTTATTTTTTTTACCCTCCATCCTTCGGGTCCAAAAACAATTAGTTCTAATTTCAATGAGATCGTTAACTCTTTAATTTACTAAGAAAAATCTTACGTCAGTCACGTAGGTATTCTTATTAAATAAAGGATCAATTCAATGAGTAATAACGAATCACGAGGATATAATTAACAATTATGAGATGTCAATAAAGAAGGATCAAGTTTGGAAAGGGAGAAAAAAAATTTGCATCAGCTAATCATTCATTTTAATTTTTGGATGAGATTAATTTTCAGATTTGTGAAGGTCAGGAAAGCTTCAATCTACTCGATCCATCGGAAATCTGTTCGTCCTTCTGCCTTTGAATTAGAATTTTATAGATGATTGACAGTTTATTTGCAAGTAAATACGGTTTATTGATCGAATGTAAATACCCCACTGATTGGTCGTTCGCATAACTCCTCTGAGAATTGCTTGGCTTCTTGAAATTCCGTGATTGAGGGGAATGGTTTGTGTGCAAATTTAATTTCCGTCGAGGGTTTCGGCCTTCGAGAAGAGACCGTGAATATGTACTTCCACCCTATCCAAGGCGCGTCTCTCCGCTTCATCGCTATGAGTTTAACTAATGCAAGGTGTGAAGAAAAAAGAGAAAATAAAAAAGTAAAAAAAAAAAAAGGAGAATAAGAAGTGGAATATATAAGTGAAAGTAAAAATGTAATGATAATCAAATAAAATCAAGACTTTTGGTGGGGAGGGAGATTTTTTTTGATATTTTTTTATTAATCCAAACTCTATACCTACATATGGCATAAGTTGAATTTGACGTGACGTGAAATAAAAAGTCAAAGTAGATATGGGAATATGCGTTGTAAAGGAAAGAGAGTCGGGTTAAAAATCGTTTTGCAAACGTTATAGCTGACTTCTCGACCACAAAACGAGTTATAAAACATTGCTCTACTGCCTCGTCACAGAACACAACAAGAACAGAAAATATATACGTTTTAGGTAGGGATGTGTGTATGTATGTATGTATGTATATACGTATGTACATACACACGACAGGTTGGAAATATAAAATTCAAATCAGAACAGCCATCCTGCAGAAGGCATGTGTAGCACCCCGTCCACTTTCGGATCAGTGAATACAATATACGCGGGCGTATAGGATACACGAAATAGCTGGTGTTGAGGTAACCTGGTTTCAAGGTTTGACGTAGTCAAGTACTGGAATAAGATGCAAAAACCATGTCTCTGGTTTTACGAACCATAAAACGGCAAATACCAAAAGAAAAACGGTCGTTACGTCGAGCGTGCTAGTCTGGGGTGGTCAGGTGCCCCCATTCTCTCCTTCATCTTCCATCTCTTCGTATCCACCCTCAATCCTCAGCAACCTTATACAGTGTTTCCCCATTGCAGAACGTACCTCAGGGTACATAGCCTCGGCGAGGGATATCCCATGTGCTTTCTGTTCCGAGGGTCATTTTGCTATGCGTGACTTGGGGAAATTTATATCCTCGTTTTGTTACACCAGCCTGAAGGCGACCAGCCCGGCCTCCTTGTGTTTATTCTGTACTTGAACAAACTTGGAATTTATTTTTCGGCTATACTTTGTATCCTTAGAATCCAGCTGTATAGTCTTGGGGCAGCAAGCCAGCGGCCAGCCACTCTCATGATACAAGAAATGAAATATTTAAAAAGACAATAGATAAAACTGGCAAAAATATGACCGTAGGATACGTTAAGGCACCTACGTACCCTCCACTCGGTCATTACGGTTTATAGCATTACTCAAAGTTTTATGGGTCGTTTATGCGCCGTTTTTACTCGTTTAGTAATCGAATTTCAAGGAAATACGGAACTCCGAATTCGAGAGACATTCGCACAGCATTCGGAAACTACTAAACCAAATTATTTTTTTCCTTTTTCATTCGTCGAAATACAGCAGTCAGCTTGCGATTCAAAAAAAGCTCTTATTACCTTCACCATCTCTCAGATATTATATCGACTTAAATTTCTTTCGAAAAAACCATCGATTATCCCATCGTCAAGTAATCCGAACCACCAAGGGTGCAGCAAATAATCCACAGCAAATGCCCTCGTAATATTTATCGCACGTATACATATTTATTATATCCATCCCTGCCACCGTTATAATGATCATCGTATATGCTAAGCCTCGTTAGATATTTCCAACGAGAGTTAAAGGCTCCCCAAAGGATAGTGGAAACTCCACGATTTACAGACCCAGCGTAAAAGAAAATCATTTCCTTTTACCTCAGCATAGGGAGTCAAGTCTTTTGTTCTTTTTTAATAAATAGATTAAATTTTTTTGATTCGATTTAGAAAATTCTCGTATAGAGCACGAATTTGATGACAGAAATCGCAGGAAGCTTAATTTCTTATCATTTATCAGCCCTCTATGAATGACCCAAATTTACACTGGTGTAAATTTTCTAATTGGATTTTCTGTCGGCTCGAATTTCGACTCAGGAATAGAGTCTCATGTTACAAATCTTTGGATTATTAACTGACGAGGTATTTGACGCATGGTGGAAGACAGTTTGCTTTTAATTCTTGTAATTACAAAAGGCAAAGTAAGGACGACGCCCGTACCAGCTAGGATTTACGGCGCCGCTGGACCGCGTCGACTCGGCGTCTACTACGTGGACGAGATTAGCGACCGAAATTATTATCGTCCTTGGAGCAGAAATAATCGTAGTTGTACAAGAGATTCTCGTCAGACTCGAGCTCCACGTACAAGTAATTATGGCTTACATGGTGCACTTATCGTAAAATGCATCGCGAACATTCACTTTTCCACCGTTCAAAGATCCGATGATTTATAAAGGAAAATTGAACGCGAGGAATGGATTTCAATAATGGCCGATGAATATCGCTTTTTTGAATCGTAAAATTCTGCGACAACGATAATTTATCGCGTCAGAATACTTTCTGCAAGAATATCATCGTATTCGGTTTTCGATTTTATATACTAATTTGAATTGAAAATTTAACTCAAATGTCGAATAAATTTTTCAAATGATAAATCACCGCAAAAATAATTTATGAACTATGAACTTTGTACGATTTTGTATACTTTAGAAAATCTTCTTGACCCCACCTGCCGTGGGTCTTCAATCTCTGTCATCATATCACGAAGAGATTCGTAAATGAGTATACAGAATATGCTCATAGGAATTTCCGAGACGTGCAGAAACTAGTTGGAGAGCGTATTTCCGGTTTAGGTAACTGTGTTTCATCATAAACTAAATTTGAAGTTTAATCATGCGCGTGATATGACGTGTTTATATATTTTAATGTTTTGAAATTGGAGTTTATTTGAAAAAAAATTTTTTTTTTAATAAAAAAGGTCGAAATAATCTGAAGAACCGTAAATCCGGAAGATTTTTAGCAACGAAAAAAGATCCCGCAGGGTTCGTGAGAAGAAAAACAAGAGGAAAGAGACGATGAGGGTTGGGGTAGAAAAGGGTTCGAAAAGATATGCGAAGTCGGTTTGTTGCGGCTCAGATGTTTCTGGATACTGGCCAACCACCGTAGTCACGGTAGTCCTTTCGCGATATGTTCTTGCCGACCTTCGTGCGTGACGTTCGCTGAGACTAGGAGAAGAACAAACGCTTTGGGTGTAGAAGAAGAGTTAGCAATGAGCGTAGGGTACATTTAGAAAGAGAAGGAGATGGAGATGGAGATGGAGAGGGAGGAGAGAAAGAGAGATGAAATGAATCGAGGACAAGGGCCAGCATACGAATAGCCCTGCTTAACAAGTCTCTTGAATTGCCACCATCCACCCTTTCCTTTTCCTTTTCCTTCCATTCCATTCCACTCCCTTCCGTCTCTGTCATCCTACACTCACCCACCCGCCATTCAACTCGACATTATAATCCCAGGCTCATTTTGACGTAGTAGAAAATTGTATTTTCGAGAAATTTGCGCTCGACGATTTGTGCAGAAATGGAATGGGGTTAACCCTCGCCTTACGATGCTCTACCAAACCAACGACCTCTCAAACTCTGAGCTAGGCTTCTGAGAATCTTGTGATACAAGAAAGAAGCAGAAATTAGGAAGATAAGCCAGATCACTTTTCTGACAAAAAAAAAAAAAAATTGTCTCTGCGAATAAAAATCAATGTCAATTATCAATCAGGTTGATTTTTAATTCATATCAGCAATGGCTAAGCTCTTTGATCAATTCTTCTTAAAAATTTCAAAGATTCTCTTGAATTTCGTCTTTTCTTTTCCACAATATACAGAAATCGTCTTTGATTTGAGTTTTTTTTTTTTTGTATTTTTTTTTATATGCACCTCGTGGATATTTTCTTTGACTTATCATCCGTCGATATGACTTATAGCGTCTAGATCGTATTATATATGTAATTTCGTATCGACTATCGTAGCGACGTATGGTTAACGTGCATCGAAGCGTGGTTTGAAAATTTCAAACTTTTACCAAGTAAAAAAAAAAAAATAAAAATGTCTATGCTTGAGGCGAGGGGTGAAATCGTCTCTGACTGTTTGCCTTTTACATTCATCTTGTCTTTTTTTTTTTTTTCTTTCTTTAACATTTTATTCTCGGAAAAGTCACTACCGAAAAAGTCCCACCAACGAATCTGCGGGAGTCCGCCTGATCGCTAGTATATATACGAAGATGGGAAATGGCGTAACCAGTAGCCAGGGATTCAGAGGATTCAGAGGGTAGATATAACACGAAGTTTACAGCCGGCTGAATCTTCTGCCTCTTTGGCTGAGAGCACAAACGCGAGCTTGGCGTAAAAGTTCCTATATGTATATACAGGGTACGGTATGGGGAGTCTAGTAAGTCAGGTGGTGGTTAATTCGCAGCGCGATAAAATCAAACGTGTGCAACACAATATGAATACGCGATTATTTTCTGGAAAATTAAATAATACTATACGCACGTTTCGAGCAAATTAAAATTCGAAGAAAATAAATGAGAACGACCGAACGAAATTCGAAGAGTTTTGGTATATCAGTGTGAAAAAAAAATAAATAAATAAACGGGAAAAACGTTCGATCAAAAGCCTGAAACGTTTTTTTTTTTTTTTTTTTTAATATTTAATTTTTAATTTTTTTAAGCAGTTCGTGAGCTTGAACAAGGATTCACCTCTGATCCGGAAATCCTGAAGCTCATTTGTGATAAATTGACTAGGTTTTTGTAGATGCAGAACCTAAATCATCCGCATTTGATACCTGGAATATAAGATCACATTGGGGTAAAACAAAAGTACCTACCAAGAAAGAGACGGGGAAAAACAGATTGAACTTCGTATATACCGACACAGGAATTCCTTAAAAATCACATTATGTAAAGTCAACCTTAGGGTCCATAGGTCCAAATTATTCAGACCCAAATCTCTCGCAGAAGACTGACACGTTCGAACCATCCGACAAATTTCTAAGAAATTGAGTTCAGTGTCTGCCTGCTAAAAGCAGATTCTATTAACCTTGAAAACTTGTAAAGTTTGTCTTAGATTGAAGTATAGCGCCTGCATAATTCAAAGATGGTTTTATTAAAACTAGGAAAATTTTATCCCAACTAATTGGCAAGGTCCTGAAATAAAGATTAATTTTTTTTTTTTTTCTTTATATCACGTCATACTTATATTTTTCCCGTGTAAGACGGCCTGGTTATCCGTGGCAGTTACGAGGTCGGTTTATCCCTCGAAACAAGATTTCCTTCATTGTTATTCTTTGTCAGGGTTGGTAAGTATTGTTTTTTTTTATTTTTTTTTTTTTTTTTATTTTCTCCTTTTCTTCCAACATTTCGCCCAGCGTTAAGCTTTGGCCGTGTAACGAAACAAACTAACGACGTCTCGCCAAGAAGGTCCTTTATTTTTTTTTTTAGGAATTGAAAGAACGTTGGAATTTTGTTGGCACGAAGATTCACGCGGTTCTATCTCTCCTCTTTTTATATCTTCAAGCTCACTTCACTCCCATGTGACGTCAATATGACTGTATATTCATATTTTTAAATTCTTGTATAAATCTTCTCCGCCTTCTTCTCCTTTTCCATGTATAATGGAAACGAAGAAAAAAAAAATGAAATAAATCTCCGCCTTGTGTCGAGAGGCGAAATTCTCGAAGGCAACGCGAATACAATATAATACCTACATACAGATGAAAAAATGTGACAACAAAAAAAAAAAGAAAAGATGTAAAATTATTTCAATGTTCGTTTTTGTCGTTGAAGGTGTTTATTCCTTCATTCATTCATTCATTCATTCAATGTGGTATTAAGAATAAAATTTTTTGAATAACTTACCTTCGAAAATCCCGACTCCAACATGCGTAGATGACAGGATTCATACCGCTGTTAATCCAACCAAGCCACGTGACTGCTGCCGAAACGATTTCTTCCTGCCAGATACACCTCGAGCAAAATCCTGACCACAAGTTCACAACGAAAAATGGTAGCCAACACACTATAAACACACCCATCACAATACCCAATGTCTTAGCGGCCTTTTTCTCCTTGGCAAACTTTGCCAACTTTCTTGATAGTGAGAAATTTTTTCCAAGATGTTGTTTGTTGTTTATCCTCGTCGAGGGTAACCTGGTAAGACCATTATTATGCAATGCAGTAAGAGGTTCCTCGAGGTCCTGAAGATCCTCAGGAGTGCTTGAAGCTGTACGAAACAAATGACGTGCGTCTGTGTTGGTAGCACCACCCCTGTGTATCCTTAAAGTGAGTTCAAGTTCACCGGACGCCATCATTACCTGTTTTGTACCAAGTTTTAAACTCCTAGTTTGAATAACGGCAGCTCGATATATCCTGTAGTATGTAAAAACCATAACGAATAACGGTAGGTAAAACGAAATGGTAGAAGAGAATATTAGATAACCCAAATGTTCCGTGAAGGGACACTTGTCCTCCGGTACTTTTTCGGTTCGAACAGCTCTCCACCATGCTATGGCAGGAAAGGATATAGCACTTGAACAAATCCATACTATTGCTATAAGTATGGCTGCTCTTTTCCTACTCATTCTTGTGGGGTATGTAAACGGGTCTGTAATTGCCCAGTATCTATCAAGGCTTATAACACAAAGATTGAGTATTGAAGCGGTTGAGAAAAGGACGTCCAAAGATCTCCATACGTCACACCAGTCCGTTGTAAATAGCCATTTATTTTCTAATACCTCGTATATGGCGCTGAATGGCATAACGACTAAACCCACAAGACAATCTGCAAATGCTAGTGAAGTAACGAAGTAGTTTGTTGCCGTGTGAAGATATCTCTCTCTGACAACCGCAAGTATTACCAACATATTCCCAAATACTGTTGCCACTGAGAATAGGAACAAAACAATGGCAAGTCCTGCTCTGTCTGATGCCAAGTTCCAAAGATCGTTGTAGGTAGTGTTTACAGTATAAGATATGTTGTAGTATGTTTTGTTTATGTCTGTTGCACTACTACCTATATCACCATCTTCCGACCCTAGAAGGTATATGTCGCTTTCATTCATCTTGTACTTGACACTTATGAGAATAATTATTCTCTTATTCCTCCTATTTACTATCAGGTACAATTCGGAGTTACGTTCCTCCGTCTCTTTACTCGTTTTGTGTATCTTGTCATCCTTACTAACCCGAATACGCGCTATTTTGCGCGATATCTTTCAACAATGTTTCAATTAAACAATTTCAAATCACCTAATCACCGAGCCACGTCACTTCGTGGTCATTCTCGTATTTTATCAAAGCCATAGCTTATACGGAATCTTTAACTATTGATTTTGAAAATTTCTTAAACAGATTATTATTTTTACCGCATCGAATTTATAGTGCGAATTATTATTTTTTTTTTTTTTTTTGGATTGTTAATTTTCTACCAACCGTAACGTAGTAACATAAATTTAAAGTTACTTTCATACAAAATTTTCAGAATTGTTAATTATTGTACATCCATCAAGTTTCGTTATCCATTTATATTCAATCCTCGCGCTATACGAGGGTAATTATTTTAATATTGTATTTAATCAAAACTTTTCATTACGCTTAATACGGATTAAAATGATTAACACGCACGTTATGATTTACGATAAATTTATTACCATTAAGCCAGTGTTTTAAGCCAAAGCTTTACACCTCTCTCTCTCTCTCTCTCTCTCTCTCTCTCTCTTTCTCTTTCTCTCTTTGCCCAGAAGCACAAAATTTTTTCGTGATTTTTCAACACTGCATAATATTGAGTTATCGCCTTAGCGTTCATATACGATAATTGGTCATTTGTTTTGTCCAAATTTATGTCCTATGTTTTATCATTATTAATCACACTTTCCTTCATCCATTGTTGAGGACTCGTTTTTTATTTATTTATTTTCTTTATATATATTTATAGTTATCGCAGCAGGTTGCCGGTTCACTGAATTACGTTATTTGAAAATCCAATATATCTTAAATTTACATCATGTTCACAATTTCTCATAACGTTATACCACCTCCTCCTTGTCAATAAGAGTGTAAAATATATCACCCCCACTTTGTCATATTCGCATCACTTTTCTCATCAAACGTTAACCGTATAGTCGTAATAAAATATTACGTTTTATCTGAAACAGAGAGAAAAAAAAGTATTTATAATTCATTGAATTCATGAATTTTAACGAATGAATATATTATACGTATATACATATTGGCCAGTTTAACCAATTAAAATTATACCATGGTTGAAATAAAAAGAAAAAATCAATTTATTAATAAACGTTCCAAATTGACTCACTAATAGAATGACAAAATTATAATCGATAGGTCTTTTGTACATTTCAATTGGTCTAGACCTATGGACGATACAAATGTTCGATCGGAAAGTGGGTTTATTTTTATTGTAGTAAATTGAGATTTTTGTTGTTTCTCTTTCCTATAACGAGACGGAATTTATTTGAATAGAGAAAAACCTTCATTCGAATTGTTCAGTTTGGAACGAATATCTGGTGCTTATATCTATAATACCTATATCGTAAATTGAAAAAAACTAGAATGGGAAATACGAACTTTTTCACATTGTGATGATGAATGTTGAACCTCTTTCGTTTTGAGCTCGAATTCATATTATAAAAACTGCAAGGATCGCAATTTCAATTAGCAAAATTTAATTACAGATCCTTGTCCTAATTTTGTAAAATATTAAGAGTTATTCTATTGAAATTCCGAGTAATTAGTTCTGGTTTGTCAAAACTTGAATGGTAATTGGTAACCACAATGTTCAAGGCTTATTGTAAGAATTTTGGAACCAGTGAACATCCATTATAAACAGTCTTATAATTTACAGATTTTGTTAAGTATGTGGGTTTCCATACGACAGTGGAGTACCTACCATAATTATTAACAGATTATAACACGTCAAATTTGTAAACCTTTTGTATCCCCATAAACATATTATTGTATGAATAATGTATCCGCATACTTATACGAAGTATAACGTATATGTACGAGACCATTATAGTCAGCACAACCCTTCCAGCTCACGTACAAGTCGTACTACCCGTTGTAAATATTTTTACTGATAATTACGCAAAAGGGTTGAAGAAAATCCGAAGGCCACGAGGCCGACCCAAGCGGTTATAAATTGGTTTGATATGGCAGAGGGGGTCAGCGTTTCTAATTTTAGTTTACTAATTTTACTCGCAAAGGGGGTGAAGAGATGGTCTAAATCTCTCATGACACGATTTTCCAGAATTTCAACGTGGAAAGTGAGAATCTAATTCCCCTTCCAAACCTTGCTAATTCGTAATTAAGAAGGAGAACCCTCTACAGTCTGCACACAGCGTTTGTCAACGACTCTAACTTTCTCATTGTCAAAACTGGAAGATACTTCAACTGGTGAAAATTTCTCTAGGCATATATATAGGTATATAGTATTTTTGAATATAATTTTCCAATCAAGAAAATTTTCAAGCACAAGTATCTCATCTACCCTTACGTGAGGTAGTTTTTACTTTCGATATATTAGAGGTACGCAATGAAAATATATTAGAAGAAAATGAATTTTGAATACTTGAAAGTTGAAATGTACAAATTTTTGTCTAGGATTAAATCCGATGCACGAGCGTCTGGCATTGTTAATTTTATCTCTAATACGCACTCGAGATTTCGTCAAAATTGTGCTTCAATTTCGCATAATTATAACCCTTTGTATCGCCCTGTGAATATAATACATATACAGCCTGAAGAGAATTCGCATTCGCCGTTATTCGCGTACTGCGTTAAATATACACGCCCTCCAAGTTGCGAATTGCGTATTGAATTCAAACAGCGGATTCAGGTATTTCCAACGACAAAACGTTATACTATGCCACATGAATATACGTCTACGTATGGCAAATGGATAACACCCACACGGCTATATTTTTCACGTACACAATCGAGTGTACAAAATTTATTTGAGCCAGGCAAATAACTGCAAAGGCAACAAGAGGGAGCAACTTTTTTTTTACAACCAGAAAAACAGAACAAAAAATAAAATAAAATAAAATAAAATACAAAATACAAAATACAAAATCGTAACAGTTGGTTGCGCATATTTCGGTCTTACATTATTCATCCAGAACAAATCCTTACCATTCAACATACGTAAAACCCTCTCGGTTAGGGCATAAATTAAATCAAATGTTTCAACATGACAAACATATAAAAATTTGAAAAAAAAAAAAATTAACGAAATTATCAAATATCTGTATCACAGATTTGTCAATAGTTAATTGCTTTAAAGAGTGACAAACATTATACGGACTGTAAAAAATTGTATGTACACTTCAAATCCCGAAACGTAGTAAATAATTACCTCGAGATTAAGTTATCAGCTTTTTTCGTAAACCAATACCAAATCCAACCCAAAGAAGAATTCATAATTTTTCGTAGCCTCTTGTTACTTGTTTTCACAAACCTATGGCTTTATACGCGGTTTTTGTCTGTCCAGATAATTTTCGGGGGTCGTCAATTATTTACGAATTGATAAAAATGGGGGGAAAATTTTTTTATTTTTTATCAATATTGAAATAATTCCGGAAAACATACCTACTCGAAATTCTGAATTTAAATAGAGTTACGTTGACTACATTAAAGTAATGAATAATTTTTTTACTACCCCATCTGTCTACTCGTTAATAAAGAATCTGTTCAACAGTTAAGAGCCAAAATTTTTAAAGACAAAAGGAAACAGGAAAGTAATAATAAACGAGGCGAAAAAAAACGGGCTTTTACGGCATTTTTTATCATCCAAAAAATCCATGTCATTACCGGAATTACTGTCAAAGATAATCAGAAAACAGGTTGACATTAGAAAATGAAAAGTCGAATTTTTGCTCTCGTTAACGGATCCGTTCTGATTGAACAACATATGGAAATTTTTCATGTCCATTAATTCGAATTAGAAATCCTGTAAAGTTCGATTTTTTTTTTTATGCTTATACGTTTTTGAGATCATTCGGCAAATTTAAATTTATAAAAATTCGAAAATGGATAAAAAATAGATAATTCCAAGATCGCAAGAAACTTACCGAATACTATTGTTTAGAATTTGAACCAATACGACCCTTCATTTGAAAGAATAAAAAAACCCTTTTGCTAAAATATTCAAAAGTCGATTTTTTCCATTTTTTATGCACATTATTCGAATCCGTCAATGAAGTTCTGTGAATTTGAGATCCTTTCATCGAGCCGTTTCTGAAATCTATTTAGATATCGGATTCGAAAATCAGCAAGCGTCAGTTTCAAATCCGGAAATCAACACTTTTCCTTAAATCGCAAAAGATATGATGAAAATTAAATGAAAAAGATAAGATGAAAAATATATACGAAAAAATTCCGAGTATACTATACAGGGAAGTTAGTTGGGGTAGTTTGTCGGCAGTTGAAAGAGGGTTGGGGGATGGTGGTCCGAGCTCTCATCCGTGATCTGGGCGAATATTTACCGCTGCCTGGTCAAAGCGGATTGAAGCCCGAAGCCATACCCACGTCACTCCAGGGGGATGTAGGGGAGTCAGTTGGCTGCTGTGATAACGAAGGCCGAAGCTCTACCAGTCGACTAGTCATCGTTTTTGACGCTTCGACAAAAGTTACATTAATACCCGTAAAAACTAACCAAACTAAAAACTTTTTTTTCTGTTCTTTTATACTAATTCGATTTCATTATTTAGTTAATTAATTTCCTTTCACTGTTTTCTGGTAAATTGTATCGATGCCCCATTCATTTTTCTAATTTCTTATCAAAGTTGTATAGTCGGATTTGGAATAAATGCCGAATAAACGAGAAAGTGTTATTTATCTATCTTGATTTTTACTCTGGAAATAGAAAATTGAAGCTCAGCTTGATTTTGGGATTGACATAGTACATTTCTCATAATCAAACTCCTGGGGATCACACATTGCCTTGTTCAGTTACATCTAGCTACAGGATTACCGCGAAATAGCGTCTTGACTAAAGCCAACTATCTTAGACTTTCACCAAATTGGTTAGCTTCCAGGTTTGGTTAAACCATAGTCACGATCATTCGCCTTCGAGTCTTTTCTTCGGTATAGATACGAGAAACTGACCGAACGATTCACATAATTCACCAAATATTTTGTCCTGAAGAATTTTTCAAAGGCAATTCGATTTCATTATTCCAAATGGAAAAGAAAATTTTTTGATAACATTTAGAACCCAACCATTAACATTGAAAAATGAAAGGGTAACATCCGCGTAATTGCGATAATGCCTTTGAGCCATTTCATATGGTCCTACTCGTATTTGCTGTTTCTCAACTTAAGCATGTGTATACCCTGTTGGGTATCGAACGGGTTGATTTTGGGCCTCGTCGCTGGCACCGAAGCAAGTACTGCAGTTGACATTGCGTCGCATAAACACCCCTTTACAACCAAATCTCACCACTCCTGCTTTTGAGCTGGTTGTTTCCACCCTACAAAACGATCGATAGACTCAAGTAATTTAATTCACGTCCTGTCCCGTACCTACGAGGGGCTTTGAAGGCTTTAAGCATATTTGTTTATTTTGACTTTTTTTTTTTTGTTGTTGTTATATTGTTATATTGTTATTTCGTTATTATGAACAAATCTTTGTACCTTGATGCAAAATTTAATCACTCAGAGAGGGGTGCAAACCCTGTTTTTCTTTTTTCTTTTGTATCAATGTAAATGAAAATCAGTGACATAACTGGGATATAGGGAGAGAGTATAAAAATAATAATTAATCCCCTCAACAACCGATATACAAACGCTGAAACTCTGAGTTTAACATTTTGGTCACAGTCTGAAAACTATCGGGTACATAAAATAACGGTAAACTATATACCAGCTAGTAGAGTTTAATTTCTAAAAGTCCGAATTACGCTAAAGTATTTAAAGGAACTTTATCATTTTGTTCAAAGGGATAGAAATTCGTGGTTTTAACAGAAAAAAAGTTCATAAACAGACCCATACATATACGTTTTTTTTTTTTTTTTTTCAGATTTTTGTTAAAGATTATTCATTGAAACTGGTGAAAGACTAAATTCGAAACATGAGCAAGGAGATGTCTGCGAGACAACTTATCTAAAAAGTTGATTGTGGGAGGCCTAAAAATTTTAAAAGTATAAAACAAAGTTAGACGCTGATGAAAAATTTTAATGCAAGGATAAGAAAAGTAGAAAAAAAATAAATAAATAAATAAATACAAAAATTTTAGAAAAAGTTAAAAAATTCAATTCTTTCAAGGAGAACATTTTCAGAGATACACAACTCGCTAGATAAAAAACCTTAGGTATTCTTTTTAAACATTTTGTGGATATGGCGGCCTGTACAAAATGGAGTAGCTTAATTTTATGTTCAAAATATTTTGATATATGAAATATTTCAACAGATTGTTCGATGTAGTGTAGGGTAAAATTATATCGGTAAATTGGTAATGAGTAGTTACATTTGATCTTTTAATTGATTTATAATTATTTCATATATTTTTGGTTATAATTAGTATTTATGAGTAGATCGAATTGATATTCAAGTGGTTTATATCGAGTAGTTGAAATTCGATAAAATTGGTTGGAATCTAGTAAATTCATTAACAAAACTAGTAAAAAAAAATTTAATTTGAAAATTTAGAGTAGCAGGTGTAGGTAGGTAGGTACGCTTTTGAACGTGTTTTACCAATGGAGTATCGTGTTTCCCGTTTTTAGGTATCAAACGAAGATTAATTATACACGGTAGTTGAAACAGGAGACTCCTGATCGTAGTATACAAAATAAAACCCTTCAGTTACTGAATTAATTGAATGCAGTAAAATCAAAAGCGTTTAATTACCAAAAATCAACTCTTTCGAGCACGTTCAAAGAATAACTTACAATTAATCTTCCCTCTTGACACATTCACCCTTCTGACAGTTTTTCTTCATTTGTTTTATGGCTGATTTGATTACTCGTGTAAATGATAAAAATATCACGACAAAGATACACAATTAATTTCTCGTTTTACACATCGAATACTTCAGTCATAAAATTTCCAGAAATTGTAAATTTTTGGTATTAAAAAATTCATTGACGAATTCTAACGTCATGAGTTTGAATTTCATCGAATTAATCAGGGAGCAAAGATATAGTTTCAAATCCCAAAATCAGTACTTAAGTCGCGAGTATAAAATCTTGAGTATTTTTATGGCCAGTAGAATCGCTTTGTCTTTTAACATTTTAGCAATTTGACAGATTCGGATTGCTTGTTCATGTATTCTTTTGACATCAATTCCTTTGGATTGAAAAATGATGTAAAATGTCTATCCAGGCAATTACTTAAGTTCTCTGGTCTTTTTTGGATTCTTGAAATATCTCTTGCAGTTTATGATTTATTTTGACTCGTTTTTTTCATTCGGAGATCACAATATCAATTACGCTCTATGACAAAGAAACAAAAAAAACAAATTTAAATACGAAATAAACCCTCCCCCAAAATCTACACTACGATCGTTACTTTAATTCCCGAAAGCATCGCAGACTATAGGTTTTCGGTAGCCCTGCTATCGATCCCCCAATTCATTATTCCATCGAATCTAACTTTTATTTCGATAATATGCAAAGTTTTCCCATTAAATTATAATAAACGACAAGCTATCGAGATTTCATTATATCGGATATATTAATGGGCTTTTTATTTTATTTTATATTTTTTATTTTCCTATACGTATAGGTATGTTTTTTTTTTTTTGTGTATTTTTCAGTTATTTTATTTTATTTTTTAATTTAATTTTTGCATAGCAAGTACGGATTTCATTCTAATCGTAAAACAGTCAGCTGTATATGTATGCGAACGTCGATAACGTATTAATAAAACACAGAAATCCAACGATTCGTGAAATTGTAATAAAGAGATTAAATTTACCACGTTCAATTTTACTCGGACAACAAATAATAATTTCAACCAAAAGTGCGAATCGGACAAACCAACAACCCTTTTCAAATGAAATCGGTGGAATCAGCAGCTACCTACTACGTCCGCTTGAAGCCAGTCGTTTCCCACTTCCGCTTACGTTAGTCCTTTCAAATCCGCGTGAAAGGTTATTCACTAATTTGCCTGTATACCTGATGAATGAAAAATAAATGTAGATTTCTTTTTCGATAAGTTTTATCGGCGGCCTTTTATCAGCTACAATAATGGCTCATAGCCTTTTGGCACTTTATCTACACATCGTCATCATCATCAAGGATTCTTTTATAATGCGGATTAAATTTCCTTCATTAAAGAATCTCAAACTATATTCATTTTTGAATTATAGTTTATGAATAAAATGATAGTTCTGAAGTAATGAATTGATTAAATTAGTGAGCTTGATCGGATCCGATTTTATCAGTTTTTGGCAAAAGAATAATTTCAAGCACGTATACCTATTTTGAAAGAAATTTTTATGACAGGGTTCGTCATGATGGTGAAAAGTGACGTTTGATGGACTTGTATTAATTAATGTGGTTTAGTAGACCGCTCCTCGATGGATGAAGTTTCATGATTAATGACCTCGTTGTGAAAATGAAAAGAAAGTATTATTCCTTCGTTTGCTTTTTGGACTTGGCAGGTACTAATAGGGATGAAGAACCGTTCGTATTAATCATTGGTCTATCGATATTTCACCCTGTCTTTAAGTTAGGCGTTGCAAAATTGAATCTTTCATTAATTAAAAATGCACTAAGAAATTTTCAACGATTTTTAAACCGTGAAATTTATTTCTATAAACATAATACAATTTATAAAGCCATGAAAATCGAAACAAAAAATATATTAACACTATCAATTCATCTAAGAACTTAAAAAAAATTCGACAAGTAATTTCTAAAGTTCCACAAAAACTTGCCAAATAGATTTACTAATCGAAAACAGAGTTCCCTAAAGAACCTTAGACGGTTTAATTAAGTTAATCTCAATCAAGGAGCAAAAAATAAAACGAATAAGAATTAAGGACCTTTACTTTCTTCGCTAAACCAGATCAGACCAGAAGAAAAACCGACCATTTCGGAATGGAAAGAAAAAAAATGTAATACAGATTGTGACACGTCACAGTCACTAAAGAGTTTTTTTTTTTCGTTCCCTTTTGGATTAAATTGTTTTTCAGTCTCCACCCTTTTATCCCAGTAACGAATAGTCGGGATTTACCTCGAGGGTGACAACATAGCCAGGACTAGTCTTACTGTCCTTGTACACTGTGCTACCCAGACATAAGCTCCTTATCAGCTGGACAACCCTCGTACCTCGAACTCGCTTGACTAGCAACTTGAGCTCGGTATAATCGAGAAGTTCTCTACGATCCTGAAACTTACAGGAAAACGGGATAAACGATAGATATAGACGCGATGTCGAACGCATTAGAATCGAATGATGAAAATTCTGATTTCTCTAATTCAGTTGTAATGAGAAAAACGTTTTGCTCGATTTTTCTGTCTGACTTTCTTATCGTCAGACTAAATTCACCTTCTATTGTGAAATATTTCCAGTAGATTTTCGTACTCGATGATTTTATAGTGCTGGATATATAGTCGATGTATCCGGGACTCTGTTCATATAGATACAATAATCATGATACGAAAAGATTATTTTCTCAGAAATTTATTCAAATATAGAGTAATATTTCATCCCTTGTATATCACGATTTATTGTATTTATTCGAGAAAACTTTTTACTTTGTTTTTTTATTTTTACTTTTTCAATGCTCTGTTTTTCATTTGGTTGGAAGGAATCCAGAAATATGTAGTTACGTAGGTATGTATGTATATGTGTTGTACGTAGATACATAGTTTTACAAATTTTGTATATGAGTATTATAAGAAAGCTTATATCACCGTGAAATGGAAACTATACACGCTTCTAAAATACTACAACGAAAGTGAGATATAATTTCAATTTTCAACACCGTCCGTAAACATTTTTTTTTTTTTCTTAAGTAAATAGGATTGTCATAAAATTTTCTGGACAGATCTATCTCTACGTTCGCATGAATAAATTTCTAAAGCCATATACATACATATAGGGATTTCTCCGTGGAACCGGACGACTATTTTCGACCAAAATTTCGATTGTCACGAAATTTTTCCACAAGGTCAATACAATTGGAAGGGACATTCAGAATTTTTTTTTTTTTTTTTGAATTTTTATGTTAACCGTTATCGTGTAGGAATTCAAATTCTGTTAGAAATGAAATTAATATTTTTTCAAAAATAAATTAAAAACTATAGAAAAATCGAATTTCTTCCGAATTTTCCGTTAAAAATGGTTTCAAATCTCTATTGTGTGTGATTTATAGAAAAGAAAAATTATTTCTACAACTTGGACACTTTTTTTTCTTCATATCTCTCGAAATTATTGTTTATACTATAAAAACGCCAAAAAAAAAAAAAAATCGGTGATCTAGGAAACCCAAATTTGTCCTTTGCAGAAATTATCTAAATATATTATCAGCAGATTTTGTATAATAAATGTTTTATTTCTTTCCAACTCATGCTTCCCGACGAGGTTTCTACTTTTTCAATTCTTCTACTTTACTGACGGATGAACGGTGAGACCGTCCTGTGAAATCAATATCATCCCTTGAAAAAGCTATACTAATAAACAGGATCTAAGGAAGAAAGGCTTGACGTTTGGACGGTTGGATAATTGGACGGTTGGGTGATGGGAATGTCCCTTGAATGTTCTTCGTTAATTAATAAAGAAATAAAAAGTCTTGTATAGATGATAAAAGATGTCAATATAATTACGACAGCGAACGTGGTAAAGTCATAATAAATGTGTGGTCAAGAATTCGGTTCATATATGATATTTGTATAGATGTGTGGGTGTAAATGATCGTGGTAGTATGGAGTACGAAGAAGACGTAGGAAAGTATAGGTATGTATGTACATACATACATACGTACGTGAAAATAAAACGACGACCGGCAATTAATATTCGGAAAAAAAATTCATACCTACATCGTTTTCCACACTACCGGAGCGAGCAACCGATTCCACCTCTTTCCGGGAGTCCTGCTGACACGGAAGAATTAACGAATGAAAAACCGCCAAACGAAAAATGAGAATAAATGGTAAAGGGATGAGAAATGTGGCCGAGATGTGGGTATGGGATAAAATTCAGGGGTGGTAAACTTTTCAAATTTTCACTGGTTTCGAATCTAACTAGACTTTAAATGAAAATTCATTAAAATTACAGAACTCACATTTAACAATTAAACAATTATCCGAATTTTCGACTAAAGCATCTAACTAATTTATTCATAACGAGACAAAAAACGAATATAAAATAAAAACAGTTTTATACTCAAATTATAAAACTCAAACCAGATGAATGTTTTTTTTTTTTTTTTTTTTCGATAAACTGTTAAATTAAATGCTATTGGGGGGTGTGTACGTAAGGGAGACCCTCGGTGGGAATCTCAGTTAAAAATGAAGAAATTTTCTTTCTTATCTGAAAAATATTTTTTCTTCAAATTTGTTTTCGAAGAATTTCCGAGATGGGGTTGAAATTCCGAATTTTAAATGTTGCAATCAATCAAAATTATGGATTCATTTTAGACAATCTTGAATTTTTAAAAACGTTAAAGTTCAGAATATTAAAATTCGTAAAGATCGAAATACAAACAGCTCGAAATTCAGAAAGTCAAAAACTCCGAAAGTCCAAAAATCCCAAAATTTAATTGGAACGCACGTGCTCCATACGTGAATCTTAAGTTTCAGAAATTCGGTCTTTCAGATCGTCAGCTTTCAAAATTTTGAACTCTCAGTGTTTTTCGATTCACAGTTCTTTAAATCGACTTTCGGGAAAATGCCATTTCTAAAAACTGTAAATCGTTGATATCAAAATTCGGAACTTTTACCGTTCTGAAGCTTTTAAAATTTTCAACTTCAACCCGATCTCCCCTGTATACCAAAAATCGAAAATCTACAAAGTAGCAAAATCGTCTCCAGATTTCCCGATCCTTTGTTCGTTTAAAGCACATAACTTTAATCTCACAACCGCAGCTCCTCCGTGACAAATTCTTTCACAAATAAAATCCCCGTTCTTCTATCCCCCGTGAATTCTCCTCGTTTATTGGAGAGGGTAAAACAATGAGAAACGACCGAATGTGCCGAACAGATCGACGTATAGGAGTTACCGATTTTCCACGTGAGATCGGTAGAGGCTGACAGAAACCGAATCTCGCAGGTAATTCGTAACAATTACTATATGGCCACGATGAATATGAATGCCTGCGGTTAGCGAGCTTTGAGAAACCTTGGAAACACGCCAGAACTTCAACTAGAATCTCTACTGCAGAATCTCCAGTCAAATTCCCTCTCTCTATATATCTTTCTCTCTCTCTGAAACCAATTTATCATCAAACGAAATACACTCGTGACTATATAATTATGCAGTTCTCCGTATATATATATCTGAAAGTTTGTCAAACTACCTCATCTGCTTTGGACCACCTTCCCAGCTTTACCAAAACCGCGATACATATTCCACTCTGTGAATACTAAACGCGATAACAAACGAGCTTTAAGCTTCTTAAAAAAAAAAAAAAAGAAAAAAGAAAAAGTATGAAACGTATTAAAACACGATCAATCTTCGAAATGAAAGGGCCGATCCTCCTTTTTTTTAGATCCTCATACCCTCATGGAACAACAAACCAAATTTGAGTATTCGTATTTGGGAATAGAGAAAAGAGTAAGGAATAAATTATAAAAAAGTACCGTCTGGCTTTGTCTGACGCAACTACCCATATAGAGAAGAAATGAACAAAAATTTTGTTACAGTGAAGCAAAAATCTTCAACTCAACTACGGACAGACGTCTCATGCTTTTCTACCTCTGTAAGTCTAGAACTCCCAGTTCTCAGTGAAGAGCGGAGGTCTAGAGTCTAGACTCAGCTTGGCTCTGGATCCGTACCTAATATATCTTGAGCGGGTGAATAAGTGGAGGTGAGTAGAAAGCGACTTTACTTTACTTTATTTTATTTTGTTTTATTTCATTCTATTTCATTTTATTTTATTTCATTTTATTTTATTTTATTTTATTTTATTTTATTTCTATCACACCTATAGCTCCACTTTTATTCCTGTCTTCGTACGTGAGAGCTTGAAGAGCTTCTGGGCATGAAACTAATGGATATAAGGTTAAGGCAGCCACAAGATCTATTCACGTGCTACCAGGCACATGTCGTTAATCATTATTCGAGTTCCTTTGGCGACCTACGGGATAATTAGTTTCGAAAGAAGAGGTAACATTGGTCAAGCTGATCGATAGAAACCTGACCAGCCATCGCCGTTTCATTGATCAATAGTTACGTATACATTTGAGAAGACTAAATCAGACGGTTTCTATATTCCGTTAAATTAATTAACCAAACCAAAGAAAACTCTTCCAATTTTGAAAACTAAAAATCTAACGTAACATTCGTCCTATAAGATCTTGACGCAAAAATCAAGAGATAGAAAGCTTTACGAACTGTTTTCTGACTCGTTTGCTATGAAGACTATGAAACCGTGAAACACTTAAAATTTTCAGTCGTCAAGCTTTCCTGGTTTCCAATATTTTTTATTTTTGAAAGGACAGCATTTGCTAACGTTTGGCTATTATAAAAATAAAAAAATAATAAAAGAACTTGAATTCAACCGACGAAGTTTTAACTATACGCATAAGCTTTAGCCGACAGTTGAACCTGTTGCTTTCTTGATTCCCCAAGTTTCACCCAACAATCAGTATTCCAGTGGCGTTTCATATCGAAGAATTCTATTTTCGTATCTGTATAAGAGTCTGAGAAGCACAAAGCTTGCGGTAACGAAACTGATCGAAAATGGATATTATATTATATTACGATATTTAGAAATGTTATGTGTACTTCGTACGGTAAAATTTATACCGGGATTGATACTTCATGGAAGACCTTTCAAGCCCTTGATACTGAACCGTCTTGTACCAGCGATCAACAATCCACAATCAGCCGTGACCAGCAGCTAAAAGCACGGCCATGTTTGCAGTTTCCCTTCCGGGAGTTGAACACAAAACAAATATTTGAACCCACCTCGAGCCTAGCTAAACCGTCAGAACGTATTGTAGGTGAAAACCACCCTCTAGACACGTGTATTCACATTGTACTAGGCATATGTACATGTATCTATATACGTATAGTACACTATGTGTATGTATGTACGACAATGAAGAACATACAAAGCAAAAGCCTCTCACCTTGACGTAAACCGAGGTGTAGACGGTGACAACCAAGGTTACATCCTCGTCAGCTACCACCAACCCCGTTTTCATGTAATTGGGTTAACGCGAACGTAGTCAACTGTATAGCGATAGGATATACCTGCCACATAACATGTGGAATAGTGGTTAATGCTCGTATATACATATAGGTATGTTCAGGAACAGAATACATGTGCATGATGTAAATGTACATCCGTATGTTACGCGAGTCACTGTAGCAACTGTCCAGTAAGATAATAAGGCGAGAATTTTCTGATCCTTAATAAAATTTCTCGTGCTTTTGCGCAGGGTTGGCTTAATAGAAAATTTTTCACGTGAACATAAATAATTCCTATATACTTTTTTTTTTTTTTTTTGTTTTTTTTTTTGAGATTTAAAATTTACATTTGGGGAATAATTTAAGTAGACTAGAATATTATTATAGTTATGGAAAAGTTTGCTGGTTGAGGTTATTTCAGAAGGTGAAAAACTATGGTAGAAAACTACTCTGGTTATTATCGGCTTGTGAGGATCGATCGATAAATATAAATATGAGTAAAGTATACAGGTTAGGTATTTATGTAGATACTATACCGAACCTACTATGCGGTAGTAAACGGGTTGCAAAATATACGTTTCAACTTAACTTACGGAGTATTTTTATAGTCGTAAAAATATCGGCTAGTTTCCGACATATTTACTGATTTGAGACTAAGATATGGGTATGTGTATGCATTTGCTAGTAAACCGAACCAAAATGTTACCAGCCAGCAGTATTTATTCCCAAGTACCAATTCTCATGGTTGTGGTTTTAATGAATACGAAATTAGGGGAAAGAGAGAAGTTTCTAAAAGTGGTGAAAAAGGGGATTTTTCGCTGGTATAAAGAGATAGCTAAACTTAAACGTGGAGGACGCCACAGCGTCGCGTTACGTCGCACACGGATTTTGTTGAGAAAATTATTTTCCAAAGTAAAGTAAGACAAGCGTTGCGACGCCCGCCATTAGTTTATTCGTGAGGTAGTCGGCAGCGTTGAACGAGCGTTGAAAAATTAGGATTGAATTTAAACAAGATACGGTACTTTTTCGGGTGGATGTATATATATATATATATATATATACCAACGTTGCAACCCTAACCATATAAAGTTTTGCGAAAGAACAAGAGGGGATTTATTCAAGAGAGTAAATAATTTTCCTTAGGTATATATACCTATACGATAGAGCGGGTGAATTGTTACGAAATTTCGCATCCTGTTGCGGTCGCTAACGTTCAAATTACCGGATATAGGAATTAGGGTCTGTAATCTGCTTAATGTAAACTGTACACTGTATACACCCTTCATAATTAGAATTGCGGAGGATCAATTTCGTCAGGTGATAAAATCTTCTATCTCGTTTACCACCCTTGCGGTTCAACGAGCTTCTAAACCCTCGTACAGGTATGTCGAGAAATTCTTCATACATACCATGATAAATCATCGACTGTATAAAAAAGGACCCTTACATATGTATATCGTAAAATTTCATTTCTTTCTTTCTTTCTTTCAAATATTTCCACTTGATAATTTTATCCCCTGGCATGCTGAACTCGGTATCGATAAAAACTTTTAGTTTCCTTATTTAACAGAATTAATATTCTTCGTGGTCATATTGTGTCGAAAATAAACCTGCACACTATAACTGTATCAGCCCTAACCATATTACTAGAGCTCACGACACATTATCAGATCCACGCAAACACGTAATTTTACTATTAATAATTTAAACAAAAAATTTATCCAACTATAAAGAATAAAAATTTTTTATGAAAAGCTAACTAAAATGTTAAAATTTTTCTAAAAATTTGTAGAAATTTTGTTGAATTATTTTCACCATTTTCAAAAATATGCCATTTCTGAGTTTATCGTTTGAGTTGAGGTTTTAGGGTCTCATTGCGTAGGCGTGCAAGGTGCGGTACGCACGTCACGCACCATATTACTTTGTATTATCCCGTATAATACAAAGGTCCATGGCCATGGCCATGGCCAGGGCCAGAAACACGGTCTGGTAGGTTGTTAGTTCGTTACGGGAAAGTTCGTCTGGATCTGATAAGTTACGCGTGACTGAAGCAGCCACCTGTTAACGAATTCTATTTTTGGATTCATACGCCCCCGCGCCTCTTTGGTTAAGGGTGGCGGTAACCGGGCAAAGGTAATTAAATTTACATCTTGTGGTAACTTAAGTTAGTCAGGTATACCTACGCGGTATACATATATCCGCCCACGTATATATCTGCCCTCTTTGTACCATGTGACATTTATATCCCTCCGATTATGGGGATTTTTTAAGATCGATATACCCAGCATTACTTTTCCGCCCCCTCTCAACAGCGTTCCTTATTTAAGGGATGAACCGTGCAAAGGGCTACCGAGTCTTGAGGGAAGTTCGCGGACCATATGTCGGGTAAATCAAACTTTGCCAATTTTCTGTTGAATTTATTTATTTATTTATTTTATCATTGTCTAACTTTTGGCTTGACGACATGACTGATGGAGCCAGGAGGATGAAGATAACTACAATTAGACGAATGAGGGAGAATTCTCCCGAGAGAATTTTGTCGAAAAAAAAAATCCTGAAGTAGGTGTACAATTTTTTGTTGTTTTTGGTTTTTTTTTTTTTTTTGTTTTTTTCCTCCTTCTGTCCCGCATCCCTCGGGGAACTTGCGACTTTGGTTGTGGGCATTTCGATCATTTTGAGTCCTTTGGGAAAGTTTTACCACCATTTCGAATCCTGTGACAGAAATTGATAGTCTGCCAAGCCAATGGACTGTCATTCTAGAATGCGTTAAAAAGAAATAGAAAACTCAAGATAAATTTGTAACATTTAGTATTTAGAATTCATTGAAGCTTTTGCAGATTTTAATCAACGAAAGAAACCGTGTGGAATTTTTTAGCTAATTGCGAACTCAGGATCTGTGAAATGATAAATTTACAAAGTGTAATAATTATGATTACTGAGATATATGAACAATTCAACAAATAATCTGATCAAACAGAATATGTTTAATGTATACCTATACATATATGCGATGTACAGGATTTCGGTAAACCTTGCCGTATTTAATTTAATTACTTTCATTAAGGTATTTTCTTTGAGTAATTAGAGACAAGATTAATTTTGTTCAACGAACCAAAACACGATAAAGTCATACGTGCGAGACAAATCAAGTTCAATAAATTGAATAGGATATCAATTATTCAAATTAGAGGTAAAATTTATTCAGACATAATAAAAAAAAAAACTGAGCGTTTTTTTATTTTTACTTTTAACTTCCCGTAATGAAAATTGAAAATTTTCATAAAAAAGGGAAGTTATATGTTTCGGTCCGATTTTCGAAAATTGAGTTTTCAGCAGATCTCGACGTTTTGGGGTCCTAGAAAGCTATTCCGACTATTTTTGCATGGACGTCCGTATGTGTGTGTGTGTAAAAAAATTCTTGTCGTACGATATCTTTAGAACGAATCGACCGATTGAAATGATTCTTATGGCGAACGAAAGGGTTTATCAAGACTTAGATCTGATTAAATTTTGGAGTCGATCCGTCGAGTAGTTTCAAAGTTATTTGAGAAATAAAAATTAAAAAACAATTTTTTTCTTCATGTTTTTAGCGAATAACTTCTAAACTGTTCATGCGATTCATCTCAAAACTTCATCACACTCAGGTCTTGGATAGCCCTTTCGATCGCCGTAAGATTCATCAAAATCGAACGATTAGTTTAGAAGATATCGTACGACAAAAATTTCTCTGTTTGTCGTACGATACCTTTGGAACGAATTAACCGATTTGAATGATTCTTGTGGCGATCGAAAGGGTTCGTCAAGTCTTAGATCTGATTAGATTTTGGAATCGATCGGTCGAGTAGTTTCAAAGTTATTAGAAGAATAGAAATTGAAGAAAAAAAGATTTTTATAGGGAAAACTAATTATACTTATAACCTTCTTTAATTTATAATAAACACAATAGTATCAGATAATTGTAACGTATTTAACACAGCGGGAAGTTTCGGGTTGGGCCACAGGTCAACCGGTTTCCTTATTTTTATTTTCAACTTCGTGATAACTAAATAATTTATATATAAAGAAAAAAAAAAATTGATATTGGAGGTGAACCGAGTAGGTATGCATTTTGGAATCATTTTTAACCTGAAATTATTTAGCTTTATTATCCGTTAAGAGATTTATAAGATTCGAGAAATTCTCGGGAAATACTATAGTCGCTAGTCGGTTATACATATTGAAGGTATAGGGGCGCATCGTGGAAACAGGGATTCTTATTCTGGAAACGCTTCGTAAATTGTACCCAACGGACGTCCCAATGTATTCGTGTAGAAAGGTTCGCTATCCCGACTTTCGCCATACGATATTGGTGTTTCCTCTTTGCACACCAACTTTCCGTGCGGTTTTCTACAAAGGTGCGAAAGAATGGATAAAGGAAGAGAAAGAGTAAGAGAGAGAGAGAAAGAGGGTTTGCGGTTGCATCGACACAACGAATTGTAAATTCTTTTCAAGAACGATATCCTCGTTTCCGTTGCCGTTTCCATTCCAGGACGAAGCTTTACCTACTCGTTTTTCATTTTATTGAGGAAAACAAAGATCGAAATTTCATCAGAAAATAATGTTGCATCGAATATCTATACCAAAAGAAAATTGACTAAAATTTCTTCTTCAATCGTGATAAAAAAACAAAAAAAAGTTAAACTGATTTCCGTTGTCCTGCAGTGTCCAAATTTCTAAACTACTTTTCTCAAAATCTTTTGACATGATTTTCTTTAAACGGTCAAAGGGATGAGATGATCGACTTGAAACCGGCCATCAAAAGACTCGACGTTTCAAAGAATTCTTCTGTGAAATCTTACAAAGATTTGGTGCAATCGGATCGTGGAATGACCTCATAACCCCGAGAGTTCCAAGAAGGGACTCTGGTGTTATAGCTAAAAGTCCTCGAAAAAGTAAGGGTGCACAAAATTCTTGGCTATTCTATTCGGTAAGGATGAAAAAGGAAGAGAATTTCTGAACGCGTCGGATGTGCATTTCCTTCTAGAGAATCCCACTGTAGGAATTCAACTCTCGTCATTAACTCTACCTCTACGCTTTTCAGCTCTTATCTCCAACCGCTTGACTCAACGAGCAAGCCAAGATATTTATTTTACGCTTGGACTAACTCTGAGCACATTGCTTTCGAGATTGAAGCCAGTAACCATCAAAGGAGCACTCAGCGAATTCCTGGTGTTTAGTATAGAAGGTTCTGAATATGAAAGTTTAATAAAAAGAAAAAATTATTAATTAAAACCACACTTGAGTTGAAAATTCTGATATACCTACCGAGATAAATAAAGAGATATCCGATCTTCTTTTTTTGTTTTTTTTTTTTTTTTTTTTCATCAGTCCAAAATTCCACGAGTCTGAAAATTTTTAAATATGAAAATATCAAATATATCCGTGGCTATACGTATACAGTTATCATCGTCAATGTGTAGTTTAAATCCACTTTAACAAAACCCATTTTATACGGATACGTAAGTTATATATGGGGCATTCCATTTCATCTCGGCCAACGTTTAACCCTCACATTTTTTGTTTTCTCTCAAATTAATTCATGTAATAGTAGTACTCAAAAAATTCCCATCTTTTTTTTTTTTTTTTTTTTTTTTCGATGCATACTTTATTAGTTATGGGGGTTCAAAAAATTTTCAATTTCAACCCATTTGTAAAATCTGACAAAATTGCGAAAAATTCTATATTTTATTTAAAATTTTTTGGTGCAAGAACCATAATGGGACGAGACCTCCTTCTAGGCCTTTTTGGGCTTGAAACATCTATAATTCACTCCAACCGTGTAGAACTCCGAGGAAAATATCTTATCGTTATATTTGTCAAGTTTTTGGGTTGCGAAGATTTTCTTACCGTAGAAACTAAGAAAAAAATAATAATAATCATACCATCTTTAGGGTTTTTGAAAATACTTTTCAGCACTTAAAGAATCCAAACTCAGAAAATATGTAGCAATTGACTATTCGGGTGATTCTATAAAAATATCTGTCATATGGAAATTATTTAGGAAGTCTATAATAAGCAAGGTAAGAGAGCTACACGGTTGGAGTGAATTATAGATGTTTGAAGCCCAAAAAAGCCTAGAAGGAGGTCTCGTCCTATTATGGCTATTGCACCAAAAAATTCTAAATAAAATATAGAATTTTTGGTAATTATTTCAGATTTTACAAATAGGTCGAAATTGAAAATTTTTTGAACCCCCATAAATGATAAAGTATGCGTCGAAAAAAAATAATAAAAAAAAAAAGGATGGGCATTTTTTGAGTACTACTATTACATGAAATAATTTGAGAGAAAACAAAAAATGTGAGGGTCAAACGTTGGTTGAGGTGACATGGAATGCCCCATATAAAGTTTCGGAAAATTTTTTTAAATAATTCAGATTTAGATCGGAGAATTTAAATCGAAGATATCGCTGGAGCGTTGGAAATGACACGGTATATTTTCCGCTAGGAAATATCAAGTTTTAAGTCAAGTGGGTACATATATATATACCTATACCTACGTAATGGAATATAAGATAAGAATAGTCGAACGAAAGAATTTCTTCAATTGTATATTCAATGTGCATTGTCTGCACTCGACGTCTAGATATTTATTGGATTATACATATCATCGCGGAATTCCAGACTCAAAGATCTTCAATATTCTATCAGAGTTTTTATTTTTTAAGTACAACGTGAAAATTTTCTATCAATAAATTGGTTAACAAATAAAAATTTTACAGCTATCAAAAGTTGATACATATAATTTTCTAAAAAGGAAATAAGCGATTAAGTTAATTGACTTTTAGTAGGTGTTAAGTGGCCCAAAATGTTTCGACTGATAACACAGCCCTCGAGTTAGTAGGATTCGATTTATGAGTATCACGATATGTACCCGGAAGGGGCAGCGAGTGAAAGATTACAAAGAACTGTAATAACTGCAATCATTTCAAGCGTTCAAAACCCTTCGTATTATAAAAATTCTGACTATCTTTCTTCTCGGATGAATTACGAGCTTTACAAAAACCAGTTCTTTATGTTTCCACTTTTGAATATAGCATTTAAACTTTTAAAGCATCAAATTCTGTAGTTGAGTAAAATTCTAGGCCTATGAAATTTTGGAAATTATGTCTTTCACAAAATCAAAAACCTTTAGAAATAGTAAAATTGATTTTTGGCGCTGTGTGCATCGTCTAGACTTCAGAGCCTGGTCTAAAAGGTATACTTCATACCATGGATGGCTGAAAAGGCATTCGATCCTGCATTAGATCCCATGTATCCTTCAACCACCCGAACCCTCGACCCGAATGAACGAGTCTCGTTGTCAGAGGGTCGTATGCCTAAACGGCAAGGGTACAAACTGGAATTCCTCTTAAAATACGAGGTGATATAAAATGTTCAACTGTGAGTGACTGACCAAAAACCTGGCGACATATATTAGCGAGAACAGCGAACCCTTACTTTTAGAATCGACTCTGAAAACCTTAATGCAAAGCCAATATCTACCCTGTTACGATTTAACAGTAGGTCACCGGTGCTACGGATGGACGAAGAAATAGTTCGAACGAATATATGTAGAAGATAAAATTCACCTTTTATATTTCTAACGTCTAAGGAAATATACATCCCCTAAAAAGAAGTGAAATTTCCGTTTTTGCTTTGAGTAATAAAACGATTTGCGACTGACTTTTTCGTCATCTCAAATGACAAGATGAGAAAAATGTGTCTTGTGGTTGTAAATGGATTCAATAATCTTTGATTGAAAATTTTTTTACATTTTACTGTAATAGAATCTTCTGTAATCAAGGAAGAATCGCTACAGTGATATCGATAAGTAAATGTAATGATAAATTTTTGTTAAAAAAAAAAAAAGAAAAAAAAAAGAGGGGAAAACGTTGTTTCGATTTTGATGAAACTTTGGCTCATTGGACTCGCGGCTCGATCTTTCTACCTTTCCCTTTTCCGTACCGTCTACCCTTTTCTGTTACCCAATCCACCCCTGCCTACAACTGGTGGCATTAATCTCCTGAATAGTTTCTAAACTAATCTAAAACTACATCCCACCCCTTGGCCTTATATACTGCTACTTTGCGTAGGTAGGTGCTTAGTGATATTAGAAATGTTATCGAGTATTAATTTCACAAATTTACCCTAAAATTTAAGGTAAGTCGAGAGGCTTTGTTGCGTTCGGCACCTCGACGCACGAATACCTTTGATCTTTCACACGTTAACCGAGCATACATGCTATATATGGATATATATACAAGAGTATATTGTTACATATACCATATACATATATAGTACATTCCGTTTGAGAACTTCAGACAATATAATACGCCTCACTATATATCCAACCGAATTCTATGTATACATATTGTTACGGCGGTTATAATCCGTCCACGTTATCTACCGACGCGATGCGACGCGTATTTCCGCAGTGTGCAAAAGTTCCCTTCAGATGGACGTCATTTCTCACAACAAGAATAAACAATCAATATAATCCTAAGCAACAAACTGAAACTAAGGAAACTAACGTTACAGGATTTACGTTTACGTATCTTGTATTTATCTACATGAAATTATCATTAAACAAATTTGTTTTCCAACTTGTAGATAAATTTTTCATAAAATATACAGGAGTAGGAATTTATTATTAAAAGCTTCAGAAAATTTGGGGCATTCAATATAACGAAAGTAGTTCAACAGTATCTGATCGATATCCTTAATTTGTTTGACCAGTTTGAGTTCTTGGAAAGTTCGATTTTATTTGCTGAATATTGTATAAGAATTTTTTTTGAAAAGTTTTAAGTAATTGACCTCAAATAAAATGTGGATAATAATTGCGAAACGATGACGAGAAATTATTTGCAATTTTTTTTTTTTTTTTATACATACGATCGTTTACGCTTTACTTCAGTTTGATTACATTCGATCTAAAGGTGATAAGAATTTCTATTGCTTCGGTTTGAATAGTAATTAACACGGTTAGATTGATTGCCCGTTGTTTTTGGGGGACTAATTAGTTTCCGGTAACTCGGAGAACACTTTGAGCTACGTCCCGTTAACCGACGGTGGTTTTCGGGCTTATTAAATTTTGCGACGAGAATACCAACGCATACTTCGCTTATAAATCGTGTTCAATATTTGAAAGGTTAGGCTTTACCTAGATACTAGATGACGTGTATTTCTCTTAATATCAGACGACTTTAGCTGGCCATTTGTCCTCGTCGGTGAAAATGTCATCTACGATGTTCTCATGCTTGAGTTGCGAAAACCGAAGATCAAGAGGCCAGAGATGGGGATTGAGAGGCTAGAACATACCTCGTACAAAATTGCGAAAATCTAATAACGCGGTTCTACTAATTACCTGAAACTACTGATTTATATCTCCACGTAAACCGTTCTCTGTAATTATTATTCACAATCTTGAAAATTTAGACTCTGAGCATAAATCGATGATGAATTGATTTTTTAAATTCGGAAAATCCTGCTAATTAATTTTGAAAATTGAAGTATTATTTTGTTTCGAGGGTTGATCAGCGAATTGATTCTTTTAGCTTCACTTTTACATCACCTTTGCAATGATAGTAAATTTGATAAGGTTGATAAAGAATAGATACCCTAAGAAACCGTATTTTCTGTATTATTCTTATCTGACATACACAAAAGCTCGTGAGTTAAATGAATTTTGTTATTTACCAAAAAAAAAAAAACAACCTAAGTATTGATACCAAGTTCGATGATTATTATTTCACCCCTATTCATCTCGTTCAAAGATTTTCATCAGATTTTGTTGCTTCGTCGAACTCTCAACGAGTTCTCTTTTGTCTACCCTCGATATAACGCGGTTTCTTATTGCCTTGGATTATGAGAGACTCTCCGGAAGTTGGTGACCAAATACTTCTGAGATGAGGTGAAGAAGAAATCCATTTTTTTCCGTTATTATTAATGATAGATAATTATTCTCCCAGGGTATAATTATTGCAATTCCACAATAACTCGTATGGTTTGGATTTAATCAAAAAGGGAGAACGCATTCTCATCTCATCTTTTTTGCGCTTAAGTTTTTGGTCACTCTGTATATCTTCGAGACAGTGAAGGTCTATTCAGGTAGTCCTTAGAACAGCGTTTATTTAGTTAGGCAACGACAGCTTGTCAGACTTAGGAGAGCGCGTAGGTTACGAACTCCATAAGTAAACTGAACGCCAGACGTTATGGATGATGTCGAGACGTCAAAATTCTTTAACTAGTAAGTAAAGGAGTAAAAAAAAAAAAAAAACGGTCAAATTTTGTGACCCTGATTTTGGTTATCGATCGGTATCAAATATAATTAACTATTGGATTCCCTTTTCGTACCGAGAAAAACTACCCCTTTGAAATTAAAGTTCGATTTTTTGATCTGTTTTTTTATTTTTTTTACTTTTTTTTTTTTTTTTTTAATATAAGGAAATTCTGGACCAACTACAATTTCTAATTATCAACTTCCGCAAGTTTTCTTACCTCTGACTTTGTATTATTTTAAAGTTCACATCGTCTAACCAAGTCCACAGGTTTAAAGACTCTCTTAACGACACAGCCTTCGGCTAGAAAACTCTGGCAATGTTATAAATTGAGAAAGATATTCAGATATGATATAAAGGATAAATTTTAAACTCCTTTTATTTAATTAAATTGAAATTGAAATGAGAAAAATTTTTGTATTTCAAAAACGTAATTAAATTTGGAATACAATAAATAATTATCAACTCATCATACAATTTCGCCATATACATCGATGAATTTTAAATATATTTCTCAACCTCATTCGACGGATATTTTATGGAAAAAAATTAAAATGCTCGAGCTATTCGGTTAATTGAAAATTTGCTATTAATGGCTTGACGATCCAACGAAATTACGTATAGTTATAACATCGATCGATAGCTCCGTAGAAAACCACCTTTTCGTGTTAAAACTTTTGCAGTATAATTAAGGTAAAACTAGCAACAATAAGTGTTTGACTATTAATTAACAAAGACGACAGCGGACAAGAAGCTCGCTAACACTAACGCGCCTCGACGTTAGACGCAATATGAAACTGGACTGATGAAGATGAATATGAGGGGCGAAGGAAAGCCACGAACAAACAACGCACTTCCTTATCATTATTATAAATGCTTCTGGCCCGACTTACACTTGCCCTGGTACTTATATAGCGAGGGAGATTCTGAAGGGAACAAAAAAGCTTTTGTCTCGTGTATTCATGTTTTCGAGTATATATGTATACAGGAATTATTACATATATGCCGTATATAGGGTATGTGTAATCAAAATCTTAATCTTTTTTAATCAAAAAAAATAATTTACATTCTTATGATTTATGCATCAACTAATCAATTTTTATAATTATATTTAGGTTAGGGTGAGAATTCCGAACGATAGAAATTTCGAATTTTAATATTACTGATTCACAGATTTCAGACATTGTATTTCCCCGAAAGTTTACATTCCAAAAGCTTCAAATGAAAAAACACCGAAGGCTAAATATCCGAGAAGCCAAAACTCCAAAACTTGAAATTCACGCATGGAGTTTCGTGCCATTATATTAAATTTTCGAATTATTAGATTTTTCTTGTTTTAAACATCGAAACTCTAACTCATCCCGATTTTAATCTCGGAAATCTATGACGAAAAATACTTTATTTATTTCCAAAATTTTTAAGGCTAGTAAAAATTTACTTTCTACTGAATAAAGATATATTCTAGAAAAGATTTATTTCAATGAGACAGTACACTCCCTATAAATTACGACTAATGCCTGCTTGGTTGCAGTGGCATGCATAAAGCGGTATTAAACAAGTGCTTGCATATTTCTTTATTCTTAAAGTTCTTAGGACTGTAAAAAAAAGCTCTAACTGTACTGTTCGAAAAATGAATGATATGTTCATTCTACGTGGAAGTAAATTCAAAAATATATACCAATCATTTTTAACGCTTGGCAAAAAATACAAAAAAAAAAAAAACAAAATTAATAAAACAAATTTTATATCTAAAAAAAAAAAAATTTATAAGCTATTAATATTTTCGGATTATAAATTTTATCCAGTATAAAGTGAAATTTTTTTTTTTATAGATATTTGCCTTTGATGGACTTCATTTACGTTATAGACACAAGAATGAATAATTAATGAAACGAATAGTACTCTGTTCTTTACGATTATATATCTGACTTTAATTAAAACTTTGAATTTAAATTGAAATCGATTTCTATCATCTTTATACGTCACGTTTAATTAATGTTAATATTTACACCATGGATATGTATATGTCTTGCTTTTTGACACGAATTATATAGGTAACCTACTTACACGTTCATTCTAGAATTTATTATTCAAACTTTTCTAAATTTTCACACTCAAAGTAAGCAAGGTTTTAGAATAAAGTTTCACTGTCTATCAATAAGACTCAGGTTGACGACAAACTTCGAAAAATTAATATAATTCTTGACAATATTTTTCAGTTCCTGTATGGAATCGATAAAAAAACGTTTTTCATCTGACAAAATGACGCTTTTATAAAATCGATACTTTTCCTCATGATTTAAGGAAAACAGTCCAGGAATTTGAGTTTCTGCAATGAATTGAAAGATATTCCGTCTTATTAGAAGAATTTCAAAATAATTAGCATCCAATTGATTAATTCAAATTTTTTCCTACCTCATCGAACTTTGGTACCAAAAATCAAAAACCTTTTAGGGTTTTGACAAAAATTTCTGAATACTATAATCATTGCTACGGTCATTTGCGAAAAAATTCATCCTTGAATATTTGATTTTCAATTTCCGCTACAGGCTATGTTGGTCAGAGGTTCGATGTCCCTTGTATCGATTTAGCCGAGCCGGTATAAGTATAGAAAAGACATATTTGAACTTGTATAAAAATAACGTTTATCCTTCTACAGAAGATGTAAAAAAAAGTGATTGGCCTTTGGTTTAGTGCCTTCAAAAAACGTCGTTAATTGTTCTCAGCTACTTGACGAAAATACTCGGAGGGCTACTCACCCAGCACGATATGCTATACCTAAAATATCACACAATGCTATATTTGTTATAGCCCAACAAAGCTGATTCATTTTTATTTCAACGTCTGCGAATAATCGATCAGTCAAGGTTACCTTTGACCTCCACAAATCGGAGAGACTCAAGAATGTCACCTGAAGTCATTAACAAATATTTTCATGGATCGATGGATACGTCTCGAGGATTTGAAATACTATAGACGGTTGAAAAATTCATAATTGCTATAAGAAAAAGTAAAAATAAAATTAAAATTGTAGCTTAACTTTAAGAAAAAAGTATAACAGTTTTTTTTTCTATTCGCCTTAATTTCATATTTACAATAATTTGTAAATGTATTTACGCAGAAAGAAAAGTGGTATGTAGGTAATGACGCGTAGATGGCGTGTAGAATGGGATTTCAATATTCATGGATTGATTGAAATTTTCATTTTTAATCTCATTCTGTCTACCCACCGAAACAATTCCAAGGTAATTGGCACCGATTGCTTTTTCGGTCGTAATCGTTCAGCTCATACTGAATGAAAATTTCGCTACTGTCAAGGTCCTGCAATTTTGTGGAGTTTAAAATAGCCGATATTCACACACACACACACACACACACATGTATCGTAAAAGAAATAAAAAAAAAAAAAAGATAAAACGTTTTATTAAATTACAGGAGACGCGGAAGACAACTTCACCGCGTGAATTCAATTATTCAAAGTCGACGTCGCACAGTGGCAGCATCGTAAGTATAAAGCACAAACCGCTTTCATTATAGAAGCTAGAAAATAAACTAAGACAAATTTTCCCGACGTGGACACCATGTAAAATCCGATTATTAGATTTAAAAAATCATCTCGTAGACATGGAATTTGCAGATAAAGCGTCGTGCTTTCCATTGGTCTATATTTCACGTGTATCCATGGAACGCTTCGAAAGTTCGTCATTGTTTCACTTTTCTTCAAAATGGAAAGGAAAAACAAATTTTTACAGACTCTACGTACATTGAAACTCGCATCTGTTTGATAAAATTAAGATTTTCTATCTTATATAATCTTGTGAAAAAATTTTAGAAAGCATTAGGCAGAATCAAAAATGATTATTACATTTTCATTGTGCGTTTTGAAATATCCAAAACTACTTTTTGCATTAAAATTTGTTAAAAGGAGACGTTAATTGTATCTTTACGATTACTAATCACTGCAGGGTGTAATTGACTTTAATTTAATCTTAAGGTATAGTAAAACTTTTGTTTCAAAGAAAATGAAAACTCGTTTAGAAACAAAATACTATAATGTATTTATACTTTGATAGCTGGAAAACGGATTATTTAAATGGCTCTGCGTTAATGGGACGTTCCTTCAAAGTTGTAATTGTCTTTTAACCGGATACGTCCAGGTGATTATTAAAATTGTAAACAGTCAGCGAGGCAGCTTCGAAACTTAAATTTAAATCCGTAAAATGGTTGGGGAAATTAAATATAAAATATAACCCGTATAACTCCAGTCAGATGATAAGCATAAATGGAAAATAAAAATTGGAATTATTTTCAGGATATATATAATAAAAAAATATGGTATCTCTTGGATTTTCGAATATCTAAAGAAATCGCGAGGCTGCAATTAAATTTTTATCTTGAAAAAGGCGTGAAGTAGAAGGCAAGTAATAAAAGGGTGCATTCATGAGTGTGATTGTGATCGTGGTGAAAATTTTCATTATAAATTCAAATTAGGATTTTTATTTTTTTTTTTTATTTCTTAAACAACGCAGACGGTGAGTACAGGGTGGTTTTGTACGACGATTGAACAGCGGGATTAAGTGACAAGAGACAAAGACTTCTGTGAAGTAAAATCGTCGAAAAAATTTTACCCCTGTTTTTGTATATGTATAGATCTCTGTAAGCCTCTCAAGACGTTTCTAAGCTCCTTCGAGCAAAAGCTTCTTCTGCTTTGTTGACGGGTTACGATTTAAGAGAATAGAAGTAAAAGAAATAAAGAGATGAGAGAGCTGCATTCGAAGAAGAAACAAACACATTGTGAATCAATATTTACGATGCGATCAGGAGAAAAAGAATTTACGTAGTTCAGGCGAATTTCCATTTGATTTTTTTTTTTATTTTATCTCTTCTTTTTCTTTTTCTCTTTATACGACATCCCGAGGGACAAACGTTTCTCTGTGATGAACCAAATATTCAAAACGTTATACGGTTTACCAAAAACTTACGAATAGAGTGAAAAATCAGACATTCGACAAGCGAATTCTTTCTATCGTGAATATAACAGACAGGCAAAACTGTTTAGGACTTTATTTCACAGACACAAATTTCGTCAACTGTTTGCGGGCTTTCGACCGTATGAAAATCTCTGCGCAGAAAGTAGTAGCTCCAAAAAGTAAGCCAGGTCGTTGTATAGGTCTACTCAGTCCGATTGGTCCACCATCTTGTTGACATTCATCCATTTTAAATTCACTTACGTAATAAAAGCATACTTCCGTTTGAAAATCATAAAATTTGCCTGATTTCAATTTATCAATTTTTTTTCTTTCTTTATTTCCCCTTTTACATCTAATTTTTACGTCAAAGTTGCACTACCTTTCAACTAATTCGTGATACCTACTCTCGAAGGATTGAAAAATGTGCCTGAAAAAAAAAAAAAATAAAGAAATTTCTAAAACCTTTTTTTTTCATTTATAAGTCTGAATGGCACAATAATTTTCTAAACGTATATATATCCACGTCCAGTAAATTGTTGGGGGTATATAGGGTGTGTTATACAGAAGTACCTATACATCCACGTCCGCGCAAAGTGTAATCGCGTTGTTCGAATAAATATCAGGAAATTAGTGCAAAGCTTAAAACAATGCGAATGGCTTAGTTTTACGATGACGTAAAATTACCACGCTCTCGTTTGTTATTTTGAATAAATTAATAGCTCGCCAGGCTCCTACTATAAAGTTCAGGGAAAATTTTTGAACAATCTAATAAATCGCGTATAAGAGCGAGATAGCGATGATCGTGGTCCAGTTCAATTTCAATTTATCACAAATTTCGATTAGATATTTTTTTTTTTAAATATGATAAATATTTAACATTTGTAATTAAATATATTAAACAATATTACCTTTATCTTAATTTTAATCTTCTCTTAGAGATGAAACTTTTCGGGCTTTTTTACTTTTATAGCAAACCAGCGACGATCCTGCAGGTACGATGATATATTAGCTCATTAAAATTAACAATACAGATTTATAATCATCGGCTTGATTAGATTTTAATCAATTAATTATTAAATCAATTAATTAATTTATTCGTAATTAAATATCTTCGAAAATATTATATTCACTGAAATTATTTTCATCATTTAATTATTCATCTTATTTTACCTATACGTTAGAATTAATCTCTAAAATAGTTATTATAATATTATAACACCACAATACAGTTTCTTATTATTTATTTACTGTATTATATGTATAATTATTTATCAGCGTATATTCCCCAATTTTAAATAGTCAAAAGGAACATTAATTTTAACGAAAAAACTCATTAAGATAGATAATTAATGTTAGTTATTTTATTTATCTATTTTATTTAATATTTAATTTAATTTTTATTTTTCATTATTTATTACAACATGGTTATATATTATTTAGTTTTATTTATTATTAATTATTTATCATCTCTGTTTAATTTTATACGAATAGCGCTAGTTGTTATTTCCAAAGTATTTTTTTTTTTTGGTTTTTTCAAGTTTTTAGGTAAAACTTCTAAGCCTTCTTATTTTTATTCACTTCGAAAGTATATTATTTCAATTTTATTTCATCTCTTAGATATTTTATTTGTTTTATAATTTTTTTTCTTTTAATTGCAGTTTCCTGTCTCACCAAAAATCCGAAATTTATTCTGATGAATATAAAATCTTATTTCTTAGGCCAGGTTCTTATATATATGTACTGACTATAAAAGACGGATCTCTGTCTCGAAATGAAACTCTCTATTGCATTAAGTTTTCATCTGTTATAGTTACATTTATACAAGAGATAAATACGAAGATCCAAGTTGTTGTTATATCTCCTTTCATAATTTAAATTTACAACGTCAATTAGCCGGGCACAAAATTGTTTGAAATTAATATTTCAAGTTGTTATATTTTCTACCCTTAATCCACCTAACCAAAATTTCCAACTCCACTATCAACTAACTGTCTTAAACTTTTATCACACTTTTGAACTTCTGTAATTAATTTTTGTTATTTCATCTTATTTAAAAAATTTTTTTTTATTTTAATCAATTTAGAAAAGAAAAAAAATTTTGCTCTCTCTAATCATCACTCAATACAAAAAGCTCTTCGGCGGTGATAAGTAAGACGCGACTAAAAATATCGTAAAAGAAAACGAAAAAAAAAAAAATTCAAAAAACAAGAAAATTTAAAAAAAAAATAGAAGACAAATATGAACGAAATTTAAAGTAAAAGGACAACAAAATAAAAAAAAAAAGCTCGAAATATCGTCACTTATTTGTAAAATTATAGCAAAGGAAATAAACCGGTTGATTCGATTTTTATTTTCTTGATTTTTATTTTCTTCCTTTTTGTTATTTCGTGCGAAATTTTGATGCCAAATAAAGGTTCACTGCTACAGCTGCAGCGTTTGATTAATTGATACCCGCTAAAACATATATACGTATAAGTAATTAACTGCAACGTCACATTGCGGTATATTGCGGATCTCTTACGAGGTTCCTAATTAAAATTTTTTTTTTTTCTTTCTTTTTTTAATTTTTTTTTTTTTTTTCTGATGATATTTAACGCCCAATATGAATAATAATTATGGTTACGAACATGCAACCGGATAACGGAGCTTGCGGTGACGTAAGCATCGGAACTTTCACGCTTTCAGGGCGTCCCGGAGTTGGATAGAAGGAGTTTGGCGGGCTGCGACCGACTGGCTGCCGCGTGGGCAAACACCTTCGAGCAGCGCATGCCCGAAAAGCTTTTTCAAGCTCGCCGCACGCAGTTCAACTATCAACCAACTTATACCTACGTTGTGCACAAGCATAGAACGTTTCTTTTTTTTTTTTCTATTTTTTTGTATCCACTTCGGATACGTGGGATTAATTCTTGATCGTATAACTTTGTAAATTAATTTGGTAATCGGTTTAATTCGAAATTGACAATTTACCAACCGTAAATTAAGTTTGTCGGAAGGAGAAATAAACAGAAAAACACAATTCCAAAATTTTTTAACTTTCAATTTTTTATTTCATTTTATCTAGATACAGTATTTCGCTAATTTTAATCAAAAAATTGATACGCTATTTATCATATGCATATATACACTGTGTATGCACATTACATCTAAAGCGAATGTATACAAGTCATTTAATTTATTTTCACTAATTTAGTTATTACACGATTCAAAAACGGTCCAAATAGTTGAATATCAAATAGCTGATCCTTTCCAGTACAAAATTATTCCCATATATAATTATTCGTTTGTTTGTAAACCACATGCCTATATATTTACCCCTTTAGTTGTTTTTGAACGTTACAGTTTTACTATACTGCATTAAATAAACCATGTCATCAAATAAATGGGACATGTTCATCGGCCTGCATTACCTTTGCTAATTTTAAAACAAACATATCATTATTATACACACGGTATACCAAATTTATGCAGACTCTATGCTTCTTCTAGTTTTTTTTTTTTTTTTTTTATCTCATTTTTCTTTCATAATCTTTCGGTATTGGGTAATTAACGTTGAATAATTCCTTTACTGTAGTTATAACATGTTAGATACCCTGCACTTGGAACAAACTACCTGCACGGTGTGTTCGCTAAGTACACGTGGCTTTTCTCTTCACAAACTTGAATAAAGTTCTGTATAATTAGTATGATATTATTCGAAACGATGTTGTGCATGCATTCATACTCAAACTGCAGAGAATCAGATGGTATTATTCTATTATATACTCGTACCTGTACAGAGTGTAGAAGGGTGTATAAAGCAGGGTGAGATCTAATTGTCTGAATCATATGATTCGGAAATTCTATGCGATGGGTATGGGTTGGAAAATTTCATAGTGTAATTAATGGTGATGATATTATAGGTGTGATTATTGGAGTGTACATACCTATATCCGTTGATGAAAATTTCTTAGAATTTCTAAACTTCGTTCTTAGTCCAGACTTTAGAACTTGGTAAACACTGTGAAAACTTTGACCCAATTTATACTTCGTTTCCAGGAAGAGTACTTATGAGAAGGGAAAAGAAACTAGATTATAGTGCTTAGCACCTATTCATTATTCGCGTTTTAATTATATAAAAAAAGTAAAGCATTGGTCCCAAGATCTACCTACTTGAGAGAAATATTTCTTTTAGGTGAAGTTATAAACGAAGTTTAACGAGGGTAAAATGTTTTACAAAAAAAAAAAAAAAAAAGAAAAAAATCTCTAGTACGCGGAATGCACTTTAATCAATTTCTGTTTAAACTTTGTTTGAAAAATGAAAATAATTCAAAGGGGTAGAAAATCAATTATCCCTTCAAAATCTCCGGATTAATTTAACATTGATATATCCTCGGCTTCATTACCTTTTAATGACATATCAAATCTAACTTTGGATTTCGATTTAGATAATTGCAGAGCAAATGCCTGTCTAACGAAATATAAATGAAAATCAAAGCAGATATCTAATAGTTGAAACAAAACAAAAATATATTATATATACTCATAATTCAACGAAATATAAGGATTGTATGAGGAACTGCAGCTATAGGTGAATGTCATAAAATTTCTAATTCACCCTGAAATTATTAATCAGATCTTTTCTATTCTCGGGGCAATTTTAAGCTCGTATAGAATATCAATGGGAATAAAAGCACAAAAGAGAGTTAAAAAGAAAAAAACTTGACAAGTCTATTCATAGGTAAAGAAGAAGCGCCCTTAATTCTTTGCGTAATATAAAGACCTGTCATATTGATGCAGAGAATATATTATTACAATAGGTATACTAGTTCATTGTGGTTTTGTTTAATTATCTCATATCTATAAAAGCGTAAAATGTTGCGGTGAGTTGTTTCAGTCCTCAAAGCCACTGAAAGAACCCTTATTTTTGCCTCTGTTAAAGCCGGGACAAGTGGGAAAAAGGGAAAGGCTAACCCATTTTTCTTCACCTTTAACAGCAGCAGAAATATGGCTCTCGTTTTGGTTGCCTGGACCACTCGGCACTGCATTTACAACCTCCAGGTTAAAGTTATATATATGTGTATATATATTCATCTGCGAACGAATAGAGGGAATCTACTACGTCCAACCCAACTAATCGCGTTTATTAGCAAAAACCTTTTCACTAGTCAATCTTCATTGACAAGTAATATAAGTCCGAGGGAATGAGGTAAGAATTTCACGTCGAATTAGTTTATGTGATAAATTTTCAATTATAGAAAATATTTATTTTATATTGAGGTATAACTACGCGTCTGATACTTTGCTTACAATTTTTTTTTTTTTGATCTCTTTTTCTGTACAGCTGATTGAATTTGGAATAAAAAAAAAAATAAAAAATTTCTCTCTACGGATTTTCGAATCTCTTCATCAAATTCCCTGGTTCGTTATTGCCCAATCATCTTTTATTTCTCAGTTCGTAAATCTTTACCACTGATTGACGCTGGTCCTTACGTCAAACTGAGTTTTCCTTCTTTGTGAGAAAGAAAGAAAAAAAAAAAAAAAAAAAGGAAAAACCACTTAATTTTCTTCATCCAGAGAATCCTCGTTGATTTTTCTGTCTCTCAAATCTTCTCTGGATCATCCCTTCTCGACTCCGTCCTTACCTGAGCTACACTATTTATTTTTGTTCTTATTTCTTTTTTGTTCTTTCTTTCTTCGCTAGATCTTTTCTCAGATTTTCATTATCTCGGTTTCACCAGTTTCACCAGTTTTCGTAATATCCTCGCCTTTTTCCTTCCTCATTTCTTTCACATTTAAATAACACTCACCAACACTACAATACTTGGGATTTTCTGCAATCCGCAAACCGCTGTTTCCGCAGCTATCATTAAAAAATTCTGACAAATATATTATTAAAACATAAGAAAAGAAAAATATAAATAAATATATCTGAAAACAGAAAAGAAAAACCTCTCACCTACCTCTCCACGTTTCTTCCTTGTTCCTGATAATCATCCCCGTTTAATGTTTCGTTCTGTAATTAATTCCCATCTCCATTTCTATAGGTAAAATATTGTCGTTATAGTCGAAGCTTCCGATGTTGTAACCTACATTCGAATTGGACGACCCAGTCCTATATCAATTAGTATACCTTCACAACATCCTCCGCCACAACAACTCTGTCGCCACTCACAGCAACCCAATGTATATGATTTCTATATCGATAAATGGATGTTGATTGATATTGCATTTTCAAATGGTAACGGTATATACATATATCGTACTACTGTTACGTATTGGGTATCAGCATCCATTTGGCACAGTACCAGCTACGGGGTTAATTGACTAAATTAAATTAACAGTGACATCCAATTGCGATCGGTAAGATTAAACACGACGTATAAAAGAAATCTTGATCATTGCGATGATTCAGAGAATTTTTTTTTTTTTTTTTTATCACGAAAAACTTGCAGAATATGAGAGAGATGAGTATGCAAAAAACAGTAAATCATAATGATGAATATATTCTGTATTTTAAATCACAATATTTGTTAACATGTTTTTTAGTGAGCTAAAGTATCGTGTGATTAACTTGATATTTTCTTGTATAGGTTTCAACTTTCTTTAATATATTTTTTTTTTTAACAGGAAATCACTTTTTGCCACCACAACAGCCGCCGCCACCACCGTTTGATGTTTCTCTTCTAGTTTCCTTGGTACAGCTTACTCCTCCACCTGCTCCACCTGCTCCATCTCTTTTATCCTCTTTCTTCTTTTCTTCTTTGCCATCTTTACAGCAGCCAGACTTGCAGCATCCACCAGCCGCTTCCCTAGCTCTGAACATCAATTTTTGTTTATTCATGATTCATAAAATGTAACTAAAAATCATTATCAAGCTACGATCAATACTGGTAACGTTCATCCATAGAGACTCAGAGTACCACAACTAGCTCACAAGTCTAACCAATTCTAGTTTAAAATTTCGACTCAATAAACGGGCCAGTAATTTTTCAGGCAGTTCACGAAGGGGTAATTTTTTTTTTTTTTGTTCTCACGACATTTTTCATCTCACCAAACTCCGAAAATTTACACATAAACTATTCGTCGATCAGGAATATGCATTCAACTATCATTACGTATACTTGTGAATTTTTTGTTTTCTGGATGATTTGATTATTATGCAATGAAAATGATGTTCCAAAGAAAATTTTCTTGCCGAAAAGACTTTACGACCTTTATTATTAAATCTAAATTCTTGATGTCTTCTTGACTCCCCAGTTTAAACCTAGAACTAAATTCAGACCTGCTGACTCGCGAAACCTTCGGTTTTCGTCTCGGTTAACTATTCCTTAGGATATATAGTCACTCTCAAACTCATGACAGTTAAATCCAATAGTGTGAATATCGATCTCCGGCGCACTCATGGCCGTAAATTGATGAATATAAAGCACAAACCCGTATGACCACCAGCTGCATGATCTTTAGCGTCGTAATAACTGGCTGCAAATGGATCTGCAGGAGAAAATTGATCGAGGAATGTATGGCCGAAGAATTCTCAAGATCGTAGATCATCTGCGTTGCGATGTTGAAGTAAAATTATTTTCCTCCACAACAGCCACCTCCGGTACTACCGACAGGACTATTCCGTCTTTTCTCATCCTTTTTTGGGGGTGCTCCACCGGCACAGCATCCACCTTTGTCTTCAGTTTTTCCCGAAGTACAGCAAGCAGCACCGCAACAACCAGAAGTTTCTTTTTTCTCCACTCTGCACATTGAGGCCCCATATGTTAATATGAACAAAATTCTGCAGCTTTTCAACTTCCGATTTTTCGAAAGATTATTATTGTATATCTTGTAGCGTCAAGGGGTGGTCATACGGGTTGTAAAAATATAGAAACGACGTAGCGTAATAAAAATCTTGAGCGAGATACGTGGAGAAAAAAAAGAAAAAAAGAAAAGGAAATAAAAAAAAAAAAAAAACTACCCCGCTGTACGACGCATATAGTATATAAAGTTTATTCGAATCTTTTGGAAGAAGAAAAAACTTTGAGTATATGGATCGTGAAATATATAATTCTTTTTAGAAAAGACGTCTTTGTATTACGAGTACAGAGGAGTTTAAAGGCAATTGAGTAAGCAGTCTTACCTCGCAATTCTCTATCCACTGAACAACCAATTACCACGTACCTAACCAGTCTCTGTACTTATATAATCAAGATCTTGAATTTTTGTTTTAAACAAAGTTTGCTAGCGGGTTTTACAATTCTCAACCCTTTGTGATTTAACTCATTCAAAAAGATCGTAGGCTGATAATTTTGCATACTAAAAACTACAATTAACTTACTTCTTACCGCAACAACCGCCGTTATTGTTACTACTTTCTTTCTCTTCTTCTTTCTTGTCGCCTCTGCGAATACAGATATTATGCATATTAATATTCGCAGGTCAATAGTTCACATTTTATTATTTATTATATCAAATCATCGAACATTTGTATAGATTTTACAATACGAGTTTAAGTAATAACTGTTCAGTGAATACACGATTTTATTTTTAAATCATTTTCAAAAAAAACTCTTTGCAACTAGAATATATATTGAATTAAACCATTTGTGAAATTGAGCTGTTTCTGTATCAGAGATTCTTTTTATCAATAAAATGCTTTATCGACAATTCCAAATTTTTAAGCTGTATAAAAAACTCGGATATAAAATTTACACCGGGTGTTATACTCACTCGCATTTACAGGTCACTTGGCCAGTGTAGCCCTTCTGTCCGGTGACTTTTCTGTAATTAAAAATCATTGAAAATTGGTTTAACAGATAAACGTAGATTTTTTTTTCAGCATTAAGTGACACGTGTCGAGAAAATTATCATCAATTTTTGGGAAAATCCTTACGAGCAGTGATCGCACATGTTTGCGATCTAAATTTTATTGATCTTCTTGACGACTGCAGGTCAGCATAGATCGATGAAAAGTTGAGATTTTAGTTTCGTTAATTATTAATGAAATTATGAATCGAAATTAGGCCGAAATATTTTTACTTCATTAATTTAGAGGAGCGCAAAAACGAATTTTCAATGTTGTTTATAAACAGTACATCTTCGTTGTTAGCGTTTCGCTGTTTTATGGCCAACGAGTTCACGCTGGTAATTTTTATTGTTTTTCCTCAGAGGATCGTATCTTTTACGATAAAGTCATTTCCGCGTTGAAAATAATTCTCGGTTTCATTGCAATAAGTAATTCCTAGATATCTATTTATTTTATTTATTATCATATATATCAAAAATATTTTCTGTTTCAGACGAGGGAATTTCCCCGCAACAAAATTAGGCAACAGATATTCGCTCAGTCTGTAACATAATTATAAGATTTTTTATTTAAAAAAAAAAAAATTTTTTTTTTTGTTGTTTTCTATCTAATTTTTCATATTTTCATTATATTTTCATTTTTATCACGCAACGACTATTTTCGTAGTGGTCGCACGTGCTGGCGGTTTAACATTTAGATTAGAATCTACTGTAGGTGGATGAGCTGATTTTTATCAAGGTTTTTTATTAATAAAGTTTAAATTAAGCCACGAGAAAATCTCTCTGGCTTAATTATTACCAGAATAAAAGAGCTCGCGAACTGCACCTTAAATTTGTCTTTCTTCTTGGCGCAAGTCCGTACACTTATCTATCTCTCACGTCTAAATTAAACCCTAACCCGTTGCCCCACTTTTGACCTTACTTCTCTAAAAAAAAAAAAAGTTATAATAATTATTTATCACCATTCACAACCAATATTGAAAAGTTTATGGTGAAATTAAACAAAGTTTAACACCTTCGCATGTTACCAAAATCAAAAAATTAAATGATGATATATTCTCAAAGTCAAAGGAATGAGTAAAAATTTTCAAAATTATATCTCATGTTAAAAATATGATTATAGTTTATGTAAAATAACAAAAAAGTCAGTGACTATGATATAATTTGTTGAGATTTTGTCACAGTATAATTTTTTAATAAAATTTTAACATTTGGCTTTGGCTTTGATTTGGATTTTGACCAAGTGTTAGTTTCAAGAGATTCGACGCCTGAGGTTACATCGAAATCAACGTCACTCGAGGATCCTTCGAGCTAGAGGTTTCCTAATCCCGGTGTCCTCGTATCCCCTGCGCGCTACGTGCATTCATGAAATATGTATCAAGCGTAGAAGTTTGCGTCGTTTTGGACCAATATTAGGGCTCTTCCGCAACGTGCAGGTGACAAACGTAGCAAGAATAATAATACGAAGAGTATAATATAGTCGCGATGTAAAAAAAATAAATAAAAATAAATAAATGAAAAGAATAAAAAGTAAACGGTGGTAATAATAATCAGAAAATAGCAAAAATTAAGTAATAGTAGCATAATATAGCCACACATATAGTACAGAGGGCACTACACCCCATGAAACGTACATAACGTATAGATATCCTAGTAGACTCTATGAACATATCGATACGGGTGCTACTTTGACCTGAAAAAGGTGTCTTAGATTCCCTGACGTGGAATGCCTGTATAAAAAAAAAAACCAAAAAATCTAGATAACGTGACTGATGAGACAAACTGTTTGGTTCCATTCTACGGTGACTTACTATTTATGAAAGACTGATAGTGATCTATCGATCCATCGTGAAAAAATTGTTCATTATTTCACCAGATTTTTATTTTCTATTAATTTTTTTGTTTTTCAAAATCAATTCCCGAATTTTTTTTTTTTTTCTCTTCTGGAAGGTGGATTAATGCTAACCGCACTCAATCAGGGCAGTGGTATAGGCGTGTCTCTAATTATGTATGAGGTTTGATCTCATCGTCAGAAGAACTCGGTTCTCAGAGCATACTAAATTCCAGTTCCTTCTTGCCTTAGTTTTCTTACTTTTATTTTCTTCTATCTCTCTGGACGGTACTGCAGGGGTTCCTTTCTTCAATTCAACTAGGACCACGTTCGAAGTACCGTTAATTTATCTGCACAGAAACCACCTGGAAATTCGTAAGAAGATCTACTTCGTGGAATAATATGTGTCTTACTATCAGTTCGATTTTTGGTTATCGAATCATAATGAAGAAAAATTCTATCCCAAGTTCCCTCTAAGTCATCAAGAAAGCAATTTCCGTTCTCGATACTAAAATTATTGACAATGACCCCTGTTAAAAATAAAAAATAAAAAAAATAAACATACGACTTTGATTCAATCGACGTGTCGTTTTCAAACTTCAGACACTTGGGCACCCAGCGGTTTAAGCGTATCGAGAATGTGCTCATCCGTTAAATGCAAGTCAGTCATTTGACCTTCTTGATCCATCGAAGAATTTCGTTCTAAAAATACAAAAAATCTGTGACAGGTGAATCAGGATTATTTCAGGTAAACTATATAAAAGTATATATCTTGTTTGATAAGAAGAGCTTTGACTTACGTCGAGAGAATTGAAACAATGAAAGCAATGAAAGAAATCACCATGATCATGAGAGTTTTAATGTATGATTTGAAATTGGAGTGACCAATATACATGCTATAAAAATAAATATCTATTCCGGGTAAAAATTACGAACATGTCATTGGCTCTGCGCCAGTAATCCTGGAACAATCTATTTTGTCTTCCTTGTACGAGGTGCGATCATAAATTTTATACATATATGGTAGGTATATTACATATGTACACCCAGAAGTATTAGAAATATCGACAAGAAAAATCAAAACCAAGGGACTTTTTTTGTCATTTTTCCACAAACTGAAGTCCCTTAGAAGCATTCTCATAATTTATTACAGTTTTTTGGAACTGAATGCTTGTCACTAGCCTCCTGGCTGCTATATAATCGTGTTTAATATTCTAAAGAAGTGTTTTTCAAGTGAACGTTTCAATAATCGATCATATTTGAATCTTGTGATTAATTATTCCAAATAATTTGTCAATTTATCGAAATCTAATACCATAACGAAAATCTTATCTACATAAAACAAAAGCCACAAATTGACTAAATCTCTGAATTATCCCTTAGAACTTAGTACAAGGTTTGTTATCGGCACTGCACTGGTGGCTGCAGGTAGGTAGTTGCAGTACTATCTATCCGCAAAGTGGTGCAGCTAACGTAAGATTTGGCAAGGAAAACCAGTCCCCAAACTCCAAGAGCAAGTGGCAATGAGGGCAGAATGTCAAGGAATCAGGTCATGTACTTGTTCAAAAATATAAAAAATATTCAATATTTATACGGATGCATACTATCCGTGCTTTATGACCTCCGTACCGTCTGCAGTTCATTTTTCTTCCATACTCACTTCCATTCAAGAATGAAGATCATTTTTATCCATCCATGAAGGATTGCTGTCCAAATACTTGCAACACCACCTATGAAAGTGAAAAAAGGACGAAGTGATTTGTGGAAATAAATGTTATAATTAAATTTTATTTATTTGCATTTACAGTTACGATGTATGACAAGGTGATTACCTTTGTCAAGATGTTGAAGATGCGGGGTATATCTTTTGTTCTACTTTAACCACGAATGGTAAAACATGGATCGAAAGGAAATGAATTAGGATCGATTAACCAGAAGCGTTGGGAAATTCAAATTGATTATTAAATTTGTGGCTTTTGGTAGTTTAGCAAATTCGATTTACGACGGATAATAGAATCACTTGATTCAACGTAGTTCGGCTCAGTTATATCGTTTCAAATTGGCCCTAGTTCTTTAGTCTAATTTCATAGTGCGAGAATTTACATATCTAATTTAAGTGTATCGTTCATTACCTGTGTTTAATTTTATTGTATTTTTTTTTTTTTTTGAACTCGTACAATTATTTCCGACTATAAATTCCTCTGCAAACACCAACACAACTTCCCATCTGTTTTTCTTTTTACAGATTTTATCAGCAATCTAATAACTATAAGGTCGCGACTTATATCTCTACTCGGCATTGATTATCCATCTACCTAAAATCCTTCTTGCCTAAAATCTTCCCTTATAACTTTTGGATTTGAGAAAGCTGGATGTTGGCAAGCTAGCTATAGCCCTCAGCACTCACAGCCGCTTCGGTCGCGTTCCTAACTTCTCCTATCAGTAGAAAATTGCTCAATCGTCTGCAGATCACGATGTACGAGACAACCTTCTCAGACTCGTCGTCTTCCTGAGGAGAAACTTTAAGCAATAAGCTTGAAACAAAGAGTAAGAACCAACCGCGAACTTTGGATATTTACTTCTAACCAAGAACAATTATAGTCGTCACCAATTGTTAGAGAAATGCATTTATAGATGAAGTAAAACATACTTTTTTAGAATTATTTTTTTTTGCAGTTCAGAAGAGAAGTTCCTCATTTTTTTAACGTCATTTTTGGTCCATTATTAAATAATTTAGAAATATTAGGATTTAGAAAATGGTCTACAGAAATATTTGAGTAGGAATTATCGTGTAGACTTGTACAGATATTTAAGTTAAGTACATCAACGAAAGTTAGTTGGAATATTAACTATAGTATGTCGAGTTGATTATACCGAAGTTACATTTACATTTCGTGTGATTTCTCAATTGGCCAATTTTTATTTTTATGGCAATTTTTATCTTTACCAATTTAGTCGTATAATCTAGAATTGTGCAGATGAAACGATGCGAAGTATAGACCATTTGAAATTGGTCTGAAATATTGAACGGATTAAAAATTTAATCTCAATTAGAAAACAGCAGTTTTTTTTAACGATCTAACGTCTTACGTCATATTTTGAAAATAAAATTTTGGATTAGGGTATGTACTACGATCGTAATAGCGGAAGTTTGCCTAATTATATAAATCCAAAAAAATATAAATGACAAAACTCTAGAGAGTAAAAATATTTTTTTTTTCAAATCATGAAAAATGACAATTTCGTAAAGTGATTATAACAATTCTGTTCAGCTTCATTTTCATGACTCATTTCGAGTTCTTATATTCTTTTTTTTCAACTAATCTAGATCTCAGGCAGAGGCAGACGTCGAGGAGTTGTAATTAAAATTCTCGACGTGTTCAGGCTCAGCAGTAACAGTTTTTTCCCCTTTTTTTTTTTATTCTTATTTCTATGTTTTTCGGGGTACAAACTCCGGTTTGATTTACTCTGATTTTTTTTCAATTTTTTCCCAAAGTTTAAACACCCGATAAATAAAAAGAGTCGCTATAACTTGATGTCCACGCATTGATTGCCATGGATAAAACGGACTTTTGGATTTGACGTATCCATTAAATTTAATTCGAGTGAAAAAATACTCCACGTGACATAACTTGGTAAAGTCTACAAACCAATTACGATTGTCTCTTGTTAACAACTCGCTAGACTATTTGCAATAATAACGTCATTTATTTCAGGACGAGGTCGGACCCCAGGGGGAATTATACCTACTTGGGGCACGGGACTCACTGAGATTAAACCAATTAGCCTCCTGGTTTGTTCTAGTTATTCTAATTTTTCACTTGTGTATTTTTTCCGGCCGGGATGGGATGAAAAAAAAAAGTTCAAATGCTAGGGGCAGTCATGGGTATTCAATACGAAAAGAGATCATCCATCGTGTCTGATTTCATTTCAACATTTCAAACGAGATAAAGCATTTTCATTTTTGGTATAAAAAGAAGAAAAAAAAAAAAAAAACCGTTTCATTTAATTATTTAATCTCACAATGAAAATAAAATTATTTCTATTAGACTCTCGATCGATGAATTCGGTTCCCTGCTCTGTGCCGTTATTCTATAATATAAGAAAAATTAATTCCAGTCTTTTGTTTACTGGACGTTAGATATACGAGTCTGACGATGTCTGATCATTACGGTTTCTACTTAACTAAAACTGCATACGTTCAATTTTATCGAAAATTGTCGTAAATATATAGAATAATTATTTTCTATGAAATTATACACATCATTCATACAGAATAAATAAATTCAAATTTAACTCGAATGTGGAGTCAAAGATTTATTATAATAACATGAAATACAATTCGCATAGCAATTTTAATGATGCTTGATGCGTGCAGAGTACCGCTATCGGGCTGTTTAGAAGATGTCCAATTTCTCCAAAAGCTGTAACAAAAAAATATACGTATAATTATTAATCAAATTAACGTAAACGATGAATGTTAACGTATCGTTCTTCGAACTCACCTTGGCATCCTTTTCCTTCAGGCACTTAAGAAGCTTGGCAGTGGTCTCAACCGCATTGGTTCCACCTGATGGTAAATTTTTTTTATTTTTTATATATATTTACATTAATGTTTAGAAAATAAAGCGAAGTATGGCAACGTTGAACCTCGTCGAGGTAGTCTATATGAATTATTCTATACCAGTATTTTGATTTTTAAGAGTCGTCGTATCGTTTAAATATTTATATATAGAACGCAGCTGGTACAAGCTTAGTAAAATTCTTCTCCAAGCTTTTCATACTAAAACGGATACGGATATTTCTTATTCAAGAATGAATTTTTAATGAACAAGACAAGGACCAAAAGGGACAAGAGGTGAGAGTAAACATACGTTTTCCAGCACAAGCATCAATGACAGGATTGGCTGCGGCGGTATTCTCTGGACGAACTTCCTTCTTGCAGGCTTCAGCATTAAATAGTCCATCAGGAGTTAGCTAAGGAAGTATAAATAAAAATGTGAATTTTAAATTATGAAAAAATTCTTACGATCATACTCGTTTAATTATTATAATTTTATGCATGTATTCAGAACGTTTTGAAATATTTAATATCTATTTCAAATCGTAATCTGAAAAGTAACCTTAGACTCTTAAATCTAATGTACATTATCTCTACGATCAGATTTAAACCGATGTCTTTCAGTAACACAGAATTTTAAACTTGTTTGAAATGTCAACCAGTTTTCAACTCACCATAGCACGATCTTGCATAAAGCAGGCCAGATATTCAATTATCAATTTTTGTTGTTCCGGTTTCATGGTGGCAGTCTTCATGGCCTTAACATCATCTGAATATATGAATGAAAAATAAATAAGTATCAGAGATAAACGTAAAGGATATTTCCCCATGATCGACACATGTTGCCTACAATCAAAATAATTTTAAACTTGATAGAAACACAAAAAAAATTAGGAAACAGTGATTCACGTTTTTTTCTCTTATAATTATTCGATCCGGTTTTAATTATATCTAGTAATAAATCTGTTTTTATCAAGCATTATTTATTCTTTCGTTTGAATGTGTGTTGGTCACTGTTACTACACACAAAAGACTCTCTCTTTTTTACTTGTGAAAAAAAATTCATTCAAGTCACTATAATTTAGAAAAACGGTAAACACTTTTCAGTCTGATCAACAGCCAAACGTACTTCTGTACAAGGTTTTTTTTTTTTTTTTATACATATATAAATAAAATATGTATCTTTACTTACCCAAACCAAGATTCGTCTGAGCGTAGCATTTTGCCTTGGTATCTGCTCTCGGCTTTAAAGCCTGAAAATATTTGATTTATAAGTACATACATACCTACGCAGGTTATACGTACATACATATACATATATTTCAATCTAATTTATTTCTCAAACGATCTTGCAATATTCAGTAATATATATCTATATATTTTTATCTCGTTCCAATGACTTCTTTAGAATCGAAGTTACAATCAAATATACATACATTCGACGAAATTAATGAAGAAAAACGCTTTTCTTAAGAATTGACTATAGAAAAATTGAAAAAGATAAACCCGAAAAAAAAAAAAAAAACTTTTGAACAAAAAATATAACAAAAATGTCGTTTAAATTCTTCGATAGAATTTTCACCATTCATAGAAAAATACAAAAACGCAAATAAAACATACAAAATAAAAAGATTTGTCCATCTCGTAACATATCGATATTTCAGCATTTCTATAAACTAATTTTCCCATCTGATATAGTTTGCACTTTCCCTATTTTATAGAAATTTGTATAAATTTCTGCTGTTACAAATTCGGTAGAAAAATGATATTATGCCGGTTAACACACGAGTTAAGTAAGTAGATTTGAGAGAAAAAAAAACAAAGATCAAAAAGATTTTCCTCAATTTTTGAATAATCAAATGAACACATATCGTGCAGTGTTAAAGGTAATATCTTACCGTAACGACACAAACGCACAGAATTCCAAAGATCACCAGTTTGTTCATCTTTACTCACGAGGTTCAGTCGACTGTGGTCAAATCTGATCTGGTTGCTCTCTTGGTCACTAACAATTGTTTATATATGGGTTTCGCGCTCACGCATCCATATACTTATATGCATGTGAGTAGGTACACACCTTGTTACATTACATGTGAATACATACTCGCTTACGTTTACGGGTCATATATTAAAGTTGACATACTCAACGTTGTTATTGGCTCTGGGTATCTTTTTTTTTTCTTTTCATTTTTTTTCTTTTTCTTTCGTTAGATAATTTAATATGTAGATCACAGCCTTGTGCATAGGAGGGTCGTAATACCAAATCTACTGACCTGTTTTGTTCGATGCTTTTAACCGTTTAAAGTTCTAAACACTTAACTACATACTTACTTAATTCAAATCAGATTAATCTACGCTGTAACCACTAGACGAGATTCTTTGGTCTAAAATAATTATCAAATTCCCAAAATCGACTTATATATGCAATAAATTTTTCTATTTAAGAAGATAAATCGTCTGCTGTTCTAGTTGCTCTATTAATCTTAAAATTATTATAGAAATGAGAATTGAAGTATCTCAAAAAGCTTCTCTTAGATAATTTTCGAAATCAAAATATTATTTTTCATTTTTTTTTTCTTTTGTTTCTTTATTCAAATGAAAATTTCACACAGCGGATCTTCACATTTTTAACTCATCATTTGCCTAGTGAAGACGTTTGTATATTTTGAGGATTCTTGGATCCCAAATTTTTCTCTACACCAGAGCAACCCGCTGCAGTACCTAAAATTACATATGTGAATTTATTCTGAACATTATGCCGAATACGTCTCAAGATAGAAAAGAATTTCGAACGCCTAATGTTCAGGCTTTGAAAAATCAAATTTTTAATAATAGTACAAAGTATCTTTACTCCAATTCTCACCTCTGGATAAGCCTCGAAGTAACATTTTACTATCTGAAAAGCTGTGTCACACGAGTCGGTCCCACCTGTAAAAAATTCAAAATTCGTTGAAATATAATTCATTTTTTAAGATTTTTGGATTCAGATTTTGATCTGACTTACGCATGGTCTTGCATCTTTCAAGTATTTCACGTGATCCATTTTGGAGTTTTCGCGGTAAATGTCTGAGGGTATTTTCTATTTCAACTTCGTTGTTTTCGGTCATTACCCCATTTTTTACCATAAAGCATTTCAAGTAGCATTTTAATTTTTGATCAATTTGATTGACGTCACCATTTTTCAGCTTCTTTAACGACGCTATTGGAAATAATATTTGATAAATGAATTTTTGATAAATCAATTACAAGTTAAATATAAATCGGGTTAGATAATATAAAGAGATTCATGAATAAAAAAGAAGAAAAAAATTTATTCACTGCTGAAATTCATGTCACTTAATATTTCTTATTAAATTTTGATTCATCCAATCAAATACCAAAGTACTAGGCCAATCGTCGAAGCTGACTAATACCAGACAAAAGTGTCCGTAAGATATGTATATTGCCAATTTTGTATCTCAATCACGACTGCATCCGGTCTTTCGGCCGTCTGCAAAGCGTCAACTAGGCCACCGCGTGATACACGCTACTCGGAGGCTGATTCGTCGTTGGAGGATTGTAGTTAACTAACTGTTGGCTTCGTTATTGGCTTAACTGGACAATACCGCTTTCGGTCGACGACCCGGTAGTAAAGGGTCAGTCTAGGACCATACATTGATTTTTTATTTTTATTTTTCTTGTTTTTTTTTCGTATCCTAGATTTTCTTAGCACTTACCCCAGGACACACCAGTCAATTTACGACACTCTCTTCTAACGTTAGCGTCCACGTGCAACTACAATAAAAAAAAAAGATTCATTTCTCAAATGTAAAAAAATGTGTCAACGATTATTTTAATTTTAGTAAAATAAAATGTACAAGTTTTTCTAATTTTTGAATATTTTTTGATCTGTCGAATTCCATAAAGTGATTTTTGTATAGTGAAAAAAAGTATTATTACCAAAGTTGTGCATTTTTAAAATTAATAAAAAAATTACAGATAAGTTTTCTGATAATTATACGGAAATAGGCGATTTTATTTAATTAAATTATGTAACGTACATTACGAAGAAATTAATAACTAGAGCAAACATATTATGAATGTACAAATTCTCTCCTTGAAACAGTTTCTTTGAGTATGATTGAAGCATGAGATGAGATGATTAGCCCTCTGTTGAAATTGCCAATTGCCTTAATTGTGCTAGCGATTAGGCCCCACCGACAAACCGAAAATAATTTTATACCTCCCTTTAAAATTGCGCTATGAATTACTTTGATCATTATTTATTAGGAAACTTTTGCAATCGATATATCGAAGGAAAATTTTTTAAATAAAAATACTATAACTTGTGGAAAATTTATACGATATATTTTATAAAATTTACCTGAAATATTCCGACCAACAAAACAAAGATGCACACTTTCGTTTGCCTCATCATCCTTCTGATCGATTTCCTCGATTCAATTACTCTAATAATTTCCACTGAGAGAGTAACTCAGATGCAATTCCAGCTTTTAATGAATGCTAGAGCCACACGTTCCATAGTCAAGCTAATCCATTATCGTGTGTAATTAACGTCGCTATCGTTGCTCGTACGTTTTGTTGATTTTAGACCTCGTGCATATACAGTAATATACAGTAAGGCTATTTGGTACGCAAATCGCTCTTTGATTAACAACAAACATGGGCATACAATATAATCCAGGTATTCCAAAGGTTCGTAGTTACGTTCTTGTCTCGATTTTTCTAATCGCTTACAGCTGAACATAAAACGCCAATTATTATAACAATACGGAATTTTAGATAAAACGAGAGTTATTAAACGAGATAAATCAACATTCAATATCCGAACAATATTTCCATCTCGCAACATCATACTACCGAAAGTAATTGATCGAAATCCTTGCGATGTTTATATCTCGATCGTAAAACTCGCTAGATCAGTCATTATCAATTCCGTCTGACTTCCGGAAAAGTTTTAGGTACTACAAGCACAAGTGATGCATCTATAGATGTAAATAATTGAATTAAGCCCATGACCGAGCATATAAAAATTGATAATTCTCTTCTCTTCTCGATATTTGGATTTTTTTATTAATTAAATTCACGATGATAATGAGAAAGGAAAAGAATCATTCCAATTGCCATAAATCGTTTTAATTATTAATAATTTATTGTATCTGAAGTGTTTGTCTATAAGTACAGAAATTTATCACGCATATTTTATCTAGACGGATTGAGTGTTACGTTTCTTTCAGTTTTTTACCGTAAAATATAGACGTAAGGATCGTATGGGTGAATAGCATTGGGATTCTGGTGGATCTAAAAGGGATTAAGATGGATATAAGAGGAGCAACTACTACACGGCAATATTACTAACAACTTTTTAGCCAACACCTGATAACAACATCTGTCGAAATTTTATTTAATAACAAAACCACAAATCCAAAACCACACAAGGTATCGAGTCATCATTTTTGAGATTATCCTCTTCAAGTTCCTGCTCCATTTAAGCCGCCTTAGGAGGCTCGAATATACCTAATAATTCGAAAGTCTGAAAGCAAACGTACATTTTGAAATGTTTCATTAAATTTGGATTATTTTTTGATTTCCCTTGTTTTTAAATAGTATGTAGTACGTCTCTTAGCAAAAATAAGAAGAAAAAAACTATAAAGTTTACCTCTCCGGCTCCTTCATACAGACATTTTACTGCTGCGAAGGACTGTTCGCATTTTTCACCAATGTTTGCTGTTTCTTCGACACATTTGTTAATCAACGGACGTACTTGGTCCCGAATTTCCGCATCTATCGTCTGGACAGCACGTTCAGCATCAATAGAGCCATCGTCTTTATGCTGAAACCAGAAAAGGATCGGAGGATTTAAAAAATGATATTTCATGGAAAAAATAGGCAAATTAGAAAATATACAGATTTTCATGAAAAGCGCAAGTCTTTGACTCGCTTTGTTTTATTATAAATAAAAATATTACCAAATTTAGACCTTCGAGGACACATTTCAAAAAGCATTTGATTTTTGGGTTCTGAAGAAAGGTCGATGTACCAGTAACCGAACGTTCGTCTGAAAAGATAAAAAAAAAAAAAGCAAAACTGGTTGATAATTCATTTCATTTACAAGAACTACTTTTACTTCTCTACGATCTAACACGAGGCCAGAAATAACTCGAGTGAATATAAATTTGATGAAATATATCAAACAGTAAACTTCAATTTATCGAAAAATTATCGTGGATTAATTATTTAAAAATTTATTCAAAACGGACTCTTATACCTTTATCGAATCCAGTTTCATCGAAGCATTTTTGTCTTAGAGCGACATGATCATCGCGCGGTCCTGCATTCACCTAGATAAGAACGTAAATTCGATCTTAAACATGATTTGAAGAACTTATATCACAACGATTTTTCAATAATCAAAAAAAAAAAAAAAACTCTCACCGTCAAAATTAGACAAACGAAACCCAAAGTGCAAATGAAGTATTTCATTGTGTCTCGTTAGTTCTGACTACTTTGTCAAATTAATTAGCGTTGTTCACCTCGCTTTTCAAGAGATAAAACTGACTCTTTCCTTGATGTGTTGCAGACTCTTATATCCAAGGCTTCGAGGTCATATCCAGTTACGGATTTCAACGTTCATATGCATACATTAATGATATAATTATAAGAACATTTCTCACTAATGCAAGTCTTTACGTGCTAATAAGAAATTCACATAGTCATCATATTTCCATAGGAGTAGGTAATACGTAATGTTGATTCAGTAATTAACGTACATATTTTTTGCGATTATTTCACGCTTATAGACATGGCTAATATGCGAAAAACTTATATCGCATACAAGACAAATTAATCACTATGTTTCACGACCATTTTCGTCTTCATCTTTCATATATTTTCAATACTTTTCTGAATGAGAAAAATACGTGCATTGAAAACAGATTTCGCATATTAAATATCAGATGATTTTAAACTTGTTATGCCAATTATTAATGCAGATATTAAAAAGAAGAAACTATATACTGAATAAGGAAAAGTTCGATTCAGTCTCTCCTTGATTAAATCAGATCATAAATCCTGAAAAATATGGCAATACCAAATTACTATAATAAAACAAGAAATCGTCAAAGACTTATACTGAATATTTTATTAAATATTTTTTTTTAAATAACGATACCCATTTATTAAATTAATGATAGATAAATTTAGCATTCTGTATAACGAGTGCACTTGATTAAAGGTTATTGACTTTCGGAAAGAAATCGCCTCTTTTTTCCTGGATGTATGGTAGCGAATATATACACGACTCGTTAAAGTCTCGACCTATAAATTGGATACGAATTCGAATTTGCATTCATCTATCGTGCCAAATGCCACATTCTCTAACGGTTTTTTTTTTTTTTTGTTTTTTTATTTATCACGAGAATATAGAAAGGATATAATTTAATGAACATGAATCGTTTATATTTACAATAATTTTCTTATATAGATTTACAAGTACAGAATTGTCTAACGCATATTTAATTGAGACAAATTTAAGGTAATTTTAGAAATTTTTTGTTCTTTTTTAACTTCCCGCAATGAAGATTGAAAATTTTCATAAAAATGGGAAGTTATATGTTTCGGTCCGATTTTCGAAAATTGAGTTTTCATCAGATCTCGATGTTTTGGGGTCCTAGGAAACTATTCTGACTATTTTTGGATGGACGTCCGTATGTGTGTGTGTGTAAACAAATTTTTGTCGTACGATATCTTCAGAACGAATCAACCGATTGAAATGGTTCTTATGACGTTCGAAAGGGTTCATCAAGACTTAGATCTGATTAGATTTTGGAATCGATCGGTCGAGTAGTTTCAAAGTTATTCGAAGAATAGAAATTGAAGAAAAAAAGATTTTTATAGGGAAAACTAATTCTACTTATAACCTTCTTTAATTTATTACAAACACAATAGTATCAATTAATTGTAACGTATTTAACACAGCGAGAAATTTTCGGGTTGGCCCACAGGTCAACCGGTTTCCTGATTTTTTTATAGAGCAAAGTGTAGAGACGTAGGGGTGGAAGGTGAAAGTCAATTAATTAATTCACTACTATATCAATTAATTGGGACTGTGGATATTGCTTTTAAAAATCCGACACTGACTCTTTTCATGAATCCACTATACGCTGAAAATTGTATAAAAATCATTGTTATGAGTGTGTAATAAAGCTGAATTATTACCAAGTACGATCGCCAATACGATAAATATTTTAGCAGAAGGTACACCTCGGTTCATTTATTTGCATTAACAATGAACGTATATATTCATTGTATCATACTCGGCAATAATTCAACTTGATTGTCTACTTATGACGATGGATCACGATTATTTTTTAATTCAAATACAATAATTGCATTTCGTATGATCTAATTCGCGAGATTGAACATCGCGTGAAATCACAGGATGGGAGATAAAAAGATTATCATTTAATTTTATACTTTAAATTATTTCAAATGTGTATCAAAACCAGTTGATTATACAGACTATAAATTTACTTATTTCAAACTCGTTTGGCTTATTATAAATGCAGAAACGGACCAGCAAAAAGAGACCGATGAAAGAAAATTTATATACAATCTCTCCTTGACTAGTAAGATAATCAATGAGGAAAAAAATTTCAATACCAAATTTCTATAATGAACAAAAAAATAAAAATAAAAATAAATAAAAAAATATCACATACAACTTCCCAACGTCTTTCTAAATCATCGAGGAAAAAAAAAAATCCAAATATAAACCGCATTTCCAATATCGATTCTCCGAAATTGCATTCATCGATCTTGTCTGCACGTTCTCTAATGCTTATTTTATTTTATTAATTACGTTAATTAAATTTATTCAAGCTTTGATGGATTCAATTGATTCAGCAACGTTTATTGTACAAAGTAAATCGGTTCATTGATTAACAAACAATATATCCCCATGTTGGTTGATAATCTAATACAATTGAGCCAAGATATGGTATTTGCACACAGTCAGGTCCCTTCGCTTGCGCATAAAGACTATTGTATGTCCTAGAATATGGCGTCAATTGGGTTTGAGTATCGAGTTTGGCTGAATCATTTATTCCAGCTGTTGCACCGCTGGTTATATTCAATAGACGTGTATACAGTTTGAGTTTCTGATACTTTGTTATATCGTTGTTTATTCATAAATTTTAAAATTGCATAAAGTAGATTTTAGTAAGGCGAATTTAGGGTGACGTTTTACCACTTTTGGACTTGATATATTGGGGTTGGACGTTAGGGTTGAATAGGTGAATAGTATTTGGCTTTTCATAGTTCCAGAAAGGATAGAGAAGGTAAGAAAGAGTATTAGTAAAAATTTTTTTTAACAAACACCTCGACAACATTTAAAATAATTTTATTTTATAGAAAAATCAAATATCCAAAACCACTTAAAATTCTATGTTAACATTCACTGGAAGGAATCCTCCTTAAATCTTACTTAGTTTCTGCATTATTTAAGCTTCTTTCGGACGCTCCAATACATCCAGTCCTGGAATTATCTGTAAATAAACGAACGATATTGGAGATTGAAGTATGAATTTTGGATTTCTATCTCACGTAGTTTTAATTAATAAATTCTTTTTGGTCAAATAAAAATTAAGAATGGTTCTTATCTTCTTCTATTTCTGTGCATGATATTATAGGTATATCATTTTTCTCTTTTTTTAAGAAACAAATAAAGAATCTTACGCTTGGAGCTCCATCGTATAGACATGAGCCAACTTTGTGGGCCTTTTCACATTTTTCAGTAATGCTCTCACTTTCCTGTCCGCACTTGATAAGCAACGGATGCAATTTTTCACGATGTTCTTCAGGCAAGAGCGTCAAGGTCCGTTCAATATCGAAAGAGTCATTCTTATCAAACTGAAATCAGTAAAGTATTGAAAGGGTCTATGGCTGGTGAATAAAGTCTACTGATGCAGACTCGAGAATCGGTATAAGTTATCGCGAACAATTATGCTTCGGTATGATTTTTTATCAACTATTAGATTTTCAAATGAATACAGAATTTAATGGAGTGTTAAAGTTCCATTCGCAACTTCTACAAGACTACTCCAATTAATTCCACGAAATTAACTCGCTTATTTCTATTTAGAATAAAGATAAATTACCGCCTCAACACCTTCGAGAAAACAACTTAGATAACACCCCGATTTTGGATTCAGAAGAAATGCGGGGACATCTGATGCTGCGATTTCCGCTGTAGAAAGAAATAAACCAGGTGATTGAGTACACTTTGATAAGAAAAAAAAAAAAAAATAAAAACAAGGATTTTGTTCGATAATTTAACATCAGGTTAAAAAAAAAAAACTCCAAAAAACCATCAGAAAGTTTATTTTAAGGAAATATTTGAAATGTTCAATTCTCATCTGATGCAGTGAAATTTTATATAATATTAAATATAAAATTTTTTCAACCGCCGAACAGGCTCCTACCTTTTTCCAATCCAACTTCCCCTAAACATTTCTGTCTGAGATCGACATATTTGTCAATTTTTCCGCCATTTACCTGTACGGTGAAAAAAAAAACAATTAAAAAAATCAGTATTAAACTCATTTTGATCGTCTATGATTAGTATTTTCAAAGAATTCTCACCCTCAAAACTAGACAAACGAAACCGAAAACGAAAATCGAGAACTTCATTGCGTCGTGTTGGATTTAACGTATAAATAATAATTGACACTGTAAATTTGGCTTTTGAAAATATCGAACTGACTCTCTCCTTGATTTCTAGCAGACTTTTATACACCAATCTTCAAGGACATATAAGTATATCCAGTTCCACCTTCTAAAATTTTAACAGATTTTTATATTAAACAGAGTTACCTATTTTTATTTATTTATTATTCTTTCAGTCGTTCGCTTCTTCAGAATACCATCCTCAATCAAATCGTAACATTATGAAAACTAATTATTCCAGTCGTTTTTCCTAGTTCAAAAGAAGAGAACAAAAAAATCTGGATAATACAAATTACGTAAAAGCCTCTAAAGATTCCGATAAAAATATTAATTTTCATATAAAATGTCGGAAAAGGCCTCAAAATCAAGTTCAAAGTAAAAAAAAAGAGTCATTTTTTCCGAAATGCGCCATATTTATTATCATTAATATGTTTTTTTCCTTTTCTTACGAGATTAACGGATTCGAATAAAAATTGGTATCTCAAGATTTTTTGGATCGTTGATCACGAATACAAGAACAGATTTTTTTCACCACTCTCATCTAAAAATCACCTATAAGAATAATTATTTTAGGAAATCTCTATACATGTGTTTCATTTTTTTTTTTTTTTTGTAACTTGAAAGATTTCGGCTGAAAGTCTTAAGCCTGGCCCATCGTGGTCAGCCGATTTACCTGCTTGTTTTTGTATCGGTTTGGGGAGTGGTAAGGCTAAGACGTAATACAAACATCAAATTTTATCGATTACGTAATGATCATGATTTGCAAAATCAGCTACTGCTTTATTCATGAATTTTTTACCGCATATGAATGTGTGGATACATTTATTTTAGTACTTGCTCTCTTCTGGCGATAAAGAAAAATGAAACGTATTCTAAGTCTTGGATAATGATTTTAATTTTTCGATTTTGAAATGCAGAACATATTAGACTCAATGCATGCAGATGTGACTTGATTTTTAATTAAATAAACAGGCCATGGTCATCGAGTTTCTATTTTTAAATTTGAGTAATATTCCAACAGATAATCTTGAAATGCTTTTTTTTTCAATTTTTATTCTTCTTTCAACTCGCATAAATTTTGCCTTCCCGCCTGGATATCGCAGTCAAAATAAATGCAATATGTCGATCGAAACAAGTATGTGCAGATTCAAAATTTAATCATTATATAGAATCGTTTCACCAAGTAATAAATACAGAGACTGGACAGGAATAATATATCGATCAGAGATCAGTTCAATTCACTCTCTGATTGATTTGTCAGATTATTAAACCTGAAAAAGATAGCAAAACCAAAAAATACTGTCTTAAATGAATAAATACCATCAAGATCTGTTACTGAAAAAAAAGTTCCAATCCATTTCACTTATCTTAGTATAAAGGTATCTGATTAAAGGTTGTTGACTTTCAAAATGAATCGCGTTTTTCTAGGTTTGAGATGGGAAAGATACACGACTGGCTAAAGTTTCGCTAAGTTAATTAAAAACATACGAATTTTTTTATTCGTTGATCATGCCAAATGCTACGTTCTAAAATCGTTTTTCGACACGCCGTGCGTAAAGTTCGATTTTACGCCCGCTTCGCGTCCACAAACTTCAAATTTCCGCACGTTGTATCAAAAAACAATGTTCGATACGCGTGCGAAAGATGATTCTTGACTCGTGTGATTGTCGCCCTTGCTTCGCTCAGGTGAAAATCTTCACACTCGTCCGAAAATCAACATTTTCGCACTAGTATCGAAATGTACTATTTTCATACCACTTCACTGCCTGTACTGTAACGATGATATTATTAATTCTGGGTAATGCTCAAAGCTCGATTCTAGCTTCTCGGTATTGCACAACTTTGGTATAATAGCTACCGCAAATATTGTAAATGACGAAGGAGAGCTTTCACCCTTCTAAGTGCATTACCTCGTTAAATGTAGTTGAAACTAGTAGAATGTAATCTAGTTAATAGTGGAATTTGGCAAAGAGGTACGGAACAATGCAGTCGCATTCGAAATCCGCAATTTCAAACACTCGTTACCCAATTCTAATTCACAAAAATCTTATCTTTTAGCAAATCGACGTTATGCGATAGTATCGTGCAAGAGATGATAGTTACCTAGCAGATATGAAATCTCGTTGCCAGTTCAGATTCCTCTTTTCATACCGGTCTAGAAAAGTTTTCCATAACGCTTAAAGACTTGAGATTAGAAAAAAAATTCTATACGGACAAGGAAACTGCATTTTGCTATTCTGATGATTAATGGTTTTAATTTTTATGCAAATTACTACAAGTCAAATAGATCCAATAACAAATGATATGCACGTTATACACGCAAATGCAATTGACGTAGAAATCTCAAGGTATTAATATAATGTTGTTATTGGTTGCATTTTGTATTCAATTTTCCAGTTTTTTTTGCGGGTCTAGACATATTTGCGTTTACAATATTATGTTAGCATACTCAACACAAAAACAATTAAGCTGTTTTACGAAGCTTTATTACTTTGTGTGCCTGTGGAATGATTAATGCAAAGATTTGATAACGTATAATTACAAATGAAATTAATGTTTTTCTCTAATCTCTCGATTTCTATTAACAAATCGATTATTTCTTATGCTGTATAAATCATTTAATGATTTGATTAATTCTTTTTTCGTAAATCAAAATGCAAAAAAAATACCTGGTATGAGATCAAGACCTATGATTCCACGTATATCTAAAATCTACCTACGTATGAGAAATGCATCTCTTTTGCCTGACTGATAAGATTATGAAAAAATTTTCGTTGGTTTTGCGATTATTTTTCGTTTTTCTTTATACAACTACAGCATCATTTTTGTCCATTTTATATGGTCAGATATGAGTATCTGTATTTCTTTTGACATCTGATGTGAGGGGCGTAATCTTTTGATAGTTCTCTTTATCAGACATCCAGAAATTTGAGTTATGACTTGAGGAGTTATAACCCTGAAACTTGAATGCCACTTCACGTTCTATTACAGTGCTCTGTTATTTTCTGAGATATGACACGATAGTTTATCAGATATCCGAATGCCTTCTGTAAGTAAATAGAAGTAGACTAAATCTTGAGATTGCTTGTGATGGATCATTTTTAATCATTTATTGAAACTCATGTTTTACAATTTGTGTCAGTATAAAGAAGTAAGCCCCCTGCATTTCTCATTGCATTAAACAATTCTCGCATATACAAACTAAAATTGAATTAAATCTCTGAGTTATAAATTCGTCACGTAATAAACCTTTTGTCAAAAGTTAGTCTTGATTCAATTTCCTGTATGGTAATATCGCATTCTTTTTCCAACAACGAACTATACTTATACTTGCACAGTCAGTCGACTGCATCGTGGTCAAACTTTTTATTAAATTCCTGTTAGCTATAACTACAAGGTTTGAAAATTGGAGTACGAGTATTAATTTTACGTTCGTTAACTCCATTTAGAATTAACACCATATAATAAAACAAGGAAATTTTTTCACCCTCTCTAACGATATCGATAAATAAATTAAGATATTTTTCATTGGGTGACGATTACGTGTAGGTAAATCTGTTGATTGTAATTAATTTAAATTATACACCCGCTAATCACGAGCAAGTAATTCTATAATGATTACGTTGTATAGCTTATAGCCATAAATCAATGGGGTAGGGTTTATAATAATTTTTTTTTTATTTTAGTTTTATTTAAACAATGTGAGAATTAAACGTCTCAAGCTAAGCGATAGTACCATTTTCACGGTTTCACGTACCCAACAACAGTTTGCTAACGACGCGGTGAAATTTTTACGAAAATTAAAATTACCCGGACCCTCATGTCTCACTGACCCCTTCAACACTGAAGGCTGGAAATTCCACGAGAATAATTCGAAGATAAACGCAATTTAATCTAGACGTAAAATAATTGTTAACTTTTGTTTTTTTTTTATGGTTTAATATACGTAAATAATTATTTATACAATGAAATTATGATCGATTTTCATTATTCTCAAATTCGATGATCTTTTTCTGTATCAAAAAGTAAAACGGAATTTCTCGCGATGTTATGTATACCTAATTGACTTTATTCTGAGGGGAAAAACGAACAATGAAATGCAGAGAATTTCCCTCCGGGTTGTTTGATTAGCTTTTATTAGACGATTATATAGATTAATAATAATAATAATAAATACTGGATACACGATTTATAGCCCCAAGACATTCTCGATGTTTGGAAAAAAGATTCGATATTATCGGACTTTCTCATTCATCCTTTTACATTATCAGGTAGAAGTGCCATTCAGCATCTTCATAAAGAATATAAGATATCAGGAATTCGGTAGTGGCAGGTTGTCCTCCACTCATTCTTTACCCGACCGGGTGTCGCCAACAAATGTCGCGATATATTTTATGTTATTACACTTTTCATCCCCTTCCTACTCCAATTCTCAATACCTACCTAACCTACCTATACCCTAAAACCCCACCCGCCAGCTCAAGGAATATTATATCCCTCGGCTTTCACTCGGGGAATATCTCCGAGGGATTCTTACCTCGTTGTCATCATCGTCGATGTCAAGTCGACGTGGCACGAGCCCTGCATTATTATTATTATTATTATTATCTTTTTTTTTTATTTTTCTTCTTCATTTCTCTCTCTCTTACGCGGTCTCACTTTATAGCTGCCTCATGCTCTCTCCTGCAGCTCTTCCTTTCTATTTTTCTCCCCCTTCTTTCGCTCCTCACTACCAAAATCCCATTTATTTTCGATCGAATATTCCGTTTTTCGTTTTCTAGATAGGTACGACGCCGCATACACCCCTGAAATTCGATCTCGAAGTTAAGCCCCGTCTATTACTACTTTCGCAGGTATAAATTTCTCGCGGTTAAGATATTTGACAACAGGCTTCAAAATCACCATATTGGATTCATCGAATATAGTTAATCAATAACATTTATGATTTTACAAGGAAAAAAAAGAGTAAAAATAGACTACTGAATAAATTTTACAACTAGAGTTTTTTTCTGATAATAATTTATTATCTTACTACAATATTTTTATGACGTTTACACATGAATTACACAAGTAAAGATAATTGCATCTATATGTATACCTATTACGATTCCTAATTTTTAATATCTTGTTAAGATTAACGACTGGCATTTCCCACAACCATTTAATGGATTCGGATCTTCGCACCACTCTCTCTGAAGAGGCAGGAATATTTGAGGTATGCAGATACGCAGGGATCGTCAGTTTCTGTTGATATAAAAAAAAAAAATCGGATTAGATTATTATAGTGTTTGCGAATTACTGAAACGGTGTGCAGAAATCTCCGCCTTACCAGCATCACGCACAAAAATCAACAACATTTTCCGTCATTACCCACAACGCTAAGACCAAGAATGACCATACCGACATTGTAAAATAAAAAAAATCAAAATAATAATTTTAAAAAAGTTAAGGGAGTGAAAGAAAATCTATTTCGATTTTTACTTTTTTGTTCTGATTTAATAACCCGATAAATTCCTATTCATCACATCGCAGACGATAAGCTATCGATAGTCGAAATCTTACCATCAGTTGACATCAACTCAATCATTCAGATTCTCATTTTATATAAAAAAAAAAAAATTCTGAATTATCAAACCAGCAAAATTTCAAAGATGTATTAAATACTCACGAAGATCACTGCAAGTTTCAAACATTGTGTCAAACTCCTTATCGGTAAGACTCGAGGGCTTATTCTTTCGGGCCAAATCCTTTTGCAGAACATTGTCCTTTTCCTAATAAATGAAAAAATTTTATTTAGAATATCGCGTGTCCAATTTAAATTCAAATTTTATCGATTTATCGATTCAGGCACATTGAACTTACAACTCCATATTTCTCAGCAATGCATTTGATGTAGCATTTCACGGCCTGCGGTGCATCTTCTACCGGGTCTTCACGAATTGCTGCAATCTGTTCCTCTGTGGCCCCGGTACTCGCAAGACAAATATCCTTGTATTCCTGATGGATAGTCGCCTTCTCTTCGTCCGTTTTTAGTTCTTCATCTTTCTTATCTTCATCTACAGAAGTGGCGACCACTACTATGGGTCCTTTTTCTTCAGGACTTGGGACATCCGGCAAGAGTATTGCGGCCACAGGTTTCTCTTCATTTGCGGAATCACCTTTTTCCACTAATTTTTCCGTGTCTTCAATCTTCTCCGAGACTACAGGCTTCTCATCAGCAGTGGCTATCTCAGATGGAGCTGCCTGTGGTTTCGAAAAATGAAATTCGAAAATTGTTAAAAATATACAACGAAGTGATTCAAGCTGATCAAAGTATAATTTTGAAAAAAGGGTTACCTACAATTTTTTAAATCAATATTTAACCAGAGAAGGAAGCTGAGTGAATTCTTACCAATGAAACTGCCAATAGGGCGAAGAAGACGACGATGACTTTCATATTTACGAAAGTGATCTATCTCGAACGTAGATTATTCTTGATGAAAATAAGGATTGGTAGGTATCTTGGGTTCTGTTCACCACAGTCTAGTAATAATATTTGCAAATTTTGTTTCTTTTATACTCCAAGGAAGAAGCGTGATCCCACCATATAATCTGAGCGATTAAAAAAGTAGAGAAAATAAAACTAAATAACCTGTATAAAAAGGATCAGCATGAATAACAATAATAATAATAATCTGAAAAACTTAGACTTTAACTTGCAGAGTCATGCCAAAAAGTACTAAGACCTAGAATCTGTAATGTGAGAGGAACGATATGTATAACGAATGAGTTTCAACTGATTGAAGGATCGCTTCAACGTGCTACTTTTTTGCTGTTATCTGTTCATTCTTTTATTCTTATTTGAATTTTTTTTGTTTCCTTCTTTTTTTTTCTTCTTTTCGTTCTCCTTGTCATGTTAACTCCACACAACGTTCCATCGCGGTCAACGTACTCACTGACAGATAAATATCACGGTACGAAATACCTTCTGTCATATTCTGTCTGGTCTTGAAAACAGGCCACGTATACATTATGCATATTATAGTTTAACGAAGGATCGTTTCAGATATTCAGTTTACCAATCAGAATCAGATTTTATCATTTTTATTTTATCTTCTCTTCCACCGTTATGAAGTAGCAGATTTTATCTCACCTATGTCAACAAACGTTAAATCTAAGTATACCCATACAGCAACTGTTCATATTAATTATTAATACACTTATACGCATATAATTAATTCTGTTAGCATTATATTTTGTCGACCAGTTTGAGGCACTGTATAACGGTCATTTTATAAAACCTGACTTTTTCCTAATCCTTCGGAGAGACTGTAAGAAATAGGACAAAATATTGACCGCCTACATAGCGTTATTAATTTTCAAATTAATGTATGATGATGTATGAGAGTGGCCAATTTTAGTATCGAACCGAAGATATAACCTAACGCTAATTTTAGAGCCGTTTATTTAGTTTCTTAGCCTCGTGTACTCAATCTCACATTCGTTTTACTTACTGTATATGCATATATCGATGTAACTGCAAAGTCCACAGCACGCCTAAGGCTATCTTATAATTATAAATTAGAGATAGTATAAAATTAATAGAAATAAATTTTGTGTAGTTTGACGAAATTGGTAATCTCGAAAATTAAAGCTAAATAGATTGACGAATGCATAGAATATCTTGAAACTACATTTGTATTTACAACAGGCATGTAGGTACACAGGTTAGTCAAATCTGAATTTATACCAACGAAAATTAAACGTAGTTTAGGATCATTGATCATTCCTATCTGAAACGTATAACTGACGCGAATTATGAACGAATATTTTTATTTCTTTGTTTTTATTTCGTACTTATTAACTCGATGGTATGATCATCGTATATATTTCAATTTTGACACATCGATCGATCATAGGCTGCTGTTCGTAATTAAAATGCTACTGGCAATATTATATATACGAATAGAAATTGTTCCTAACGATCGTTTTGGAGTTCAAATATCGTTTGAGTACTTTCTACTTAGAAAAACTTTCGTATTATTTAAAATCAGAGCGTTGAATTGTATGTAGTTCAATAAAATCGTCTTCTATTCAAAATTAAATAAGATTTAGGTACAACAACTAAAAATTTTTGACAGATTTATTACAGTTCCAGAATCCAATGGACCAAAGACGTCAGTAATTTTGATCGATGTTGGATAACACAAGGCGAATGATTCAAAAATCCTTTTAATGCATTTATAATTATAGTAGATATTCCCAAACAGATTTTTTACCGATTAACAATTATCAATTATCTTTAGTATAGAACCAGGAACTCTAAGTTTTTATTCAGTTCTATTATACACACGATGGAGTTACCAAGTGATTTCAATAACTATTTAATTAGAGTAAAATTACTAGGCATCCTTTTTTTATAAACCATAAAATTACCTCGTAGACTATAATACTGCTATGTTATATATCTACGTATATAAAATTTAACATATATACATCACTCCCACTCACTTACGTGAAATAGAATCGCGTGCGAAGACCTCGAATAGACGACGGGGAAGGTCGTACTGATTAACACCATCTTAACTAGCATTGAATTTATATAATTAATTATAAATCGAATGAAAACCTAACAGTTTGTGTGACCTTCATTGACGAGTTTTCAGGTAGCATACACAAATATATATCTGTGGGCACACCTATCCTTATACTGTGTAAGTACTTATGCAATTATAATAATGGAACAGATCTGCGGTTATCAATAAGACATTTCATTTTGTTTATTGCTTAATCATGTGAGCTTAATGTGTCGATATTTTTTGCCCATATAATAGCATTCTGCATTCTATTGATTTGACCGAAATTTCAAGAGCATCAAATTAATTTATAATGGGAAGTGACAACACGAGGCGACAGATCGTTACGATATGATGCTTTTCGGATATATATACATACCTACCTAAATTTCTTTCGACTGTGAGTGTCTTGTCCGTTGCGTTTACGATAATGGATGTACTAATGAAACCGACCGATTTTAAAAATGGAAAACATTGGTTTGGACTGAGATGAGGGCCGAAGCCAACTTCCGTGCGTCCCTAATGTTTTTTAAAAGGATCAAGGAATTGTTAAATTGCAACAAATTAGAGCACTTTACCGCCCTAGAGCGGAAAAGTGCTACCTTCTGCTCGTTTTTATATGCGCTTCAAAGCAAACTTCCGGTGCAGCTATTAGTGAAAAAATATCGTGTGCATCACGGGCGAAAAGACGATAATCGCCTACTTTCTGATCTGGATACACAATAATTTGGGGTTCCCGATCCTCGCTTATACTACAGCTCAAAGAATTTATCGGATTAGGGTTAAATAAGTCTGCTACTAAATTATCGCGTCCCTTACAATAGGAAATTTCAAAATTATATTCTTAAGCTCTTGGAATGCTGCATCATGTCGTTATCCGTCCAGTCGTAGGTACAGTCATTTTCGGTCTTTTTCTACACAAGATATTAATACACTGACATATGTATATTTATGCACTGATCTGCATGTACTGTTATATAACACCCGGGACTTCCCAGTATATTCAGGTGATTGAATGAGACTACGTAATTACATGTTATATAGACACTGAGTTGTAAACGTAGAGGTGATGTTCGTAAATTTTAATCAATCTTTATTGTGTGATAATTATTGCACCATCGACACTTCGCGGAATCGTTAAAGATCTATAATAATATAAGATTGGCTACGGCTTCGAGTATAATATTATACATATTTCCAGGATTGATAATCTCTAAAAATTAAGGTACGATATTTGGAATTCGAGATCCTCGGTTTTTGGCCAAAACTTTTCTTTCAAGCATCGAGAGATTATAGAATCTGATAATATAGCAAACTAGAATTTTCTGAGCCGCTTTTGAATGCATGAAAGAAAAAAAAAGTACTCATAAGACGAATACTTCAAATTTGCTTTCGTCTGGAACAGAAACTAAAAAAATTTCATTTCGATGCAAGAAATATTGTTACAAACATTTTTTAGGTATACCTACTATAGATGGCTGTGAATGTTTACGCGAAAGAAAAACTAGTTCTATGATAAAATCGTGAAGTTAATTTATGCTACCATTCGCAAAACGTTAAAAACGTGATCATTTGTGACAATAAATCATCAGAAAAGATGTAAAAAAATCCAATAATTAAGGACAAAAAATTGTACTATTGTTGTATGAATAGTTCTGGTTATTACATCACACGTGTTATGTGACAATTATTACTTGTCACATATTTTTTTATCTCCGCTGTTAGTGGTAAAGCATAAATGTGATAGTGTCATTAGATAGAAAAATAGACAATCATATGTATTATTATATTAAACAAAATTTTGTTAGTTCAGCATCCGTTGCAGATATTTTTAAAATATACCTATACATATACTCCATACCAAATTCGTTTAATATGAAAATTGGTCAATTCTAAAGTAAATAGACAGACCAACTACGCATAAGCAGAAACGAAAGGTCGTTCATACTACATTATGTAACACTAGTTTTCTCTCATGTTAAATAACGATTCCAATTTTTTTTCAGGATAATATCAAGTCTAAAGTTATATGTATCTTTTTTTTTATTAACTGTAAGGTAAAAGAATTAGTGTAATCCACAGACTCAACAATTATAGACTTACGTAATGGATATTGTTAAAGGCTATCATTTAATCCATGTGATAATTATGATATTTTTTAAAATTTTTGAAAATTTTTAATAGAATAGTTTGTTATCATTTGTTCTTGTATCAAATTGCTCATTTTGATTTAGCCTTTATAGATATAAACTAGATTATTGGTCTATCTGTTACAATCTAGGTAAACTATTTGACGATCAATTCTGTGGTTGGACAAATAACATGTACGAGTATTTGGTAGAATTCGGTATTATTCAAAATCAATTACCAACACCTAACAAACTATGAGTTGATACTGTTTTACAGTAACTCAACATTTCTTGATTAACATGTATTAAAAATTATATATTTATCAGTATGTATTATTATATTCTTTGTATCTAGTCAAAATTTATTTGCGATTGAAACATATTTCTTAAAGCTATAGGTCATAACGTTTCAAAATCTTCGATTTTCCAAAGGGAATTTATATCTCACTCATGATCTTGATGTGGTTGAGATTCTAGGTCAAAGATTTCGCCAGGCATGATGTGGTTTTCCTTGAAGCACTTGTGCATTAGAGCTGCAGTTTCGCACTCATCAGCCCCTGCTGCAAATGTAAAGAAGCAGAATAAGTTAATATTGTAATAATTTGTTCGATAGAAATACTGATTCTGGGATTTTTTTTACCGTAGTAACTGAAACTTATTGGGAAAAAATAATGAATTTATTTTTTAACTCAAACTTAACTTACCTTCTTTTCCACATTTGTCGGCAAACTTTTTTGCCATTTCCTTTTCAGTGTCTGGTATTACTTCAAGGAAATCTTCCTTGTTGAAGATCCCATCCTTATTCAACTGTAAAATCAAATTTAATGTGGTCTACTTCTATCGAATTTTTGATCTTCAAACTAATCTAATAATAATGTCAAACTCTTGTCACTTACAAAACCAAGCTTTTTCATGACGCAGGCCCTAAAACAATCCTTTTTAAGTTCCTCCTTTGGATGGACTAGTTTCTCTACATCCTCTGTTAAATAAGTACTTAGTGATTAACATTGAAGAAGGTTATTATTTGCAATGAAGTAATTAAAAATATTTAGCTATAATGATGTCTCGATTTTTATGTCGTAATCTCGATTATGTAAAAAATCTGTTTCATATGTCATACCGTCGGTGAGATTCAGTTCATCCTGGCAGTCATCATGCATCTTCTGTAATGCGGGGTTCATGTGTGGATGGTGCATCAATTTCTAAGGTAAAGATCAAGTGGATTTGACTATTCGAAAACTTATCGTAGATATTATTTAGCAAAAAAGTGACAGGTGATGGTAAAACCTACAATCTTACCTTTACACAAATGTGATACAATTTGGCTGTTTCGCAGTCGTCATCCCCCTCTGTAATAAATAAAAATGGATAAGATTTATCATTTGGTAATAAAATGACACGTAAGAAATTAATTATCACAATTTTTATGTGTAAGAAATCATTTAATTCATCGTTTTCATTGAACCAGAATTCGGAAAAAGGAAATAACGAAGAATACATGACGTACTTCGTTCAACACATGTGTCAATTATTTTCGTTCTCTGCGCTTCACCAATGAAAGTAGGTAAATCTTTGATTGCAGCTTCTCTATTGATATTTCCATCTGCGGTCATTAGACCTAACTCCTTGTACACACATGCCAAGAAACAGCCGTGACTTTTGTCTTCTTCACTGCTCTCTATACTTTCATGAATCTTTTCTTTAGTGAGGTCGAGCTTTGTCATACAAGCATCAAACGCAGCCTGTTTATGGGGTGGTAATGGATGATGTGGCTTTGCCTAGATGCAGAAAAAATTTAATCAACATAACAATTGCAACACAAACTATAATAAAAATTAATTCAATGAGAATGTTACATTTATTGACCTTTGACATCAAATACTGCAAAATGCAAGTTTGAAATCCAAAAATTTGATATCACTGTCACAAAAAACATCTTCTTGGATTTTCATTGTGTATAAATGTTTAAAATTCTCACTATATTTGAAAATACGAAGATAATTAATTACGTTCATTGCCTATACTGAGGAGAAAATGTATTTGGATTAAAAATATATGCGTATGTACTTACGTTAACAGATACCGCAAAAGCGAGGAGAAATGTTACAGAAATCAGAAAAATCTTCATGATTGTCAAAGTAGAATAGAAATATTACCGTGTCGTTTGAAAGTTCTGAAAATTATGACAACCATTTCGTTCTGGTGTCGATCTTATGTAGGTTTGCGTACAGCACATAATTTGAACCTGCAAAAAAAGGTTCCGGATATCCGATTTGAAATGAAAGAGTGATTCATATAGAAAACTAAAAACGGGAGGGAGAAATATCTTCCATTACAGGTAAATGATGAGGACTTTCAGCTCCCCACTGTCATAACTTTTTTGCGTATTCAATTCCTACGACGGAACGCTAATATTATAATGGATTAACAAATCTCAAACTATACTACGAAAATCATTGAAAAGGGATCTAAGAATTAATCATTTTTACTCAGAATCAGTTGCATATGAAAGTTTCCAGAGCTTCTATATTTAAAAGTCCAAAATCAAGGCCAAAAAAATGAATTATCTTTTTTCATCAATGACGCTGGTAATTTTGTGACAATTACTATCATTTGTCCACGTCCTTGTTACAAAGCTGACGGCAACAAAGTGTAAATTTGGGCTTGGGGCTTAGAGTCTAGATCTAATAATTTTTTGTTTTCAGATTCGAATCAAACTTGGACTTTGTAATTATTTCCAAAGGTATTTGCTTTCCAATTTTTTCATACTTATCAATGTACATGATCGTATAATGATCGTGATGTGGTTAAGATCCTACGCTGGACAGATCGTCAAACGTAGTGAGAAATTGTAGAATAGAGCTGCGGTTTCGCACTCATCAGCTCCTACTGCAAATGTGAAGAAAAAAAACAGAACAAGTTAATATTCATAAAGTTAATTTCAATGTAAAAAATTTGTTCCATAGTCATACCGTTGATGAGACTCAATTCATCTTTGCAGTCATCGTGCATCTTCTTTGATGAAGGGAATTCTTACAATTTTTTAGGTGCAAGAAATTACTTAATTCATCGGTCAATGAGGAGCAATCTTACAGAAATGAGCATAGTCTTCATAATTGTCGAAGTAGAGTAAGAGATATTATCGGGTCATTTGTGAGTTCAGAAAATCATGGCAATCCTCTCGTTCTGGTATTGGTCTTATGTAGGTTTGTGTATATACAACACGTAATTTGAATTTGCAAAAATAGGAACCGGATATCCGATTTGATATAAAAAATTTCAGTGTCTGGATTTAAGAATATACAAAATTGAAGTTAACAAAAAAATTGAACTATCGTTATATGAATCGCACTGGTAATTCCGTCACGTATTGCATGACAATAATTTGTCCACGTCCTTGTTAAACAGCTGTCCGCATCAAAGCGTAAATGTGTACGAATAATTGAATTATAGAGAAAAAGATTAACACAATAATATTCAGGCTCGAGAAGAATAATAATCTATTACAGAAATCCCTCATGGCATTTGTCGTTCCTTACGCCGGTACAAGACGATTGAAACTTCAAAACATCGGTTTTTGATTTTGAAAGCCACATCGTTTACGAACTTTAAACAAAAAATAAAAAGTGACTTGGAAATTATTCGAGTCATATATTAGAGAAAAAAGTAATCTAAACTTTAATGAAGCTGTTCTTATTTTTTAATACCGGTCAGAACATGCACAATAAACTGGTTCGACGATTATTTGGTTTCTAAAAAATCCAACCCGACCAAAAATCGATTTTTTGAAATTTCAATATGTCATGTACCCCCTTGATTTAATTCATATAATAACCGTGTATAAATATGTGCCATCAAAATTCATATAAAATTTTCTTCACAACTTTTGCAACGACAAAAATTCAAACTAATTTTGTAGAAAGTTTATGCAATCACTGAGCAAGTAAAAATAATTATTCAACCTTAGTAAGCAGGATCTCTATAATAATTAGAGTATTATTCCATCAAACAAAAATATACATATTTCAAATTTGGTTTGGGCCGAGGTCCTTATAGAATCTAGATCTATTCATTTTACTTCAAATTCGAATCAAACTTATACTTTTTAATGACTGTCAAAAGGTTTTGCTTTCCTACTTCCTTATACTTATTACTCTTCACTTTTCGCCCGTAGGTATAATAAATGTGGCAAATATAACTATGAGATTATTTTTATAAAAATAACCTTTTGTCACGCAAGTAGGTACGTAATTTATGAACGACTCCCTGCCACTAGGCAACTGGAAAATTATGGTAATGGTCATTCTGATACATACAAGATAGGTAATCGATGAGATGATCGGTTCCCTGGTTTAAAAAATAACTTGAACGAATATTTGGTGAAATTCCATATTATTAAAAATCAACACCCAACTCTTAACAAACTAAAATTAATACTGTTTTACGTTATCATATCGTTTTTAAATTATAAAGTATTATTAAAGTAAACCCAATTAACAATATTGATCAAAATTTTTTTTTTATTTTAGGTGAAGATTCAATTACGATAAAAATATTCCTAAAGTTAAGCAATCGGAATTCGACATCCTCAATTTTCCAAACAGCATTGATCTCTCATTCATCGTTTTGTGGAGGTAGAGGTGGTGGACCAAAGACGTCGCTAACCTTGACGTCATTCTTTCTGAAGCACTTGCTCACCAGAACTGCGGTTTCGCACTCATCAGCTACAACTGCAATAATGTAAAAAAACGAAAAAAGTTTAGATATGAATACCTTCTCGATGAAAATATGTTACGATAAATTATGATGAAGCAAACAATAAATCACCTTCTTTTGCACACTCGTCCGCAACCGTTGTAGCCCTATCCTTAACGTGTGGTGGTACTTTTTCAACAAAAACTTCCTTATTGAATGTTCCATCTTCGTTCAACTAAAAAATAAATTTAACGTGATTAACTTGTGTAAAAAATTATAGTACTGCAAGTTCAAGCTAACTTGATAATATATAACGAAAAATACTTGTCACTTACAAATCCAATGCTCTTAATGATGCAGGCCTTGAAACAATCCTTCTTGACGTCCTTTGAATGCATCGTTTTGTGGATTTCTTCTGTTGAAAGAAATATTTAGTTATTAATATAAACAAATGATATTATATATTCAAAAAAATGATTAAATATCATAGAGACATTTCATGTCTTATTTTCTATGTAAAAAATATTTTCTATAGTCATACCGTCGGTGAGACTAAGTTTATCCCTGCATTCATCGTGTAACTTTTTGAATTCCGGGTGCATAGGTGGACGGGGCTTCAATTTCTAAGACAGTAAAAAAATTGTGGTTATTTAATTAGATCAGTAATTCACTAAAAGTTAACTCGAAATGGCTTAAACAAAGAAAACTATACTGATAAGTAAAATCTCATACCTTTACACAGGTGTGGTATAACTTAGAGGTTTCACAGTCGTCAGCCCCCTCTGAAATGAAGAAAAATTGGTCAGATATTCCATTTGGTAAAAAATTAACATACAATTTTTTTTTTTTTAATTTCGTAGTCCCAAAAATAGGTTAATTAAATTATCTGATTAGCCAAGGACTTAAAAGAACGGAAATTACAGATAATAACGTACTTTGTTGATAACATGCGTCAACTATTTTGGTTCGATTCTCTTCAGGGACGAAAGGTGGAAAATCTTTTAACGCAACTTCTCTATCGATGTTTCCTTCTGCGTTCATTAGCCCCGAATCCTTGTCTACGCATGCAAAAAAGCAACTAAGACTATTGTCATCTTCACTGCTTTCTTTGCTCTCGTGAAGCTCGTGAAGCTTTTCTTTAGTCAAATCGAGCTTTGTTAAACAACCATCAAACGCAGCCTGTTTATGGGGCGGTAATGGATGATGCGGTTTTGCCTGTAGGTACGGAAGAATTCAATTAACACAATAATTGCAACGTTAATAATAACCAATAATAAGAATAGTAATAATTATGACACTGATAACGATCCTTATGATCATACGTCAATTAATTTTTGACATTAATAATACTGAAAATCGAAAAAATAATATAAATTTCGTTGCCTCAAAGAAAATTTTCGTTAAATTTTAACTGTATATAAAATTTTGTAAATTTTTACTTTTTCATGAAACTATTAACCGTTAACGTTCATCGCTCTGCTGACAGAAAAAATTTTGGATAAAGATCCATACTTACATTAGCGAAGATCGCAAAGGCGAGAAGTAGTGTTGCGGTGATGAGCAACGTCTTCATGATTGCAAAATTGGAGTGCAGTTATTACCGTATCGTTCGATAGTTCAAGAACTTATGACGATCCTCTCGGTCTCGTACTGGCCTTATATATGCTTGAGTACAACGCACAGTTTGAGTTTGCAAAAATAGTACCCGGAACTATGATTGAGTATGAAAAAGTGGTTCACATACAGGATAGAAGAGGGGGAAAAATATCTGCTATGTAAGGTTCAATTCCCCGCCATACCAGATAGTTTTCTACCGCGTAATTTTCGCGCGTTGAAACTGTACACCAAAATTCTGGGGTCTACTGTAATGGATTAACAAATTTCAAATTGCTTCATGCTAAATGTTAAATAAGAGATCTGGAAACTGATAATTTTGACCCAGACCAAAGTTGCATTCAAAAGTTTCCGGGGCTTGGATTTAAAAATACAAAATTAACGTCAAAAAATCGAATTGTCATTGTACGAATGGCGTCGACAATTCCATCACGTATTTTATGACAATCATTGGTCACGTCCTTGTTATACAGCCGTCCGCAGTAAAGCGTAAATGTGTACGTTTGATTGAAGAGAGAAATAGGTATCCATTGACACAGTAATTCATGATCACAGAAAATAATTATTCATTGCAGAAATATCTTGCACCATATCTTAATTCATAACCGTGGGTGGAAATGCAGTATCAAAATTCGCACCAAATTATTTTTTTTTGTATTCTCAGCTATTCGGAAAGAATTTTTCTCTTCCTCCATTAATAACTCATTGAATAAAAGTTTCCTAAGCAACTTTTGCAATGAAAAAAATTCAGACTAATTTTGAAAAAAGTTGCAGATGCAGCAGCAAGTGAAAAAAAAAATTCTTAATTCTTACAGGACGTAGGATCTATGTAATAATTTGAATATTACTCCATCCAACTAGTACAGAATTATTTCATATTTTATTTCTAGATCGAATGTTAGATATGCGAATAATTATTATAAATTATATTTTTGCATGAATCCGATTTGAATAGGCAATACGTTTGTTGTCATTACAGCACCAGAATGTTCCTGGGTTTTGTATTTGAACAACTAAATTATAGCCATTTTCCTTTTCTCTTTTTTTTCCACCTTAGCACAGACATACATTTTTTTCACTCTTTATAACGATTGGCATTACTTATTGTCGTAAAATTTCCGCGAGCGTAATCAAGGTCATGGTTTACCATTACGTAACACCAACTTATTGTCATCGATTTGGCTTCGTAAGTAAGTACTTAATGGTTCGTGGATTAGAAGTAACGACTGCGAAAAGGAAGCCTTGAGACATATGAAAAAAAAAAAAAAAAAAAATTACTCAAAAATGAAAAAATAAAAAACTAAACTAAAAAATGATTATATTTGTTACTTAAGAGTAAGATGAGTAAAACATGCATTCAATCATCCCTTCCATTGTCTGGAAAATAACTTAACTAGTAATTAACATCGATCGGTTCAATCAGCGCACTACCTATCTCAAAGTTATTCTATGATATCCAGTTTTTGTTATCTCGATGATTTTTCATTGCGTAAATGTAGATGAAAAAAAGAAGGCGACGTTTGAAAAAGAATCTGCATGTCTGCACTTCGAGTAATTGGTTAAATTGGTGAAAATTAATAAAGTGAACTTTGAATACTTTTGGAAATATATTTGAAAAAACTTCATGTCCTAGATCGTGAGATCAATTTTCAATCCGATCGTCACGTTTGAATAATAGAGTTTCCTTTCGTTCTTAGTCAAATTTTTATCTTAGAATCCTTGAGCTAAAATATTAGACTCAGTGTTAATGATCTGAAATCTGAAAAACAATTTTTAACTTCAATAAATTGCGGCTGTTATAGTTTTTGTAACGTTAACTAAACCTTGAAAATAAATATTTTGGAGATTAGCAAGGAACGATCATACAAGAATCATCTAAGGCTATAGTTATAATTGCGAATCATCAATCATCCTCAGTATATTTTGCAATTAGTTTTTTCGGTCATTCTTTTTATTTTTTTATTTTTTTTTCTCGCGATTATTTTCGGCTATACCATAAGTATAATAAATAATTTCTACAGTTGTTATTTCTATACGTACGTCAAACACTTGTCCCAAGATTCTAAGAAGTTTAAAAAACCTTTCTCGAAGTCGTGGAACTCGATTTTTGGCACACGAACTAAGTAAGCATTACATAAAGGAGTGTTATATTGGATGTGGTTGGTACAAATAATGATTTGAGTAAATAAAATTCAACTCAATGTAGTTTTGGACTCAAAGTAACATTTTCGTATTGTAATTGCGTTTATATCCATTGTTTTTGGTATTAATTCTAATAATTATTCTCATACAGTCGTAAAACGCTCAAATTTGAAATAGCTTTTGTAAATTCCAAGCTCGAGTATCAAATTTTCCATCCGTCATACCATGACCTGTATTGTACCATCAAATCTATGAATTCACATAGATTGTAAGAGCAAACAACGCTGTTATTGAATGTGGTTCCCCACTCAGAATATACATATTGAAAGTCCAGCAGCACCGTAGGTAAATGAAGAAGTAAAATGAATAAACAACTTATTACCGTTAACATCATATACTAATGCCTTCTCAGAAATTTGCGGACGGGTCAGTGAATCCTCTCATGAGTTTCGATGGTCAATGTTGTTAAATGTTCGTATACCTTCCGTTTTCCGATTATTAATTATGGTTAACAAACAAGAAAGTATAAATTCAAGGGAATTGATGAGTTCGTGAAGCTCATCTTATCCATCAAATCACAAGTCCAGAACGACTATACATAAGTAAGTAATTATATTTTACTTCTTCTCACTCAGCTACAAACGACTTGTTGATTCACGCGATCTGTAAGCATTATTTTTATCGTTACATAAAAGTGATTAAGAATATCAGAGCCATATCTTATTTCTTACATCATTCTTTTTTTGCCTAACATAAGTCAAATTACTAAGGCGCAATCAGTGATTCACACTGATTCCTACTTCTTATTTTGTTTTTTATTCTGTACGGACAAAAGATGTAAAGGTTTTAAAATAATTCATGCAAGATATACGTCGTAGATACGTTCAGTTTTAACTATTTTATTTTTATTTTTCTTCTTCTTCTTCTTCTTCTTTACGATTAATAATCGCGAAATTTCTAGAGCCTTTTTATTGGGCTTCGTCAAGCTTTACAAGTGGTTTACAATTGGCTAGAATTTAAACGGCTGTTGAGCAGAGAATATTAACTATGCAAAGGTCACTGGATCCGAATAACGGTTAAGCATCTTAAGGAGGCTGCGATAAGCCATGCAGATACGAGATCTCTCGTCATATTATTATAGACTGCTATCAAAACTTGATTTTATTGTCCTGTTTATAATGTACTGTCATACTGACGTATCTAAATCTATCTCAATGCTCTATACAGATATGGTGTAACTGTAAAAATTGATCCAAGTTCACCGATAAATTTATATAAAGAGTTCATAGACCCATATAGGTATGATTGTAATTTTTTTTTTTACCTTGTTCATATTTTTAAGCCGCTGTCACACGGTCTTGATCATAATTTTTACACGTAAATATGTTAAGGGTAAAAGGAAATGAAAGTTCGATAAACAGTATGTATTATTTATATTTCACTACATTGATAAAATTGTTATATTATAATTATTCTATATTTTATAATCACTGATTTGAATGGGTTCTTTACCAATAATTAGTCGTGATGCATGTGCAAAATTTCGTCGGCCTGAAACGTAAGCAGATTTAATATTAATGGACAGAGTCTAACTTCAGCAAATCAGATGTACAGGTACTAATAATTTTCTTTAAATCTCACCTTGTTCGCATGAAGACATTTGAAGACGAGACCAGCTGTTGCACAATCGTTGGCGCCTTCTAAAATAAGCCAGTTCCATGTCTCGTTAAAATTAGTTATTAACAATGTTAGTCATGAATAATTGACGAGAGTTTTTGAGGTAAAGATCTTGCAAAAATTTACTGGTTTAGCTTCGAGTTCATCAATGAACTTATACGATTGTTTCGCTGTTTTGAGACATGACTGTTAGATGTTTTCAAAATGATCGAAATTTGTATTCGAAGATGAACTTACTCTCTTTAGCACAAAGTTCAATCAGTCTAGTTGCATCTTCTTTTGGCATATGATCAGGAATCTTTTCGATTGCTTTATCTGCCTGGATTTCTCCCGCCTCGTTCATCTGGAAATTAATAATATTGATTAAAATGCGAATTCAGATTCTTAAGATAAAAATAACAGATAATAATTTGTTCCTTTTTTTGTACATGGCTCAAAACTGATTTCCTAGATCTGGATTCCCCTCTAAAAGTTAACTAACACTTATTTTTTATTCACTTAAAATGTAACCTGTATGTTGTTTTCAAATTTCGTTAAAGTTTCTTACCACTCCAATATCTTTCATCATGCAGGCGCCGAAGCAATGCAGCTTCTCGTCCTCCATCCCTTCGCCTTTGTTAGAATTCTTGAGAACTTCCGGGTCCACGCCGGACTCTGCCTTGCACTTTTCGATTGCTTCCTTCATGTGTGCCATCTCTTCAGGTGTTGGTAGGGCAGTCTTGTTTGTTTTAAAGTTATAACAAAAAAAATGGTGAATTATACCTCATATTTGATGAAACAAAATTTCGAATAAATCTGGCAATTTTTCATCGTATGTGCAAAATTTTATCGTTTTAATATGATCTCACTGCAGGTGACCATTTTAATTGAATAAAAGATTTTTCTACACTATCCGATAGTTTATGGAAACTGCTTCATGTTTTTCTACAACTTTTTATCATCGTTTAATTTTTTCCCGGGAGCGCACGTACAGAGTTATTAGATCCAGTTTCATTGAATCTCTACAACTGTCTAAGTGCAGACGCAATTGTGCAGACATATGTATGCGTGAATATGAATCACAGAGATAAATTTAGGTAATATACCTAATTGCGATTATTTAAATGATATGGTAATATGTACCGCTTCAAAAAAATTGACTATTTTTCATTTTCAAAGAGTTAGGCAAAATTATTTTTCTGAATGACGAAAAAAAATAATGCTGTTAAAGTTTGAGCTCTTAATATTAATATTAAGAGGTGCCTTATCGCGATTTTCTATTTCTTATCTAAATAACATGGGAAATGGTCTTGTGGAACTTTTCCATTTTTATATCTTGAAAATTAATCTACTCGGAAAGATTCTGCATGACTACTGTTGTTCAAAATTGTACGCTCTACAAAAAAGGTCTCTTGGTCTTTTTCGATGAATCCAACTGTTTCCAAGCTAGTCATGATTAATTACCATTAATAACCAATACACCAACTTGGAAATAGCTAGATTTATCGAAAAAGAACAAGATACCTTTTTTGTAGAGCGTTTAATTCACTACAAAAATATGTTTTGGTCTTATCAGTACACTAATACGTTGACAATTTATAAAATTCCAAAGTTTAAAAAAAAAAAATCCCATGTTATTTAGATGGGAAATAGAAAATTGCGATGAGGCACCTCTTAATATTAATATTAAGAACTCAAACTTTGACAGAATTTTTTTTTCGTCATTTGGAACAATATTTTCGACTAACTCTTTGAAAATGAAAAATAGTCGATTTCTTTGAAGCGGTCTAATGTACATGCTTGCATTGCACAGAAATTACATAGATATCTGTCGTGATCAAAGATGTGTGAATAAAATAATCTATAAACAAAAAGACAATATATACGAATGTGTAACAAGTGTAAGAAAATTAAATTAACTTGAAAGAATTTATTATGCGAATATTGAAAATTGGGAATAAACTTTACTCACAGCTACTGCCAAGAGGCAGATGAGCCCGCAGGAAAATGCTATTGAGAGCTGCATGATTTGTCGTGGAGGTTTATTCTTTGTTTGAGTCAAATTTTTTACTACTTCTATTTATATGGAATAACAGAAAAGTGTAATTGCGATCCCGGATGGGAGAGACGTAGTAGGGAAGGATCACGTACGACCTATTGTATGCCGTGAAATTATACCTTGCTATTATATACCCAAAGAATAATTATAGTTAAAGCTCTGACTTGTTTGATGACTGATAGTTCGGTAACAAATAATTACGAAACTGGTGAATTTTTCTAGGAAAAATGATTACACTGTTTTGATCGTATCAGTTATTACAACAAGGCTTCGGACTAGCTACTTAATTAAACCTCGCGAATCACAGTAAATGGCCAACAACAAGACACGCTCGATAACACCCAAAAACAAGCAAAAATATAAAATTAATTGAAGATGTTTGTGGAAGGAAAATTAATGCTTTTGTCGTAGGAAAATAATCCTGAAACTCACTCGAAATTAGTTCAAACATCAAAAAGTATGATCACAATAATTAATAATTGCATAAAATTAAAAGAATCACTCGAATAGATATCATGATTAAATCTAAGACTTCCCATCTGCATATATGGGGTAGTCCGGGAATTTTGAAATCCCTTTGAATTTTCAAATCAATTTTCTTTGTCATAGCTCCACACTGTAATACAATAACTCTGAATTTTTTTTAAATTTTTTCAACTTTGCAGAATTTGCGATTTTTCGAAAATCGCTACCTACGACAATCACCTTTTTTCTGGACAAAGGGACTGGGGAAAAAGTTATCTCTACGAGATTGAAATGACTGTACCTCTGAAACGCGACGTTCTCGGCGACATCGGCCCATCTTCCAAAGGTTTCGAAATATCCGTATTTGCGTGCAGAATTTTGTGTATAAGATTTAAGAAAATTGGGACCAGCCACTTTTGAAAATTTTTAATATCTAGCTTTTTATGTCAATTATTCGATATTTCTAATGTGAAAAAATACCTATCTGAAAAAATTCTGAGTAGAAATAACGTCAAAACCCACATAACTTTCGCTGAGATCACTTTTTCCGTGTGACATCTGGTTTCGGCGGTAGGAATCTCCAGAAAAAAGGGTGATTGTCATAGGTAGCGATTTTCGAAACATCATATAACTTCGAAACTGAAGGTTGAAGAAATTTGGAAAAAAATTCAGAGCAATTAAAAAATCGAAAAGGGTGAGTGTTTAGAATCGTTCGAAAATTACTGGTCTACCCCATGTATGTACAAATTTCATATTCACGGCTGAGTTAATTTGGTTTGCAGGGATATCTCTTCGCATATCAAACTAATGAAAAATAAGTGGCCTCATAATTAAAGGAATGAAACAATAGAAGTTTTATGAGCTCACTGTTTCCTCGACTAATAATTATTTACATAAGATATTGCCAGTCATCCACACATCCAATTGCAGAATTGCAACATTGCGCTGCATTTATTTAGCCTATAGAGTTCAGTGAGGTAACTACTGCAGATAGTATAAGATAGCCCTGTCAATTTTATTCTATTCATTCATTCATTATTTCCTTAATAGATTTCCGAACATATTCATTGCAATCCCATCGTTTGTATGTATTACATTAGACCGCTTCAAAAAAATCGACTATTTTTCATTTTCAAAGAGTAAGTCAAAAATACTGTTCCAAATGACGAAACAAAAAAGCTGTCAAAGTTTGAGCTCTTAATATTAATATTAGGAGGTGCCTCATCGCGATTTTCTATTTCCCATCTAAATAACATGAGAAAATTTTATTTTAAACTTTGGAATTTTATAACTCGTCAACGCATCAGTGTACTGATAAGACCAGAACATATTTCTGTAGTGAATTGAATGCTCTACAAAAAAGGTATCTTATTCTATTTCGATAAATCTTATTTCCAAGTTGGCGTATTGGTTATTAATGGTAATTAATCATGACTAGCTTGGAAACAGTTGGATTCATCGAAAAAGACCAAGAGACCTTTTTTGTAGAGCGTACAATTTTGAACAACAGTACTCATGCAGAATCTTTCTAAGTAGATTAATTTTCAAGATATAAAAATGGAAAAGTTCCACAAGACCATTTCCCATGTTATTTAGATGAGAAATAGAAAATCGCGATAAGGCACCCCTCGATATTAATATTAAGAGCTCAAACTTTGATAGCATTTTTTTTTCGTAATTTGAAAACGAAAAATAATCGATTTTTTTGAAGCGGTCTAATACATAGTGTTGCAATGAAAAGCTAAAAATAACGTGTCAAAAATCTGCGAAAATCATTGTTAATTACCTGCCTGCATTAGTTTCCACCGCGTAGAACTTCGACCATGCATAAAATTTTGGCTAAAAAAAAAATTTTAAGCACCAGAATCTCACTTATAGATATATATGTCGATTTTTTAGAATCGTTGCCAATTCATAAATGAGATAACCATATACATTTTTTTCTCTTGGAGACTTTTTGTTCGTGTTAATTTTTTTTAATAATTTTATAGTAGTGTAACGTTATTCGATTCATCCAAGCAGACTAATTGCGATCATAACAAGCAAGTTTCAGATGACTATGATTTTCACTAGAGAATCGTTTTAATTTCCCATAGCAAAATATATTTGCGCCGATGATTTGGAGTCGCATTTGGATATTCTATTCTACACATCGCACGAAAGAAGTAAAAAAAATTATTTTACTTGGTAAAAGATTTAAAAAATCATTTCAATACCCTAATCATTAAAAAAATAAAAATCCTTCTGCCGATCTCAGTCGTGGAATCGAGACACGATGCCAAACACCACATAAATCACGATCATAATAGAGATTCCCCGAATTTCTATATCTATGAAAAAGCTAAAACTTAAATGAATAATATTTTTCATTCCTTAATAACGAATTTCTCATAAAATCATCATTCGGCATTCAATCGGCATAAATATTGATAGTTGCTTCAAGTATCGTCAACTGTCACCTTACTAATAAACCGTCAAATCATAGAAGTGGGAGAGTAAATATAACAGGTAAACGCAATAAGTAAACTGATGGTTTGTTTATAAAAATTTCTCAAATATGTAGGTACATTCAGTTTGCAACGATGTTGATAATTATATGCGACTGATTATTCTATCTGTAATAGCCTCCAGGTATCATGAAATTTACAATTTTTTTTCTGCAAAAACAACTTCCTCGAAACCTCGATGTTTCCACAACATGGCTTGTTAAATAATTACATCTAATCACTAGCGTGATTTTATCGGTGTACAAGTGTCAATTCTGGCTGCATGCCATATTCATGTGCATTGAGGTAGTTAGGAAAATTATAGCGATGGGTAATCTAACACTTGTGGAAATTGTAATTTCATTAGATTATCTAAGCAGCGTGTTTCATTGTCCTTGAAATGCATCCGATAACATTAAGCAACTAATGAATAAATAGTAACAATTACATTCTCATTTTTTTCCACAGAAAATTTCATATTCTTAGAATATTTCAGTATTATAATTCTTACGTAAAGAACAGTGAAAAGGTAATTTTTTTTTATTCTATTTTTCAGCTCTTCAATTGAAAATTGTTTAGATTCACCCAATCCTTGCAACTCGGTAACGTCTCATCAAGACATTAAAACTGCAGTTATCTGTCTAGTTGTCATAGTGATCTTAAGTCTCTGTAATTACTTTGTAGTTTTTCGATTGTTATTATACTGGTGTCCTCGGAGTTTGCAACCTTGTTCAAGAATACATAACAATCAGTAAATTAAACCTTATGTATTTCTTTCAACTAAGATTAATTGTATTTAAGCTTCAACCATATAAAGGAATCAATTTTGAACAAGTGGTGGTAATTATTATAATAAGTTGCCCACTTGTCATGCGTGATCAAAAAATATGATCACGTAAGGTCCTTTTTTTCAATTTAAACGTTTTACATCATCCTTATAATAATACAGGACACATGATCTATATTTATAGTTGTTATTATCATCAAATTGCAGATCAGTCATTTTCCACTTTCTTCATTTTCAAAGTTTTTAAAGGAAAACTGCAAAGTTCAAGTTTGAGATGAATAATACGATGAAATAACTGTCGATGATAATTTTATTCAATTACAAGCAACAAAATAAAAATGTAACTGAGATATTGACCAGCCCGGGGTATACGGCAGGGTTCACGGCTCGATATTGGTTGTTGAATGACGTTTTTTAAAGTAAATATAGATGTCTGTATAAAAGCGTGACGCAAATGGTAAGAGACGTTAATTTCTTACACCCAGCATCTAACGTAGATCGATTTTAAGATTTTAAATTTCATTGAACGATGAAGGTACTCTTCGTCATCTTTGCCATCTGCGTTGCCAGTACTTTGGTAAGTACATACATAGAACCAACTTTGGAGTACAATATATCTCATTTTTTGTTGCAATTTCTAACAACCAATTGTCCAAATATACAATATTACACTTTTTTCATATTTTTGTTCAGGGACTGACTGATGAACAAAAATTGAAACTGAAGGAACACAAGAAATTCTGTATTGCAGAGACAAAGGTTAACCCAGGTTGGAACAGCAGATCATTTTTTTTGTTACAAAACGATCTAATTTCAAGATCGAAACTTTTAGCAGTATATGTATATGATGGGATATTTTGATTTTCAGTTGTCGTCGAGAATGCCAAAAACGGGATGATAGTCGAGGGTGACAATTTCTTCGATTGTTTCGCTGCTTGTTTTCTTAAACGGATTGGAATTGTGAGTATTTAAAACGTAGATGGCTAGAATTATTTACTTTAATCGGGGTTAGACTTAAAAACCTATGATTAATGATATTCATTTGCAGTTTGACGACGCGGGAAACATTCACGACGATATCTTCCGTTCTAAAGCTGATATTTCCCAGACTGAAATCGACGCAATAATCAATCGCTGCAAATCACTCAGTGAGTAGTTAATTAATAATAAAATTAGTCAAAAAGAAAAACCATATTAAAACGTAAACTTTGATGATTTCATTTATTACTATTCATTCTCTCAAATTGATTTAATTATCCTTTCATTCAATAAGTTTCGTGAATAGTAATTCTATACTTAATTAATTAAATTGAGTCCGAATTTTTATATAGTAAATTTTTACGCGCTGAATATATAATTTTATTTTAATTACAGCTGGAGCTACCGCGTGCCAATCTGCTGGTGCTGTGTTTAAATGCTTTTTGGCAACGAAATCTTTCAACGTTCTCTTTTAACGATCTAAAACGAATCGCAAATTTTTAACAACCATGAAAATCACTATATTGACCACGTACACCTATTACCATTTATTAAGCGATTCATTAAACTATTCAGTTACTACTGTTATTGCGCTATGTATATGAATATATTGCTTAACTACACGGTCTGCAGCTGTGATGAATAAATGAATTCTAATAACGCAAAAAAATTGAAATTAATTTAAACCATGTCCATTGCTATACCTTAGAATTATTATAGCCCAATCGTAAATCCTTTATGTTTGAAATAAAGCTGGAATTTAATCAGAATTAATTTCCCCATTTCATACGCGCGTTATCTTCATTACCGACTCAATTTATTTCTGGCGTAGGCATAATGCAGTTATGAATGAAATAACACCGATTATGTTTTGTAGAGCTACTCCGCATTCTTTCGTTGCACCACTACAATCTTTTCATTCACAATAAGCCACCTGCAAGGTCGTTACAAATACAATAGAAGGGTAGTAGTTTTTTGTCCGCATATTTTCGTCGCAGCAGTATCATTTCATTCATTCTTCGTCTCTGCCAATAGGTGCTCTTTATTTATCAATGAAATAGTCAATGCGCGATGGGGTATCTAAACTAGCAATGTATATAAACGAACAAACAATTAAAAGAACAGATAAAACTGAAATTATTCAACGATTAAATTGGAAAGAGAATAAAAAGGAGATACAGAATAATAATCAGTTGCTACAAATCCATATAAACCGTTTTTCTATCGTCAAATCACCATGGTCAACTGAATGTAAAGTGCTCTGTGCTACACGTTACCTAGCCGACGCGTTGGCTTTTGCACTCAATGGCCTGCGTCATCTGTCCCCAGTGCCTCTAGTGTTTGAAAGTTGAACACCCACCGCCAAGTGTCAAATGCCAATATGGCTTCGAAGGAAAATAACCTACCTTCGCTTTACACGGAATTAAATAAATTAGGACAGAATGGCGAGTATGAAAGAGCTTTGAAAACGGCTAACAGAAGTAAGTCCTTTGATTATTATAGCTTATAGTTTACCTAGAGATTCAATCATTGATAAGATTTCGATCAGACGTAATGTTAACCTAAAAATAAACCACCTTATGTGTGTATAATATGTATTTCTTACTTGATAAATTGGTCGTTATAGTTCTCGGAATTTCACCCGAAGAAGAAAAGGCTTTTCACTGTAAAGTCATCTGTTACATACAGCTATCAAAATTCAATGACGCCTTGCAGTTTATTATTAAAAATCCAAAATTGTCAGGGTAAGTATGTCTTGCAATCTGTGAATAAAACAATTTTAGTTTTTTAATTTACTACCTTCTCAATTTCTTTTTCTCATATTTTTAATCTAACCGTAATTTTACCCGAATTTTACATATCCAAAAAAATAGGAACTTGGCATTTGAGAAAGCATATTGTCTATATCGTTTAAACCAAGTACCAGAAGCGTTGAAAGTTGTTGAAGGAGTTCAAAATCCGTCCTTAAAAATCAAGGAATTAAAAGCTCAGATATTATATCGTCTTGAAAAGTATGAAGACTGCTTTGCCGTTTATCGTGACATTATCAAAAATACAAATGACGATTACGAAGATGAAAGAGAAACTAATCTCGCCGCTGTTCTCTCTAATTTAGTTGTTGAAGGATCGGTAAGATTAATTTCATTAAAAAATCATATTTTAAGTCACAATTTTGATATTTTTATTAATCACTTTATCACAATGCCTATTTCTTGATTGTTTTATGCTTTTGTTTGATGATTTTTTTGTTACATTTTCTTATCCACGTCTTTTGACAACAGATTTATTTTAACAATTGTTCCCTTTTCTTTAAGGATCTGGAGGTTCCTTCCCTGAGAGAAGATACCTATGAATTAACATACAATGCAGCTCATCGCCTAGTTGCTCAAGGAATTAACGATGATAAATCTGTGCTTTTGGAGGCAGAAAAGAAGCTACGAACAGCAGAGAGAATGTGCAGAGAAGCGCTTGAGGAAGACGGAGCAACTGAGGAGGACATTGAAGATGAGATTGGAATAATCAAAGTTCAACTTGGTTATTGTCTACAGTTACAAGGCCGGGAAAAAGAGGCTCAAGAATTGTATTTAGCTGCATTAAAAGCTAAACCTGATGATGTGGCTTTGGTCGCAGTTGCTAGTAACAATCTTGTTACTCTTAATAAAGACCAAAATGTATTTGATAGCAAAAAGAGAATGAGAAACGCCACACATGAAGCACTTGAACACAAGCTTACATCCAGACAGAGAAAGAGTATCGCCTATAATCAATGCCTACTTACGATGTACACTAATCAAGTGCGTAATCAATTAATTGATTGATTGATTAATTAATTCATTCATTCGTTCATTCATTTGTCTTCCTGAATTGAAAATTTTTTTAATCCCACGTCTTTCCAGGGGGAACAATGTCAGCAATTATGCACTAAACTGGGACGCCAATATCCGGATCTTGCCGCAGATGCGTCCCTCATCAAAGCAATTCAGCTTAGCAAAGAGGGAAAAGCAAAGGAGGGAGTAAAGCTACTAGACGAACATGCAATTAACGATAATCATTTATCAACTAAACTGGCCGCTGTTCAACTACTTCTTAGTCACGATGAACGAAAAGAGGCAGTAAACATTCTAGAAAATTTGAATGAGAAGGATAGGTCTATGCCTGGAATAGTTAGTGCTTTAGTTACGCTTCACCTGGCTGATAACAACCGTGAAAAAGCATCTGCGGTACTAAAAGAAGCTGTAAATTGGTACAAAAAGAATAAGGTAATTTGTGAAAGGAAGATAACAAAGTATTCCTAATTTTTGAATTGTTTTATTTATCTAAAGAAAATAATGCTCTATGATTTTCCAATTTAGGAGAGCACTGGGGACCTTGGAACTCTCTGGCGTCAGGCAGCAGATTTTCATTTACGAGGAGGAGAAGTCAGTGCTGCAGCTGCTAGCCTGGAAGAATTACTGCAAGCTTCTCCATCAGACACTAAAACTCTAGCGCAGCTAGTGATAGCTTATGCACAGTTCGATCCTACAAGAGCCCAAAATTTATCAAAACGACTTCCGCCACTTCACCATCTTGCTGAAACGACTGACGTTGATGCCTTGGAATCGAGTAATTGGGTAATCGGTACTAAAGTGGTGAAACGTAAAGTGGAACAGTCACCTGGGTAAATTTTAATCATCTTATTTCTTAAGAATTAGAGAAATATTATAGTTCTGTACTGTGAAAGTTTATTGCTCCATTGGGTTTAACTGCTGTTAGAAAAATGTAAAAACTCTTGTACTCCAATTCTAGAACACCGGGAACCGATCTAGCGCAGAAAAGACGCAAGCAGCGGAAACGTAAGGGAAAATTGCCCAAGAATTGCGACCTCAGTATACCTCCAGATCCAGAAAGATGGTTACCAAGACATGAACGTAGTGGATTTAGAAAAAAGAGGGACAGGAGGAACAGAGATGCTGCAATGAAAGGAACTCAGGGGGCTGCGGCTGGCGCTAGTGATCTTTAGTATGTGATATGTATTTTTTTTAGATAAGCTGATAAATTTTATTTATTCATTTATTTAACATTACTCACGCTTTATCTCGTTATAGTGACATAACAAAGATGCCAGCAAATGCTAAGCCATCTCCAAATCCTCGGCAAAGTCCTGCGGTTGAACCTGCAGGCCCTAGACAACAACAGCGTAAAGTACAGCAAAAAAAGAAGAAGAAAGGTGGAAAGTGGTAATAAGTGACTGTTTGGGATACACTACTGTAATGCATATGATTTGTTATATTATAATCAAATACTAACAATTATGTATTCATATTATTTGGAAAGTTGGTGTGAAGATAATTTTAATTTGAGGCAAATATAAATACATATGTATGTGTAAACGTTGTAAGTATGTATTGAAAAATCGTAGTTTGTCAGTTATAGAAATTTTGCATTAATGCTAAATCAACTATTGTGGGAAAATCATCATCAGGATTATAGTGGGTATATTATTTTTTTCTTTCTTTTGTATAATGAATTGAAACTTTTATTTTCTTCAGACTTACAAGTCTGACTTATTCAGAAAACTGTATGTGAATAAATGAACGGAAATCTCTGGATAATTATCATTGTGGAGTAGAAAAAACAAAAATTCTATAACCATGTCTCATTAATAAAAAATATATATGAATAATAAAAATAACATATGGAGAAAGTAAATATTGTTATCAATTTCTGTAGAGTATAAATATGTACATACAAGATAATCCCGATTAATCGATGAAGATAAAGTCTAGCAGTTCAAGGCGAGTATACAAGAAAGTTTTCGCTATTACCTAATAACGTGATAAATGATTACCTATAAAGCAGTTTAAAAATATTAATGTTTATCTACCAAGCGGAGAAAGTGTAGCAGAAAACGCTTTTTTTTTTAATAAATCTGCATGTTATTCAGAATTACATAAGTATCTCCGGTACATAAAATATTTTTATTGGTCATTGGACAAATTTTATTACATATTGCAGCATAACATAGAATATAGGTAACATATCTTTTGCGTAATGACTAGTATTTTATCATGATACATAATTTATTTTCAGATCAGTAACAATTGTATATAAAAATACAATCTGATTTTATCTTCTTTTTTTTTGTCTTCAATTTCATTTCAAAACTTTGCAAGTATACTTAGGTAATTGATTGTGCGTATAGTCTTAACAGTTATACAATATATAGTATTTATTATGTATAGGTATTGTGGCACAACATTATTATAGTTTCTACATTTCATTATTACTACCTATATTTCTTTGCACACAAAAGCAACAATAATGCCACGTTATTTTATTTAAATACAACAATTTATTAATTGTTCTTTTTTTTTTCTTTTCTTGTATTTAAACATTTTTTTTTCTCTTTTCTTTTTTCTTTTTTTTTTGCTTTGTCAAAAACACTGTACATACAATTTCGCATCAACAACACACGTTGAGAGCCATACATACAAATATAATTATTCTGGGAGGTGTATCAGTTTGAAAAACATTCTACATGATAAATTTATGAGCTTTTCTTCTCAATCTAATATAAATATATCTCACTATACAACTATAATATGTATGCATATATCGATAACTAAAAACTTTGCATATGTTATTTTAGATTTCAATACATTTTTCGTTATAACTTTTTTTTTATACCGATATTTGTAGCTGTATAATATCGGTACTGGTATACAAATTCTTCACTTTGTATATAGTTACGTTACAAACGATTTTATTGTCTGACATTGAATCGTCATTTAATATATTACTTCTTCTTTAGTTAGTTTCTTTTGTTTTTTGTTTAATTTATTATTCATTATAGAGGCAGCAATTGAGGTACGAAACTTACTATTTAAATGAACGTATTACACACCCATGTACATGTATGAACTTTTTTTTTTGTTTTGTCATGAATTATTAGTATATCAGTTTTCTTATGATATTGAATATAATTTTTCTTTACTATAGTGTTCATCAGATCCTTGTACTCAGTGTTTTTTCTTGGCAACGCGTTTTATAATATTTTTATATTTTTGTTTTTTTCAAAACCTTTACTGAAATGATATGCTTGCTTGTAATATAATATAATAGGTATAAAGAAACTTAAATCAATAATTAATTCATTGATAGAACTTAAAAGTTAGGTGGTTTTATCACAAGATAAGGACATGAAAGAATCACAATAGCGTTTTCATGCCACACTCATCTACCGGCTTTTATATAATACCAAAATACCCAAAACCCATGGCCAAATCAGTTCGACAAATATTACGTTTCGTTGATACTGACAATAGATGAGCAAGGCACTAGTATTCGTAGGCAACATTATCAATTATGCAATAATATTATCCTATTTCTATTTTATAAATGCTACTTCTCTGCTATTATTCCTTCCCAAGCATCTTCTCGTTGTTTATTAGCTAGCCTCCGTCTCTCTGAAACATAAACGTTAATTTTTATAACAAATTTTCTGACCACAAAAGTATACTCAAAAAAATTTCAAGCAAACAATTATAACTCAAACAAAATGCACAATTTTCACCAAAATCTATACCTTTTGCTTCACGTAGAACAATCTTTTCTCTCTCACGTTCTTGTCTAGCAGTTGCTAGTCTAACACCCAAAGCTCCAGTTACCAATCGCCTAGCTAAAGCAGCACAAGTTTCTGGTCTGGCTCTATACGGCTGTAAAAACTCTGCGCTTCTTCTAGCTTTCGTCTTGCTTAAAGCTGTTGCTTCGCTCAGAGGTCGAGTCTTAACAAAGGAATGATCTGACCCTAACACCTCAGCAGCTAAAGTGAAAATAAAATTTCAACAATGTTAATGCAATTAATAAAATAAGCAAATTTAATCTTCAGATTCTTTTGCTCAATTATCACCAACTATAACATGTGTGGAAGAAAATAGGCGTGCGTGTTTAGGCGTTATTTATAATCCTTACAAACCCGATTAGGAAGTCAGAAAGTGATATGATGGAAATTTGTCTCAATCAATTTTATAATTTCCGGTATTGCAAGCCATTTTAAGTTCTTGCCCTGCGGAGATGTTACAAACAGTAATTGCATCTACTTTCACAATGATTAACATACAGTTATTCCGCTCGTTATTATCATCAGATATACTGTGTAATAATGAATGAATATTTTACATGTTATCGTAGGAATCACAGTATTTTGTCAATCCTGTGTTTTCTTATTTTTTCAATTTTGTATATGATTGCAGTTCTCCACCACAAGGGTGTGATTTTATACTCAGTAGAACGTAGCTAAACGTTTGGCAATCATAATTCTAAAAAGATTCAAGCTGTCTTAAGACTTTGATTACCTTCTACAATCTAATAGCTACACAATTGATTTTCAGTGAAGAAACTAGGAAGCTGTTGAATGATAGGTAATATCGCAAATTTGATACTCCAACCAAACGAGAAGTTTTAGAATCATTTGCCTACTCCACAGAATCTGATATCACCAGAAGTCAATGAACAGAGAAGTAAATAACAGGTACTAAAAACTGGGCAATCATTCGAAGTCGGAAAATTATATAACTCAGATTTCTGATTATAGGCTGAACTCCATTGTGTCGTAACATCGCAGTTCCAGCTTTCACTTTTGATAAAAATATCGCGTTATTCTCACTTTGTAGTTACATAATAGTTCCTCATTTTTAGCATTGATATGATAATTGGCTAAATCTAAGTTGATATAACGGATCAAACTTGAAGATACTAAATATTTTTCAATTATTTTATTCATTCGTTAACGATTTATCAATCTGATCTATATTTCAGACACGTTTCCTTCACTAGAGAAAGTTCAAGTCTTTTTATCCAATCAAGATTCACTCAAGCATGAAAAAACATTCCATTTCCCTATAATTTAAGTTCCATAATATTAATGATACCTTTCTTGAAGTCTGAAAAACAGATAACAGATTACGATTCAGTTCTTTTTTTTTGCTCTGCAGTTATTACACCTATATCGGTTCGACCCTAATCACATTGGCTAATGCCAACATTACATAGTCATTTATAAAACAGGATTAAGCAAGGTTACTGTATAGATTGAGTAACGCGATCAATTTGCATACCTAACACATAAGATATCGCATATAATTATCCAGAGAGTTAACAAACCGATAAGTGGGCTGCTGAATACACCAAGGCAGTGCGTATCATCGACCCATTTCAACTCAAAACCCCCATTTTTGAAAGGGCTAAACACTGCGGCTAGGTCGCTAGTCTTGAAGTCTGATGGGAAATTGTAGATCTCCACAACGTGAGCAAATTCGTCATTAGACACCTCCACAGGCGCTTTTGAATATGCCCGATAGTCACTTCTGGGTTTTTCTATCGTTACCTCACCAACAGCTGTAGTTAACTGTGAAGAGAATAGAAAGGGGCATATAATAAATTGTTATAAACAGTAAAATGGAATTTTGTATGTTACAGCAAAGCTGATCGACTCTCATAACCCAAAAAAAGAATATTTCACGGATAATTGCAAAAGGTCAGTTTCCTTGGCAAATAACATTCCGATGGAAAAAAATCGCCCAAACAGACATCATTTAAAGTGCTGAGTCACAGACACAAGTTATTTATGCACATTACGAAATATAAATCTAATAATTTCCGGTTTATAATTAAATACAGAGCAGCAAGCGTACTTCTTCTATGAGAGTAGGGTCCAAGCAGTCTCCGTTATCATCGAAGAGACTGTCCCAGTCACACTCGTCTCGATTAACTTTTGAAGGAGGTGAAGGCGGCGGAGCAGGTTTGCTCTTAGGTCTCTCAACCTTTTTGATTTTTTTTTCTTTTGGCTGTGGTGATAGAGAAACCGGTAGCGGTTCATCGTTAACAGTTTCCTGCCTAGGTTCATCATCGGATATAAGTAGTACGTCAGATACTAGATTCTGTCTAATTATCCGTCTATTTTTATGATTAACAACTTCGTCGCGATTTATAAGTTCCTCTTTGGTTTTTTCCTCTTTTCTATTAGAATCTCGAGACATTATCAAGTCTGAACTATCTCCGTTTTTATCCTTGTTAATATTTTCATCAGTCTCGAAGTCGCTTCTCTCTTCCTTTTCGATGCTAGATATTATTTCTTCATCGAGATTAATTCTCAACTCCTTTGCTCCGCCCTCGCAGCTATCTAATATCAGTCCCGTCTCATCCCTCTGATTAAAATCTCCCACAATCTCTGTATCTTTTTGTACTCTTACAGGTTCTCCTTCAGGCAAACAAGCATCCCCAGATTCCGCATTTACCCCGTTTAAAATTAGCAAAGAATCTCCGCTGTGTGATGCATGTCGTGGAGAATCATCGGTACTCGCTAATCTTTCATCAGTAACTCTGTCGCTGCTTTTAGCTGTGCTAACAAAGCTACCAGAAATTGATAATTCATCATCTACAGGTTCGTTTGATCCGGAAAAATCCTGCCTAATTGGACTATCAAATCCGCAAATCAAGTTTCTGTCTGTTTTATCAGATTCTGAAACAGCTACAGCATCTGAACCTTCAGTTTCGCTATCTTTTCTGTGTATTGAAGGACAGGAATCAGATCCTACTACAATATTATCTGTGGAAGATCTAGAACTTGTATGTGCAGGAGATGTAGTTGTGCTACGACGTTCTCTTGTAGATCTTGGAGCTCTAGAAATTTCTCTGGACAAAGGGCTACCCTCAGTTTCGTTACTTCTTCGATGTCTAGGAACGTAGACTGCACGATCAGGTCTTTTCCGTCTATTTGCTCTATGAAAAATATAAATTAAAATAAAAATAAGTAAATATTCTCTCTCGATACTTTCTACTCCTGAAATATGATTCTCGGCTATAATATGAGACACGAAAATTTGTCTTAGAAGTTAAAATAAGCGAAAAATTTAATATAAATATATAGTTTATTTCTCACTTAGACGACTGCGAAGAATCCGAAGCCTGTTGATCCTGTTGAGTATCCGTCTGGTTATCGCATCTTGCTTTCCTGGCTGGTGGGGGTCGATAAATTCCAATGGATGGCACTGATTTTACTAAAACGACACAAAACAACGCGTTGTGAGTCTCTTTATACGTTTTCTAAATTTCAGTTTAATAAATAGACTCACAGTCAAGTTTTATTCAACACACACCTTGTCTTTGCCGCGAATTTTCTGGCGATACTAAAGGCGATATATGACCTTCGACGCCCATGGCACACGCAGAGTCCGATATTTTTGATACACCACACGTTCCACCGGGTAAGGCACCATTCAACTTGGGATCCCTTTTGACGTTAAAATAATTTTTTTGAAAAAAAATTTTTATTTTTTCGAAATTTTCAAAATTTGAGAATATTTTTTTTTTTTCGAAATTAATAAAATTTGAGAAGAAAGTTTTTTGAATTTGAAAAATTTCACCAATTAAGAGAAAAAACGAGATTTTTGTCGAATATAAAGGGATTACGTCACTTGTTGTTGATGATGATGATGATTATTGTGTGTGTACCTTAGCACGTCAGTTTTGTAGCAGACGATGGTTCTTCGATGGGCACCCTGGCCGATAGAAAATGTGTACAATATATCGTGATATTTGTTTTGAACAAATTGGTGAATGATGAATCTCCTGTAGTTGTTTACAGGCGGGAAGACGAGTACTCTGAAAGTGAAAACCCGTCTAATCGCGTCTGAAAGTAAAACCGAACTGGATAAAACGAGTGGAACCGAGAAGGCGAGAAGTGAACGTACACCGCGACGTCAAAGTCCTTGTTCAACTACCCCGCCGCTACCTGCACGCTACCTTTGATGTACGTGATCAACACAAGCTAAACTTTACATAACAGGAGCTTTCTCTTTCGACGGCTTCCTGAATTGCACGCGCTAGTATCGTATTATTATTTAAGTGTCAAAACCGAAAACATCCCTGTTTCATATTATATTATATATTATTATACCTGCATCGAAATATATACATCGCGACGATTATACTCTTGATTAATAACTTCATAAGCATATTTTCTCGGAGATATAAGGACGCAAAGTCGTTACAGTATGCAATACTTAATGTCCTAAGCAATTTCTAATCAATTCTTTATAGTCGCTAGTATTTATGCATACGTTGTATATGTATACATAATTGCGAGGAAGAGAGATAGCTGATCGCACGCGGTTCGGGTCTATTCATACATACAAGCATACACGCAACGTTAGAAGTTATGTACACCTACGCAGTAAATAAGTATGGAGTAAAATCTAGAATCACATACGTTACTGACACAAGCGCAGGTTGAATTCCGCGTAAAGGTGACCTGGGGGCTTTGATTTACGTTTGGTTAGCGAGGTATGTATTTAACATGCGTGACGCTGTCGGAAAGACTGGATATAGGCCTAAGCGGATCGCGTAACGTTAGTTCGGATTAAGTAATCGACGTCGTACACGAGGAGTATAAATAAACCGTGTTTTAAAATTATGATTAGATATTTGGATTAATCTTGAGAGGAGGTTACGTCAAATAGAGCTTAACAGACGACTACTAGCGAGAGGAACATAAAAAATTTTACACAGTAGTAATAATATGATCATTCGCGTAACCTGTGTTACGTACTACATACCTTTTCCGTTTTTCCTTCACCGCAAACTCCTCTACATCCCTCTCCACGTATTCGGAGAACAAACTGTCCTGCAAACTCATCTATCAAAACAAATCTTCATCCACCTTACCGACGAATATTTTTCCCTCAAAATAATCATTTAGGTAAATAACTCTGACAAATGTATACGTATTTTGCGCTGTTCCCCACGCAATGACTAAATTCTATCTCTTTTCCTCTCTCTCTCTCTCTCTTGGCTCTGGTCACACGGTGCGCATGCGCTGTACTTTTTTATCGAAGTACCATCCAGTCTCCCAAGATTCGAAGTGGCGCTGATGTGTTGTTCTTCAAGGACGACTTTCGGCATTGTTCACGACGGTCACGTAAAGACGATAAATCGCGCCTCTCGCAATCGCCCGGCGTTCGTAATATTATGCAATTCGAATCAAATGATTCGATTCGAATGTTCCTTATCCCTGAGTTGAAATAAATTTAAATGATCTTTCAGATGAACAATTTATTTTATTCCAGTAGCCACGGCGTACATACATTCTTCGTTTTGAAAATTCAAATCATTTCATTAATTAAGAATTCTAGTAGCTTCTACGACGCTCAGCATCCTTACAGATAACACATAATCAAATATTTTTCGATAGGGGCGATATATTTGAGCTTAATTTTTATGAAAAGAATTTCTATGATTCTATATTATAATACGTCTATATAATTTCCGATCTCTCTCCAATAATTCCCATAACTGTATAATATTATATACATGTTGTATATATAATTTATTCTTTAACTTATAGTTGAAAAGTGAAAATATTAATTGAAACGAAAGTGAAAATTACTGTCAACGAAACGTTCGAAATATACTTTTTGCCCCTACTTCATTATCTACAATAAAAATATAACTATACCTATATTATGTTGGTAATTTTTTATCGAATAATAGAGCGTCGTGGTAATTGAAGCGTATTAAATGATTAATCAAGGAGAAAGAAAGACCACATCTACAAGAATATTTCTAAGAATTTGTTGAATAAAAATGCTAAAAAATCACCAGCTGACACATTTTATCTTAGTATTATATAGTGTCAGCCCAACCCTGCAACATTTTATTCTAAATTAATTCATTGCAAAAGTGAAAGGCAAGACCTTTACCGGTTGCAGAGTCCTTTCGTTGTGCCGCAGATACCTGATCAGAAATAGGAAAAGAAATGAACCAATCGTTTGTCCGCACCGTTCCCAAATGGAATTTCCCGTTTTCTGCGCACAATATTATGTAGGACCAATTTTTATCTCTCCATATGTGCAAAATTCGGACAATATATGAGAATTATTTTCGCCTTTACTTTTAATATGAGAATAACAATTACAGTGGCGTTTTAAATTTTCCATATTTTGTAATACCGATGATTAAATCAATATTGAATAGTTTTTTTTCGAAATTCCTTCCAACTCGAAAATCTAAAACTAATTATGGCCAGGAATTATTCTTATATGATATTCGAAAGCATTGTTAATTAACTAGCTTCCATTGAGACAAGGTATATTATTATTATTGTTAATATTATACGTTTTAGAGGTGAAAATTTTCACGCGCCTAATTATATTCAATCTGGATATGCCTTTGAAGATATAACTGGAATATACATATATGCCACTCACAATTGTAACAATTGCATTATTAGAGTGCCTCAGAGTAGGTACACAATCGCGAAAGTTAACTTTTTTTAAAACCACCTTTCTCCTACGTATATGAGAATAAAATTTCTCAAAATACTTGCGGTAGAACCGCGCGTCAAAGTGGATCATAATATAATAAGTATAAAATTTGGAACTAAATGAAAATACTTTTACTGTACAAAACATATTTATTTAATAATTTATGGTGATACATACACGTGTGTACAACGTATTTAAGCATTAGTATCGTCGAGTATACTACTACTTAGCAAAGTTGTTTATATATGGTTATTACCCTAACAATATTTACAATCACACTCTTTATTTATTCATTTATTATTATCATTAATTTTTTTTTCTGTCCTGTTTAATGATTATCTAAAACTAATCAAGTTATTCTACTACAAGCAGCAATCACCTTTTCTATATTTCACTCAAATTTTATTTCCGAGGGATCGCTACTATATATATTTTTTTTATCTCCATTTGCTCTCCATCACTAAAAGTTATTTTTTTATTTTATATACTTTGCGTATTCAAATTTTTGATTTTTTTCGTCAGATTAAGATTGAAAATTATTGTTTTTCTTTTGTGAAATTTATCAATAATATAATGTACAATACGTATTGTGAGTGAAGTATAGAATTGAACCACATTACATACACCGCATAAACATACAAAGGTAAAAATTCACAACGTCCAAGATTTATGCTAGTCCATTTATTACAACAATTAGTCTATTTAAAGCAGTGGATAGTTCCAGAGTTCTGTCAAAAAATATTCTATATACAATCAGGTAGAAGATATATATATTGAACGAAAAATCTATATTATACTGATCTCACATTATACATATATATTTTACCAGAGAAAAAAAGAGATCAGTTTTATTATATAGAATTAAAATCTTTGTGAAATGAAAATTACCCAGCAAAATTTATAGTATTTATATACATATATATCTATATATGTGTTCATATATACTTATATATACGTATATATTAAATCAAAATTTATCAATGCAATGCACTCTTAGGTATGTATGTAATATGTATACAATAGTCCACATTACTAACGTCGATACCTTGAAAAATATAAATTCAGATCGGCATCGCGTTATAATGTAGTTATATCTGACTCCCAGTTAAAAATACTTACCTATTATAGTTATATTTGAATTTTTTTTTTTTTTTGTTTTTCATTTTTAACTTTTTATTTTTTTCCCCAAACTATACCACCTTTTCTCTTGTACCAGCCACATTCACATAAATATTATTACTTTTCATTCTGTTTTTATCCCATTACTTCTTTATTTCTATCTTTACTTCTTTGTTTTCTTTTTTTTTTTTTTTTGCTTTTGTTTTCTTTCAATTAGTCGTTAACTAAATATCTTTCAAACATATATGTATACCTATAAGAAATTAACGAACAAAATTCAAATTATGTTATTTTTTTTTGTTGAAAAAAATTTTTAAAACTCTTCTACAACTATAGATACGTACTAGCAATTAGAACTAAACATCTTATCATACAATCGTGACGACTATGATGGTATTTTTTTTTTTTTTTGTTTTTTTTTATTTTCCCTTTTTTGCTACGTCTGGTTTTTATTTTTTATTTATTTTTTTTTGTAATCGAGTTTGGTCTGGAATTAGTACCGGCTAAGACAATTACCGAGCGAAAATTCTTTTAGCACAAACTATACTATATAGGTAGAGATAAATGTGGAGGAATTATTTTAGACCGTAGATAAACCGTTTTGCAATACATATAACCATCTTTGATTCATTTCAATTTTACATTGAAAATATATATGCTTGACAATGATTTTAACGAATATTCAAAAGACATTCAATCTTTCTTTAAATTGTAGATCGTGTCTATTTTATGCGTCGATTAATATGAGTGTCTAACAAGTAAAATAAATATAAATAATCTAACGTATTAAGAATTCTTTTTTTTTTGTTTTTTTTTTTCTTTGTTTTGTTTAAGATTGTTTCTAATAACCCGCCTTCCCGAAGTGAAAATAAAATATAAGGAAAAAAAAGCAATGAATGAGAAATGTGTGGATAATATGTTTAAAAATAAAAGGAAAAATTGTCGTCGAATGAAATTTTAAAAATACACGCGTTTCTTAAGCTTTTTACTATTTTACTGTTTTTTCTTTCTTTTTTGTTTGTTTATCATCAATATAATTAATACTTGATATTACTGCGCTTACAATACTATAATAACTTGATAAATTTATTTTCTTTTCTTTTCTGAACTTGGCTGATTATAAAATATATTCATCTCGCACTCACGAAAAAATAACATACGCCGTATTCGCGTTTTTTGTTTAGTTTTGTCTAGTTTTCTTTTTTTCTTTTTCATTTCATTTATAATCAGCGCAATATTCCGCTATAAAAATTCACAACTATTGAATTGATAAATAAAAGCTGTATATCAAGTATTTATATAGCAAGGTAATATATAGAAAGATAGATCGGATAAGAAAGTATTAAGATTCCAATTAAAGCTCATTAATTTTACAGCTGTTTCTATACACCGATAAAAAATAAAATAAAATAAAATAAAATAATAATGATAATATTAATAATCGAGTTTAAATATCTATTCTAGGCCTGTATTGCAACCTTAAAGGAGGATCTCGAAACCTCCACCTTGTCATGTAAACAAATTTTAACGTATGATCTTTACCAAGAAGTTCGTCATTACACAAAATATCGATCTGAAAATAAAAAACCCCATATATTTACAACAATTTATAGAGTTAATTATAAACGATATTGAAAATCGTATTAATAATATAAAATCTCTTCCATACTTACGTCACGATATTTCTCCATACCGTTGAGAACCTTTATGGCAATTAATTTTTTAAGATGTGTTATAGTCGCCTGTGCAGAACACCTTATAAATCTTCGTTTAAGGGTTTTTAAACTGGCGTTAATACACTCCAAGCCGACATTGACCTGTGAATAATGTAAAAATTTGATGAAAAAATATGTAGAAATAAATTGTGAATATCGTTTTGACAAAGTGTCCATTATATACCTGCTCATCAGCTCGATGATAATCAGATTCTGCATGTGCATCCGCCGTTTGTTTATCCTCTTCTATTTCGCCGGCGTTTGGTAAGACATCTTTTGGACAAGGCAAGCCTCGTGCTCTATAAAATTCTCGTTCTCTTTTAATCTCATCTAAAAAGAAAAAACAAAATAAAAAATTTATTAAAAGAGAAGATTAAAATCTGAAATAATTTGTTTTTTCTTCAAAAAAAAAAAATATATGTATATATATATATTTCTTTTTAAGTATATTTACTTTCTTGTAGATCTGGAACTAGTTTGTAAACAATATCCTGCATAGTTCTATCGAAACTTATATACTGCAGGGGATGGGATTGGTGAATAACTATTTGGCATGTTGGACAGGTGTGTTTTTCTTCTAAGTGTTTGACTAGGCAACTTTTACAGAACGTATGCAGGCACTCCGTCACAGTAGTAGCATCTATTAGGTAGCCGCGACATATCTTGCACGTAATGTGACTGTTTAATGTTTTCAGCTTTATTCGCCTCTCCATGGCACCGGTGAGCACCATTTATTTAGGATAAGTATTTGTGTTTTCTTTTTTTTATTTTCACCTGTAATTGAATGCTCATCAAAAACGATTGTCAGTACGAATTGAAGAAAAAAAAAAAACTAAAATGGGGTTAAAATATTTAACGAAATATTTTAAGACAATGACAAAGCTCGTCGAAGACTTTCGAGAGCTGAATAAATAAGATCTGATTATTCGTTAATATGTTATTATTTTATCTATCGATAGTTATAAGCGGAAGAATTCTTGTTTAGATAATAATCGTGTAAATATAGTTATCGTTTTAAAGTTTAAAGTCATAGCTCGGACGTAAAATTGGGTTATCATATTCTAACCTTAATTTACCTTATGAATATCTACGGGTTTCACTCGTTTTTATCACCGTAAACGATAAGGTAAACATCTTTTATTGAACTTAACATTATCCTTTACTAGACGAACACTTTAATAAATAGAACAAAATAACACGTATACTAAAAATTTGGTAAAAACAACTTATTGTAAATGTGGCTGATGACAACAAAACGAATTGACTGACACGCCTCTGTCGGTGTTAAGATTAACTAATATATCTCTTTAACTAAGAGCGGCGCGGGAAACGATTCAATTATCAAATTATCAAGGGGTTTTTAAAGCGCAATCGCATTCAATGTTTTTCATTGCTACTTTATTGATGCAGCTAGATTTATACGCAGCTTAATATAATTCTAAATGCATAACATTATTTATTTGATAAGAAAAAAAATTAAACAAAATATAGAATCAGTAATTATTTATCAAACGCATAGTTTGAAAATGAAAAAGCGAGTTCTTGTGTCTTCTCTTACTTAGGAGAAATTTAAAATTGAAAGATTTGGAAATTTAGGGAGAGGAGAGTGTGAAATGTAAACAAATGTTGTATACATTTAGTATATATAGTAACTGCAGGGTATACATATTTTGATTTATTGGAGTTTCAACTCGTTACAATAATTTGTTTACACGGAACATACACAATATGCGCTTGCAGTTAAATGCTGTTTATTCGTTGATTATCTTGGCATGGATTAACGATAATTTCTTTAAATAATAAACAATTTTCAATACTATTTACACTTTATTCTTAAACTATGTATACTGTATATATAAATCTATACTTAATTCTTTTCACAAGTTTTTTTTTTTTTTGATTTTTTCCATTTTTCTTTTCATTTTTTTTAATATGTATATGCTACAGGTGGGTATATTTGCATTATCAACAAAATTAATAATACATATATAAAATATTTGATTTTTTTTTCTCTAGTAATTCACTGCATAGTTCATATAGTAAAGTATATTTTTGTTATTTAATTTGATTTCATGAAGGAAAAATAAATGTCCAAAATTGTATATATGCGGTTATACGTGTATACTTAATTTACAAAGAATAAATTATCTAATACTAATTATTATCATTATTAATTAATAATATTAGTCTAAACTGTTATCTATAATACATTTTGAATGCATTCTAAATACTTTGAGACGTTGACCATCAATTGGGGGATTGAAAGTAAACTTATTTGCTGTTTTATACAATTTTATGAAATTATTCATTCTGTTTCTGCTATTTCAACCAGGTATTGTACGTTCGCATGATAGTGACGTAATATTTCCAGGTGTAATATATTTATTTTTCAATTCTTATTATTCCAGCTACTTTATCTTATTAATATTATTATTATTATTATTTTTATTTTTTTATTTCTTTAATTCTGTTCATTTTCTTATTTTCGTTAAACAGCTTCATATAAAATAGTTTTACAGGCCTAAATTTATCTTATAAATTAAAAACTAAGCACGTAAAAATATAACACTATAACTCTAAACTCTATCGTACAAAACGTTGAATTTATAAATTGACTAGTTACAAACACAATACCATATACCCATTGAAATTTGTTTGATTTTAAAAGTATGAAACGATTGACGTATATATTTTATACGTCAACGGTCAATATTATCCTTACATACGTAATTCGTTCGTGTAGGGATATACATACGTATATAGGTATGTATACCTATATACATATATCCATTTTTTTAATCTGTCATCTATTATGTATAATGTATAAATTTCTTATAAAAATACATGTTCTTATATATATATTTACTTTTACATTTCCAATGAAACGTATGTCGTGACGAGTAAATATTATATCATTAAATTTCATTTCTACAATCTGGTAACAATAGGCACTCGGTCATGGCACGATTATCATGATTATTATCATTAATATTATTATTATTATTATTAATACGTAAAAGTACGTAATTTAATTTAATTAACGAAAAAAAAACAAAAAATAAAAAATAAAAAATAAGAAAACAATTAACACTTCGTCGTCTGTTCGTCATGGTAATAATAGTGATAATAACAATAGCTACAATAATTATCAGGCATCATGTGATTGATTCCTTATCGTACGTCTCTTTGTTATCATTTCTTAAACTCTACAGAATACGCGTTATTGGTCAATACTGATTTGTATCATTTGGCGTGTCCGCTATCAGTCGACGTTTATTACCGACCGACGCAATATCTCCGACTCCAAAATCTCGAACATAATTTTTTTCCTGTTCCCTTTTTTCTCTCATTCCTCATTGTTTCTCGCCTCACCTTATTCTTCGCCCACTACAATTTTGTTCCTTCATCTTTAATTGATAACTCATAAGAAAAAATCTATCGAATTTTTCACAATAAGTAAGGAAACTTTTCCTCTCCATCATCGTCGTCCTCAGCTTCACTAGACTCTTGGCTAGACGGCGGTGTGTCTAGCTGCGGTAAACCCAAATCCAAATATTCCTAAAAAAGAAGAGAAAGAAAAAAGAATGATAAGATTCGTACATAAGTATAATGATAAAATTTATCATTATAGTTTTTTTTTTAATAATTTAAATACCCACCTCGTTAGCAGTGATCGTTAATATCCTGTCAAGATCCTCAACCAGCTCACCAAACATTGGCCGTTCGTTTGGTTGATAACTCCAGCAATCCCTCATGAGCATGTATCTATGAAGACAGGTGATCGAACAGTCAATGATAGTTGTAAAGAATAAAAGAAAAATACAAAAACGTATCAAATTAGGAAATAATGCCAAGCACCACGACTATCTTGTAATTTTACGTCGTAAAGTAAATAATTTAAAAAAAATTAAAAAAAATAATTAACAAAAATTCTTCAACTATAATGCAACAAGCTAGATCGTTTTGATTGTTCCGAAACATATAAATCGGTGTACATAATTTTATCCGATTAAGATTATCAACGCAGGTCCATCTAAAACCTAGCTCTATTCATATAGGCTGTATACCTATGATGAGATGCATTAAATATCAGAACTGAAGAAAGCCAGAACATTAAATGATTATGAATCAATGATTTTCGAACCTGTTCATGCAAATTATACACTATACAATATATTTAGTAATTATCATTAAATAGAAAGTAACTCGATCGTTTTCATTCATGTTTTGTTTATATAATGAGGAGATTGATGTTAGAAAGAGAGTGGGAGAAAGGAATGTGCCCGCCAAGTATGTAGCTCTTGAAATTATTTTTTGATATCTCTACACGAATCAGTGGGGTCCGACTTTACGACGTAAAATAGGTTTAAATAGGGTAAAATAGGAAATGTAGTCTGGTCCCGAAAATATGACGCAATGTTTACAGGTACTCAAGTTGGCTAGCGTAAATGATTCTCAGTTGGCACTCGCCGGTCAAAAAGTACTTGGCGGCGATTCACGATTATAGAAATTAGAGAAAAAGTCAAATAAAACCGTGAGATTCGTCGAAACTTACATCTCAATGGAACAGCAAGGAGGCTTTTCCATCCTGTGTCCAGATCTCAATAACTGGAACAATTTTTCTACCGAAGGAACGGACGGGTATGGCGTACCACCCAAAGTCATTATTTCCCACAACAGAATTCCGTACGACCATCTAAAAAGGATAATTCCCAAAAATTAGACTTGCTCAATTAGAAAAGTAACGATTTTTGTTTTTTCATTAAATTTAAAAACGAAATTACTTACACGTCGGACTGAGTGGTGTAAACTCTGTGGAATAGAGCTTCAGGCGCCATCCATTTAACAGGCAATCTTCCATCGGTTGTTTTCCTATAATAATCGTGACAATGAATATCCCTGGCGAGTCCAAAGTCAGCAATCTTTAGAACATACTCGTCGCTAACGAGTACATTCCTTGCAGCAAGATCTCTGTGTATACAGCGTCTGCTAGCGAGGTATTCCATTCCTCGAGCAACTTGGTAAGCGAAAGAAACCAGATCTTTTTGGGTCAGAGTTTTACGTTCTTTCATTTCTTGTCCAATAGTTGGCTCGTAACCGGAAGACGGTCTGTGTTCTCGCAAAAAATCACGGAGGTTTCCGTGCGGCGCAAATTCTACAACTACGTAAAGAGGCCCACCCTGGGTACAAGCCCCAAGAAGATTTATTATGTTCACGTGCTTCCCGATCATCTTCATCATTTCCATTTCAGACACAAGGTCCATCATCTCTGCGTCCGTGTGACCCTCTAAAACACAAAAAAAAAAAAATTGCTTTTATTTTACATCTTCAGAAGATCAAAGGTCATTTTATTATTATTCGTAGATGAATTTGTGTCCACGATTCCAGACAAACCGATTTTTTTTTCTCTTCTTAAGATCATAGCTTTTGTATTTCTCGGGAGAACGATCTTTAGAATGCAGCTTTTTGCTATCGAAACATATTGTTTCCGAGAATCTTAAGTTCCGGGTTTCGAAACAGCGCGGGTAAAAATTCTTTATAATTTCTTAAAAACTTTTTTCGAGCAGGACTTACCTTTGAGCATTTTGACAGCCACGACGCTGGGAATTCCTGGTTTAAGAGCATTCGATTGAGCACGAACAACTTTTCCAAAGGCACCCTCGCCCAGGGTATTACCAAGAGCTAAATGTTCCCGAGGAAGTTCCCAAGCGCTATCTAACGGTAATTCATACTCCGATATGCTTCCGCCTGAGCTATCTTCCGTAGTTGCTGTTGATTTTTGTTTCTCGATTTTTACAACCGGCATCAATAGCGGCTCTTGAACATTCTGGCCGTTGGCCAGGTGCTGTTTCTCGACAATGACCTTCTTGGTCCACTGCGTTACTACTGCTGCTCTCGCTGTCTCGATGGCCAAAAGTTTTTTCATTTTTTCTCGTTTCAAACGACGGAAGATCGTAACTACAATTACAATCCCGACTAAACAAAAGGTGCAAAGAACACCGGCCAGGATGTTAACCAGGACGGATTGAGGCCGAGCGTTTCTTGGCGTTAAAGGCTGCTCATCATTTAGATCTGCGAAAAGGTGTTAGAAATTGTTTGACAAGAGCGTATTTAAACCCTTAAACCCGACACTCGGATCCCACACCTTCAGTCATGACGGTGATGTTACGTAATTGGTATTTCTTATTTTTGAACTAGCTTATAATTTTGTTCCAAACTAACCAATTCGTTTTCTGTACAATTTTTTGTAAAAAATTGATTGTTAAAGAATTGGTTTAACAAGAGGAATACATCGAAAAAATCATTTGTTTTTTTTTTCTATTTAAATTCGTCATTTTTGTTTTGATAGATAAATCAAAGAAAAAATTATGTACAAGAGAAAAGAGGAGAAAAGTAGTGTTTTAAGGTAAACTTCATGCAATTTAAAAGATATGAAAATAATTACTTTCTAAGGTGGTTTGAAGTTAGGGTATTTACTTCACAGGAGAATAATTAGAAGTCGATAGAATTCATGCTAAGTAATGATTTTTTATTAATATATGTCGAAAGATAAATTTTTATTATAAAATATAAGAGTAGATAACAAAATGTATTTTTTTTTTTTTTTTTTTTTTTTTTTTAATATACATTCACATTAATCAAATGAAGAAATAGCACAAATGCTCATATATATTTTTTTTTATCTGTCAATTACTACTTCTATGCATGCAATAAGACAAAAGAATTATTCTGAAAGATAGAAGAACACATAAGTACCTTAGATTAATATTATGCACAAACACCAACGACTCAATTTTTGGCCAGGCATAGACTCACTGCAAACCGTCGTTACCACACAGGTGTAAATTCGCAATTGATGTTTTGGTCCACGCTACTTGTTACAGAGAATGATTTTAGATATTGCAGAAAATGAGCTACCCCTAACGCAACTTTCGCCTAGTTATAAGACAGTAAAAAAATTTTATCATTACGAAATTACACCAGTGTGGTATCTGAGGTTAAAAAATGCTACACTCTAGCTACTGTTTAATTAAATTCGTTTGAATAACGAATATCTTGTGGCTCACTTTCGACTACTCGGAGATAAGCGCTGCTGAATGCAGTTCCAAGTGTATTTCCAGCTATGCAAGTGTACCAGCCTTCATCCTCATGGGTAACGTTGTACAATCGTAATACGTCCGGATTTTCGCGACCACCAGCCTAATCAGAAACGAAATTAACGTTAATTGTTTCTCTTCTTATTTTCTAACTAAAATTAGTTTTAAAAATCCCACCGTGCTGTATGCATGCGTTTGAATATAGTTAAAGCTTATTTGGCGAATAATCAAAACACAAGCCCTCAATTTATTGTTCATCAGTTCCTCGTTCTGTTTATCATTTATCAATCTTACTGATGAAACAATGTATCGAGATTAGGCATATTGAAATCATGAGAAGATGGTAAATCGCTGCATGCAGGTATTAACATTAAGTAAACGTTGATAATGCATCGTCGTGAGTAGATAGCCCAGTCGCTACAAAATTGGCATACAAAATTTAGAGAAGTTTGAATTTTCAGATGATAAAAGTATTCTTAGACCCTCAATCATTCTCTGAGTCTTTGACTGGGGACAGTTTGAAAAAAGGCGACAGAAAATGTGATCGATTTGATCAGGAGCCCACTTTTTGACACCATTTCTCCAATATGGTGGCATAAGCAGCAGCTTGGGAAGATCAAAAACTCAGAGAATGACTGAAAAGATCCCAAAATACTTCTCTCATCGAAAACTCAAAACTCCTATAAATTTTCTAAGCTAAAATTACCTGGCGACTGGACTAAGTGGTATGTACACGATAATTTATATATCGAAGAGCACAAGGTAAGATAAGCGAACAAGGTAGGGATAATACAAGGAGTATTGAAGAGAAGTGTAAATGGTATAGTCTAAAAGGAAAATAAAGTTGTTCCAACAAGTTTGCACAAGTCCTTGTCGGATATAATCCACACACGAAGACTTGCACATGCACGAAAATTACTGAGTATGCAGTTGCTTTATCCACAGTGGCAAGACGTTCTTTATTAACCTCAAGACTCTCGTTGGTGGTGCTCAAGGAATTATGAAGTCCCAGGTACCACTGCACATGAGGATGAGCGTCGGAAAGAACTACACAGTTCATTGTCGCATTGGTTCCTATTAGTACGGTCGTGTTCACAGGTGGTTTCGTCAGGATTGGTCGATGGTTCAAACGTTCTATATGAGAAGAAGCCCAACCACCATATTTAAAGAGTTCGCAGATTAAAGAACGTAGAATAAACATAGATTGTAAATAATGTAAAAAAGATAGTTTTAACGACTATACATAGGTATATATATATATATATATGTAGGTATATACATATACATGAGTATATAGATACAGAGTGACCAGATTCCAATAAAATTCAAATTCATGACCATCGTTTTACAAAAGTTAAAGAAACATTTGCCCCATAATTTTATACCAACGCAAATTGGAATCCAGCCAGTCTTTTATATTAACGTTTAAAAACAAGTTAACTAGTGTATACCTATGACCACATATTCATGCCGCAATTTGTCAACCGTAAAAAGGATTTATTGTATCCAGATATATTTATCCATTCTGTCTCACATTGTTTATTTCTTTATGGTTTTAGTTTTTACGGTAAAATAAACCTCCTGCTCATCTAAATACGCGTATACTAAAACATTGCATCGTTTTATACATTCACGAAGAGATCTTAACCCAGTTATGCCTGAAACCTAATTAGATGGTGCTGAAAGCCGTATACCTGAATGAGTATACTTGTAGAATTTTTGTACATTATGTAGCAGGCTTATGTAGCGGCATGATAAGTACACAAAGGTATACACACAGATATATATGTATATGTATTCATCCTGTTACCACATATATTATAACAACCAACACCCTGTAATGTAATTAAAAGTTATAACATTTATCCATAAGATTTGGTAAATTTTATCTCAAATATATCCCCTGAAATGTAAAGCGTGGTGAGTGACATGTGGACCCAATGAGTATATTATTTTAAGAATTATTTCCTCCACCTCCAGCACCAGCTTTGAACAGATAATAAGCACTTTCTGCCATAGCCCCTTAGCCCGTGAAGTGCTCATCGAATATCGGAAATCGATAAATATCCGATTCCTACTGATGTACCTGAATCAAAGTTCCATCAGGTGTTTCTGTATCATCGGGAGGACACTCTGCGACACGATACCATTGAATGTAAGGTTCCAGGTCTGATACAATTGTACAATCGAATTGAACAGTGCTGTTCAACTCTGCTGTAACGTTCTTCGGAAATCCTGGATTGATGTACGGCTTGTGCGGGAATCTCTCTGAATTTTTTTTTTTTTTTTTGATTTTTTTTTTTTATAGTTCATCTCAATCTTAATTAATGAGGTTGAAAATTTCTAACAATTAGAAATACGCAATTGCGTTAGTCACTGCGTATTTTCAGTTCAATAAAACTGACATCGAAATTGTATAAAAAGAATCGCACAAGGTACAAAGATCGACCACTGAATATTTCGTCTCATTAGAATGCAATAAAATTTTAAACTCACCGATAACATCAACTTTAAAAGTGTGGTTGATGCATCCTAGGTTGTTGCATACGATACAGGTGTAATTCCCACCGTCCTGAGGAACGAGATCTTCTATGGACAAAGCCCATCCCTTTTTCCTTGCGACACCCAGCAGCCTATTTAGCTCCTCGTTATTCTTGGTCCAAGTTATATTAGGCTTGGGGTTTCCGTCGCTCGGACATTTCAGTCTCAACATGTTTCCAGCCGGCTTTGCAACAACGTTGTGGATTTGTTCTGGCCTCAAAAAATACGGTGCACTCAATGCTACCGTTCCGTTATGCTCACCGACCTGGGACTCATCGGCCTTATCACCGTCTGGATCCGCGTCCATATGAAGCGATAGAGAAACTGGCAAACCTGTGCATTGTGCAAAAAGAAAAAAAGAAATAAATAAACAAAACCGTAAATTATAAATTCGCATATTGATAAGATAAAATAAAGTAAAATGTTCAACTCACGTTTATTGGCCTCGACTTCGAGCTCGTTGGTTTCTTCCTCCGGTCTCTGAGCTGGCAGGATAAAATCCAGTGGATTATATGGTTCATCTTCCTGCAATCTATCGGTTGGATTCACGACGGTAACTGAGACGTTTCTCCATTCGACTACTCTTCCAGTAGCGACTCGGCATCCGTACCTTCCTGTATCTCCAAGTTGTACTTCTCGGAATCTTATCCATTGTTTAACAGCGCGAACCCTGGGTAATGTGGAATGAAATTCTGTGTCATTTCTGTACCAGGCTGTCTCCGCAGATTCTGCCGTTGGGGAACATCGAATACGTAGCTTCTCTCCAACGTTGACAGTGACGTCGGGATTTATTAAAGCTGAAACCAGAAACGAAATTCCTCATCATTCACACGATAATTAAAAAAAAAAGAATCAATTTTTCTTTTAACCAGATAATATCATACTGAAAATATTATTTCCACTGTAAACCGTTACACTGATTCAGAATTTAGGATTATCTTTCGAAACCGGTAGCTTAGTGCTGCGGCTGCTCTTCGTTCAAGATTATTAATAACCTTGGGCTTGTAAATTGGTAATTTTATCAAGTTTGGTGGTAAGCTTTAATTTACAAACCGCTGTCATCGGTTATTTTCATTCATATATACCTCCTCTAGATTTTCGCATATCAAAGAAATTAAATCGAAGGGATTATACAAGACGCATTAATTAAATGGCTGATTTTAAATCCGAAAATTATATCAGACGTAAAATTTTCTACAGAATTAAGAATGAATTGGGATAAAGTTAGGCTTGTAAATCGATGAATTTATCGAGTCCCTCTCGGACAGAGTTGGGTAAGTTAGAGAACGAATCAGCTGTCCACCCTTAAAATAGCACAGGTTGACAGGGCTTTGAAATTAATCGCGTGTTTCTAACTAAAAGGAACATATATTTTGGCGGATTTTAATGCACGAATACCGATGCGGTTAAAGTGAGATACTAACACACGGATATATATTAGAGGGAGCTGGAATAGATGTGTCGTATATCTACAAAGAAGAAGAAGAAGAAGATGAAGAAAATGAAGAAGAAGAAGAAGACCGTGATTACATTATATGAAAAAAATTCAAAGACAGTATAGCATCGTATCGTATACGACGATTATTTTTAATTTCGAATTCGGTGTGTAAGGTATAATTATGCTGCACCACGTCTGGGACGATTTACTGTTCAAATAAATTATAGGGGACGTTATACATTCGCGAAAGGTTCGTCGAGAATTTTAAAACAGGTATTTCTATTGTCATGAATTACACACGAATTAATATTACTCACTGCAGTGCAGCAGTGTGAAGGCAGTTATCGTCACGCGTTATAACGCATGCGGATTCGAGCGAGATTTTATCGAGATAAAAAAAAAAAAATCAAACTTTAGGTAGATACGATTTTATTCATTCATGAGATGACGAGGGCCTTGCTTGCCTGCAGTTGACGAAACTGAGCAGCTGGACCATTGCCAGAACTGAATCGCGACACTGTCCTGTGACCTCTTCCCTCTTTACCCCGACCCTCCATCTCCCACCAAAGATTCGTATTCCCGTACCCAGAATGCATCGTGCTAAACATAGGCGGACGAGGTACCATTAGGCGCTGCACAATTACAACCAGAGTTTATCTCACCAGCTATAGCCAAAGTTACGTAGCGATTTTAACCACGAAAAAAAAAAACATATACATAATTTTTTTGGTTTTCTACTTCGTCAGTCTTATTCTCGATACTCAATTTTCTGTATTTTCTTTTTTTTTGGAATTCGCGTATTTCTTGGGAGGAGGATTAAAAAAAAAAAGCTCGACATTCGGGGTATCGAATAAGACATTTTGAACGCATTTTGAACAAGCGTGTAGAATTGTAAACGAATATATATATATAGCCATAGGGACATTATATATTTGTTTGTTTTATGTACTTATTTGCGTGTCGGATATTTATGTGCTTGGATAGGTATGTCCGAAGTCTCGAACTAACAAACATAAATGAGTATGGGGGGGGGGTTTATTCATGTGAAAGTATTTTGCTTTTATATTTTTATTTAATGGGTGACGATGGAGCGATACTGTCGCGTGTTTGTGACGGTAATCAATCTGACGTTCGAATCTAAGTTCTTTCGTGCATAGATATGCCCAACGGAGTCCGAAGCAGTATGGATAACGTTTGCTACGGATGAACCCAACTCGCGTGCCTCAGATCGCCCACGATTTCCGGTGGCGCCGATTTTCAATGAATTACGAAGTATCAACGTTTTTACGGCTCTCGCACGTCACGCCCTTTCTTTATAAATAAAACCTCTAACCCCGGAAACGATTCGGTATAGTTACCGCAGACCATACAACGAAAAAACAAACTCATCAGGTAATAAGATGCAAAAGATTATAAACATCCGAAGAAATATCGCCGCGGGATAGACGAATGCTAAAGTTTATTAAGAAAAAAATTTGCATCTTTCAAGAATCGAAATAAACTGATACCTAAATCTGACCCATCGGATTTTGTACGAGACGTATAACGGCTCGTCTTTTCACATACGTTTTGTGTTGTGAAAGCGTCTTATTTCTGGCTTTTGTCTTCAAACATCCTCTGAAGTAGTCGAACGAGGAGACAGACACATGTCGCATTCTTGTTTCTGACAGAAATTGCAGCACACAAGTTAAGCATTGTTAACCACTTGAGCGGAAATCGGCTAGTTTATTATCACCTCTTGTCTCTTGTCTCGATTTCTTCAGATTTTCGCTAGATTTCTCATACAGAACACCGTCATCTGTTGCGCAGATGGGGTCACCGACTCCAATTCATACGATCGTTTGTATAAATGTACCATATCAATTCCCCTCTCCCATAAAAAAAAAAAAAAACAAATACGTTCAAAAAACGAAACAGGAAAAACAAAAATTCCTCCGTTAACTTCTAAAACAAACTCTGGCAATGCCATAATTAAATTTTCTTTTTTCTTTTACTTTGGTAAGTGAGTCTTTCATCCTTTACCACGATTTTTGCGATCCGTAAGAAACGCTTAGAGCACCTTAGGTATATCGACCAATCATAGGACTTCTTGGCCTCATGGCTCGTGGCTTGTAGCTCGTGGCGGGGACGCCGTGCCGGTTGCTGGACTTTCATCGGCGTGCGCTATTCCTGGCACCCAACGTCGGCCAGATGGCCTGTGACGTCATACGGCGACGTCCATCCTCGACGAAGACCAACGCCGTCGACCACTTACCGATAATACCTTGAAAAATTTAACATTCGGTCTACTTGACCCGAAATTTTTTCTCTAAGCGTTTATATTTCTCGACAAACTAAAAAAAAAAACGAACAAATAAAAATACGCCACTGATTTTTCAATTCTGAAAGTAGCAACAAGAGAAAAGAAAATCGGAAAAAATTGATAAGAATTTTAATCTGTAATGTAAAAAGTTGTTCTTTTTTTGTTCGTTTGGATTTATACTTTGGATCGCTTTGAATTTTGATTTTTATATATTTTTTACGAACACGATCGTCCGTCTAATTATTTTTAAATTATGCTTTCCTCAGTTAAGTGTGAACTGTTTCCTAAATCGATAGAATTTTTGTCTGCTTGTCATCGCGGTCATTAATTATCGAACTTTATAACCGCTCAAGCATATGATATGCGATTGACTGTGGGAGAATTGGATAGTTTTGTAATAGCAATTCGAAGATGACGACTTGTTATTAGGAACCCTAATACAACTTAATCCACTCGTTAAATTAGTTGCTTATCATTCTTAATTAAACGGGTCAAATCCACGCCCCTATATACCTCATACATTTATTTTAACATAGTAGTAGTGTGAATATGGCCAAACCACACAGGCCCGTAGTGATTTATTGAACGTAAAATTCAATTGAACCTCCTCATTCAATTAATCATCAGACATTTGGTCCCATACTCCAATTTGCTGATGGTTATGATCCAATAAATTCCTAAAAATAAACACAAAACGATTCTCTCTAATACTTTTTCTTTAGCCCTCGTCAAAGTTCATGAAGATATTATTGATTTCGATTTTCACAAATATGACATCATCGATGATTGCCCGTGTCCCTAATAACGAGAAATCAATGACGTATGAACATGCATGTACCAGGTCAGGGTGACTTTAGGGCGAGGAAAAATACCCGGTAAAGTGACGAAGTCAGTTTCTACAGTACATAGAATGATTGACGTACCCTGAAAGCGGAGTACAGAACATCGCGTCAACCATTGACTTATAGAAATAAACACAGAGTGTTGGACGACTCGATGTTTCGTCATAGCGTCGAAAAGCTGTGCGCCAGATTCGGCTGTGCTGCACTAGCCAAACTGTAGCTAATGGGTTATGGTTAATGGCTCAACCCTATAGCCCGTATAAATTGCTAAAGATTTAACGCGGTTGTTTGGTAATTTGAGTTAGTTAGTTTTCGGGATTCATCTAAACAATCGATAATTTTTTTTTCTTTTTATTTTTCCCATCGTTTGGTATTAGATGTATGTATGTAGAAATGACAAAATCACAGCTGAAATTGGCTGACTACAAGAAGATATACGAAAGGGATATAAAAAACGATAAAAATCTGTTCAAAAATAAAAAGCAAAAGTGAAATTCTACAGCTTGAAAAATTCCAGAGCTTCGTGACGCATTGGGAATCGGATGAATTAATTCATAAAATTATAATTGAACGATAATGAAAGGTGACAACTAAGGAACTGGTTTAATGCGTCAACTTTTTGCCTGTGTTTTATTATTTCGTCTTGTTTTACTTTTTCCCTTGAAGAGTTTTCTGGAGAGATTTTTTCGAGTCGTAATAAACCGAGTAAGGCGAAAAGCTTTTAGCTACTGTATGGTAACTTGGATTTTTTAAAACCTGATATATCGAAGCTTATACTGGTCCGCAAGCTGACGAACTCCCTATGTCTATATATAGAGTACAGCTTACTCGAGGTGGCACGCGCTGGCCGTAAATTAATTGAGAGAGTTTTTGCGGCAACTCGTACCATTTTCATAAGATATGTATTTTTGATCGTGACCAGATTTGAAAATACACATCATAAGTAAGTACTTACCACAAATCTAAAGAACGTGTTGAAAGTACGTCAAACTCTGACGTTAACGCCGATTAAAAAGAAAAAAATATTCTCAACGTCAACTGGGCAACAAACTTGATTTTTATTCTTTTTTGTTTATTATCATTTTTGAGTAAAGCGTTTCTCTGGTTTCATAGTAACACCGCAAAGATTTTTTGAGACCATTAAAAGCCACGTAGACAAACCTTTGTATGGTAGAGAGCAATTTGTGCTTCTGGTATAGTGCCTAGTAAAGAAAACACCTAATTTTACGTTAAGGTTTCTTTCAGAGCGTCCGACACCCGTCTATATACTCGTAACACATAAACTATAAAGAAACCAACAATAGAGTAGTTGAAAATAAACCTAATGAAAGCAGCACCAAGCCTACTTAAGTATTAGAAACGCCTCACAGCACACGTCTCATTACAACTCTGAAACAGAAGCACAAGAAATCTAAAGCTCCCTGCTGCAACAGGGTCTTCTCTTATATACTTCAGACTCGAAATAGTATCTATCCACTTTTAGTGAGATAAAAAGTTGGCCCTGTTACTAACTACAGCCAAATCCGTCCCGCATGGACACCCTAACGACACGTAGTGATTTATGCCCTTTTAATTGCACCAGCTATACATCCATCGTGAATACCTTCCACTTTTGAACAAGTTTTTCTAACGTAGGTCGGGGAATTTACTCGTCAAGATTTTTTGGAATATTTTATCAACAAACTCGGAAAACGTTTTTATACAAAGTTAAAACTTTCAACGTATATTTTTCAGTATTACTTTATATACGGGTTTGCAAATCGGATTGAATCTTGGTTATGGTTATGACTACGGGTTTCCTGTGTCTATCTAGTTCTGATTCTCGTTTAAAAATTTAACGCTTTGGAAATACTTACGACTATGTCGTTTAGGTTGACGATTTAATTTGCTCGAAATTCCTTCACAGGTAAAATGTCATCGAACTATATCTTTTATTGCCACTTCGAAGAGACATCTACGATCTAAATAACAAAGGTATGGTACATACATAGTGACTTCGTGTATAGTTATCGAAGGGTATTAATTGAGTTGGACAAAATTTCGTAATGACGTATATATTGCACGATGATCAAAAGCAATTTGGAAAAAGTATTCTCCTCTTTCTCTCTTCCCTATTTTCTCTCTATCTCTCTCTCTCTCTGTTTCTCTTTCCAGCGGGAGAATAAAAAAGGAAAGAAAACAAAAAAAAAACTACCGGCTTATAGGTTGAAGTTAAACGATGCTCGTAATTTTCGACGCCTGGCGTCTGATACGAAAAACTAACGTCCAGAGGTCCAGACCCCAGATTCTAAAGTCTTAAGGTGGGGAGATTAAGTTTCTTCTTTTGTAGAATTAATGTCTATGCTTGAATGGGCTCCAGTTGAGAGCAAAGATATCGTTTGATCTGTCAAGAGATTCTCCAACCGACCTACGGATTATAGAACAACCCTGCGTGGGAGATAGTAACTCGACACCCTATGGACCAGGAACTAAGGGAGTTCCCCGCCCCAATTACCACCAGCTACTTTGTATCCTTTGTATGTCGATTAACATAGAAGGGCTAAACTTTATCTCTCAATTTCCTTTCTCGTATTTATCAAACAAATTTGTAGCCTTGTAGATCCTGGTCCGTTTTTTTTTTTTTTTTTCGGTGGTATCGTTTCCAAAATCGTAATAATAAATTAACTTTATTTATTTTTCGAGTAAAGTTTAATATAAATATTTTTCTTTTTTTTTTTTGTTGAATTTTTTATTCGGTGACCTGCTTATTTAATTTAACAGAATATTTTTAATTCTCCAGCTAGTTAAAATACGAAGTTAGGAATTCAGTTGCTAAGAATACCCGTACGATATTAAGATACAAAAATATGAATTTCTTTTAACTTCGGCGAAGCGCTAACGTCGAGTTGACAATCTAATTAAAATTCCTTTTTGTTTTCTAGCTCTGGACCTTAGGACTGAGCCTGAAACGGAGGCTGACCCATCACCAGAGGCGCCCTAAGAATTAGAGGGATCTTTATAGTAGATATATACAGTTGAGACGCCGCATAGACGGCCTCCAGCAAGTGCTCAAACGACGCTTCTTCGCAGGTCTCAGGTAACCGGACACACCACCTGTATAATTATATCGTAAGAACCTTTTACACTAGACAAACTAAGCCGCGAGCTGATTGAGACGTAGAAATAAAATGTCAGAATTTAGGCGTCGCTTTATCTTATAAAGAATAGAAAAAGTTCACTTCCATCACTATTTCTTATACCTATATATCCTTTTTGTCTTTCTATATCTTTATTTAATTTTTTTATTTTTACAACTTGATTGTGCTTCGTAGATTTTTTCGTAATTTTAATGAGCTAGAATATTTCTTCTTTCTTTCTTCTTTTACGTGATTAAATTTGGGAATGCTGCCAGTCTGCTACTACTGTGTGCCAAGCTCGTATCTGTATCGCGTTCCATCTCTCTAATATTCTTTGAATGTCTTTTATAGTTTTTACTTTTTTTTGTTTTTATTTTTCTTATTTTATTTTACCACCGTCTCTCATTACGGGGAGAATTATGCCTCGGAACAAGCGAGGATTCAGTTTTTTTTGTTTTTTTTTACTATTTTTTTTTCTTCTATTCACAGTTTTATTCAATCTTGAAACGCTTTCGGTTCGGTGAATTCAATAATTCCATATGATTTCCAACTTTTTAAAGTATATATATATCGATGCTATTTACGAAATTGATTAATCACCCCATTTTGCAAATGAAAAATATATTTGATCTAAAGAAACGTGTTATCGAGAGTATGAAATACTTATACTTATAGTTGTATAGTATTACTACGATTATCTCAATTGTTCAATTGCGTACAGGTCATTGAATGTGTAACGGTGTATAGAACATGGCTATTATCACTCGAACAAACGGTAACAATTCTCAACTCCGACAAATCGGTGGCTATGCATGCACATTCGTAAGTGTCCAAGTTATATTAGATATAGGTAGGTATGTATGTATACGTATATTAAACCAGAGGCTTCCTTAATCGTATATATCACTACAGGATGAGAGGATGACAGAATCGTTTCGATTACAGGATGAGAACCGCTGCAATCTTTTGTCTATTAAATGTATTCAACAGTATAATAGCAGCTAATACCTACACCAATTGGACAATGAAAGAAATGGCAGGGTGCGATTCCGAGGGTTTATTACAAAGGAGAAGATGCCAACTGTACGACATACGCATATCAAACATATTTCTATATTACTAAATTTTTTTTTCTTCAAAGATTCACTATTTCAAAAAAAAAAAAAATCAAAACATTCAAAAACTCAAAATTTACGAACGGTCAACACTTGCGATCTCAACCCTCAGATGCCAAGATCCTTACTTCAGTGTCAGCGATAATCAACCACTGAATACAAGAGGCTTGAAATCAATAGTAAAAAAAGTTGCTGAGCACCAAAACATGTTAATCAATATCCTTTATGATGTTTTTTCCATACCAATCTGAATTCCCGCTGATTAGTCATTAGACTCGAAAGAAAAACCGATTCTTGACTCTATAGTTTTCTTTTGATTTTTGAAAACTGACCATTTCGCATGAGTATAATATACACTATATATATATTTCAAAGTGGACAGTTGAAAAACCTATGGTTACCCGAGTCCCTCAGCAGTCTATCCGGGTTTTATTGTTTCGAAGGAACCGAAACGAGAGTCAGTATACGAAGTAGAGACACATCTGGCGAGCAGATATGTCCATGACTGTAAAGAGCAAAACGTCGGACTTAGGATGTCCACAATATACGTTAGAAATTTTGGCAGTAAATTTTTTTTCCATTTCTGCTAGTCTGAAGTCAGGTTTTGATGGTCCAAGTACCTCGATGATGCGTTACGTATGTCCACGAAACATGTATTTTTACCATGATTAAATAATCCACATAGAAAATGGTAAATCGTTTCTTGAATGTATGTATGTACATATAGATTGATAATATATGTGTTTATGTATGTATTGGTTTTTGTTTTAATTAAAATAGTATAGCAAAGGTGGTATGAAAGAATGCTTTTTCCATTATAGAGATAGGCTATTAAAAGGAGATAATCTTTAATCGCACGCTACCACTTACAATGTCGAATAATTTTAAAGCCTCCCGGGAGTCTAGACACTAATTATAACATATTAATACGTATAATTAATCAAGAGAACGCGCTTGACCTGCGTAATGGCGTTGGGTAATTAACATATATCGAACCAATAAGCGCGTGATCCTGACGCGGCTAACCATTTACAGATTCTAATGGAGTCCTATTCTTTTAACGTTCGATACAGCACCGATATGAGATTTACCGTTTGTTTATAATAAAAATATCAACTATATACATAAGTATGCGGAGCTTTATCGTCAATCGATTTACCAAGCCGGGCTTTTGGTGAGCAGTTTGGTTCCTTTTTTATTTTTTTTTCCTTTCTCTTAAGTGTATTTATAATTATTAGTCATTTTTTCCCCCCCCCTGTTCATTCGGAACCCATGACTAAACCTTTTTTTTTTTTTGTTTCTTCTTATTCTCTACACTGTCGGTAAAAATCCTTTATTTTTGTCTGAGCCGTAAAACTCTTCAACTTTTCACTGACACTTTAATTTAAAAATAGTCTAGACAGTCACGTACCTACAGTTTGTTCAACAATTATAATATACCTATAACTACGTACGTACATACATACATATATACCTTTATTTCGAACTAATTAGTTAAAACAAAATCAATAGCAAACTCAACAGATGTGAATACGTGAACGTTTAGAAAAAAAAAAAAATATATATGTTTCATAATAAATTTTGACCGGTAATTTTGTTTGTGGAATATACTCGGTCCTATAACCATGGAAATGTAAACGAGAATAGAAGAGAGAAAGAGAGAAAGAGAGAGGGTGAGGGGGAGAGAAACTGAAGGTTAATTATAATATCACACAGTAGTAACCAGGAGTAAATATTTGCCAAGGTTTTTCGCGCGTTAAATGATCCTCAAACAAATCTCGCAGTAGATGTTGTCCCAACAATAAGTGGCACTTTGCTCATATCCCCGTCAAATTTTTTGAGTGCCCACATACACTGCAGTGGAGCAGAGAATTTCTCGTAAAGGAGTAAACATTGCTTAACTAAAGATTTCAAGATTTCACGCTGCACTCTTTGTGCTATCCTTACATTAAGCATTGAAATTATATTCAAAAAGATGCAGATATCTGAAGAAAAATTAGCAAGTGCAGATTTCGTCTCGTTCCAAAGCAAACTTCTTCTTCCTCTTCGCATTTATCTCGGTGGGATTATAACCCAGACAATTTTTTTTTTAATTTTTTCAATTTTTTCTCTTAAAATATCTTCGTATATTTTTCAAGATTATCTCGAGCACGTAAACTATATGCGGCCCTTGACAGTTTGAGATAAAACCAAAAAAGAAGAAAAAAAAAAAAATTAAAAATTCTCACTCAGAAAATTTAAAAAATAAATTCTTCTATCATATCATCTTCATTTATTTATTTATTTATTTATTTTGTTCCCTCTTTCAAAGAGGAAGAAGAAGAAGAAGGACTTCACAGGATTTTTTTCTGCGGCTAATATCCATCAGATATATATAAAAAAAAAAAAAAAAAACACTTTTTACACTATAAGCGTAATTGTAATGTCCATTAAAGTTCTCGAGGGTGAGAGCACACAGCTGATATATAGCTACCTATTTACACGGCCATATTGGTGGTCGAGATACGAATGCAGACATTTACGTTGGAAACAGCAGTATAAGTCCTGCAAGATTTATACTGCTAATCCATAAGATTACCAACTATATTCCTCTCTCTTCCATGGCATATAAGAGGCTCCGCATCAAGCTGGGGGGTTCTTAGTCGTTTTCTGGTACCAAAATATACAAGACTATACCTATAGGCCTTTTCTTTTTACTAATCTTCGAACGATCTCATCGCCTGGATGCAGTACGCTGAAAACGTAGTTACCATAGAATGTTAATACGACAGTTACAAACACGATTTGTAATTTTGTATTGTAGATGGCTTATGACGTCGTGAAGAAACATGACCGTGACTTTTGCTGTTTGCATTAAAAGAAAAAAGAAAAACCAAAATGAATGAAAATAAAGAAAGAATTTGAATTTGTTTCTTAAACAGAAAATTGGATAATAGAAAGAACGTACGAAAAATTACTTTAAGGGTAAACATGATCAAGTAAAAAAAGCCATAAACTCACCTAGACGAACATCGCGGGACTGCGTAACCGCTACTCCAAATATCACAAGAAATGCAAGGCTTATGTAGCCTCGTGACGTCATCATGATGATGTTGTTACAGCATTGGCTACTGCAGTAGAATATCACTCATGAGTGAAGCGATTCGAAAACCTGTGAACACAAAAGAAAAGAGAACCGTTTTAGTCTTGTAGTGTATCTAGTCATGGTCTCTGACTGGCTGACTGACTGACTGACTACCGCAGTCTTCGGCAATTAGTTTTATTATATTTACACTTAGCTGAGTGTATAAAATGCAAAACAGACGGTTTAATCCCTGAAAAAATACGCGGAATCAAACGTGAGCGAAACTGAAATGTCGCAGGTTTGACTATAACCGTCTCGTACATATATGTACCAGATTGGCTGATGGCCAGATAGGCGAAATGCTGCACTTTGCACAAGTTGCTGGTGCAAAAATAAATTGAAAAAAAATATATATATATATACATGTATATCTAAATTTGTACATTTTCGTTATTTCGCAAGATCAACGTATCCATCCTGACTTTAGTACCATAAAATTTTTCTTCTTTTTTTTTCATTCTGTACAGTATCGCGACTTCAATTTTTACGATCCAAGCAGCTGACGCTCGATCACCTTTTCTCACTCGCTAGTCGTAAAAATAACGACAATATGGGGGTAAACCGGGGGAGCTAGAATCCCAAGGCTTTCTTTAGAACGGGGTGAAATCCTGATTCTCTATATCCAAAGGGGATTTTGGAAACTGCGCAGCCCCACTCCCTCCCTCCCTCTCTCTCTCTCTCTCTCTCTTTCTATCGTCTTTGGGGAATATGTGTGTACGCTTTTCTATACTGCGAGCAGGTGCACATCCCTGTATGTATACACACATTTCTAAACCACCTCCCATCTCTTCATTGCTTAATAGAGGATTAACAAGAATCATGCAGCATGTTCAACGGCTATTTTTCCCTGCTTACTGTAGACACGGCTGTCGTCTGTCATGTCGCGTCAATTACTGGCTGTCCTTCATTCCTATCTTTGCGTATTATGTTAGGTCTTAGTCTCGATGGATGTGATGGGGGCTGGGAGAAGGCCAAGAGCAAAAAATCCAAAAAAAGAAAAAAAAAAAAAATGAAAAAAATGGCACACAGGCGATAGACAGTCACCGAGAATCGGTTTTAAACTCTGAAAACCAAGATCCAGCCCAAGTACATAATATCTAGAAATAATAGTAACGATTCAAAATTTCTAACAAACCATCACACTGCTTTCCATCACTTGCCTCTTTTCGACACTGCGGGTTCTGCACGGTTAATAAATGAGATTGTATATTCACTCTGCGGGTTTATCGAGCGTGGGATATACTCGAGAAAAGTACCTGTATAATCCTAGTTCTTATTATAAACTGTGACTATTTTAATCCGTATTTTAAACTCGCCGAAACGTATATTTACCGCGGATAGAACATAGCCCGATTTATTTTTCCAAGAAATTCGATAGTTTCTTTAAACTGTGAAATCCGAATTTCTAACTATTTTTTTTTTTTTTTTTGTTTTTTTTTTTCTAAACGACGTATGGTCGCCAGATTTTTCGAACCTTTTTTCAAATTTTTGGTAAGCATTTCCCTCGCTTCTAATGACTGCGACCATATTCTTCGCAAAAGAGAAAAAAAAAAAAACATAATAAATAATATGAATTATTCAAAGACTGAAGAAAATTTGTAAAGAAACAAATTTTTCGAGGCTTATGAGGTTCGGGATTAGTTTAGGATCCGAACGATGTTCTTTTTTTTGGATCTCTAGATCCAGTGGGACTGACCCTTCGCCTATGTCTTTAAAGATTTATAACGTGCTGGATATCTGACAGCAACCTGTTCAGTTTTTACTGAGCTTTACGAAGAGAAATTTAGTCGCTAATTGTTTAAGATTTTCGTCAGGTCTTCTCACAGTGTTAATGATCTATTGACCTAGCTGTTTCACTTTGAATAAGGGTAAGGCTTTTTTGAACGATGAGAAAAATTCCTCCCGTTCTTATACTCCAGTAAAAATAAAAGATTATCTTTCGGCATTGCGGGTTAAGGGTGTTGGAGTATTGGGGTTATAAATAATTGGGGATTAAACCGTAAGACGAAACTTTTCCATATGGGTAAAGAAAAAACCGTTTTCTATCCCTCGGGTCATCGCATATTTGAATTTTGAAAATCCATACACTCGTCTTTCATTCGTCTGCATAGTCTATGATTACAGTTACCGACTAAAACCGCGTTGGAGAAGTTGAAAACAAACAAAACACTAACCCGAAAATCCTAAACGGAGTCTAAAGGTGTAGCCCAGATGCGAAGACCTTATAGTTTAGAGCCTAGACCACCCTCAGTGCATTTAGCATAAACTTGAAAGTTTAAGCTTAGAGTTCTTAACTTCGTTTCAAATACTGACCTACCGGGTTCGAGACTTCAGGTAGACGCGGGTCCAGAACCCACCCCTATAATATTTCATCCGGTTTTCCTCGCTAGGGTTTATATTAGACTCAAATCGTTCTCCAACAATTACCCATGTAATTTAATTAAACGCAGAACGTTGAACGGTCTAAGAAAGGGCTTCAGGACCCGGGCACTTTGTAAGCGTCAGTTCTCTCAGGCCTAACCCATTCGTTAGAATTATCTTTTGCTTTAGGGTTTTGGCTTTTTACTCCCAGGGTAGAAATGACTTTTTACTAAATATTTTTTATTTTTTTAATTTTTTTTTCTCTTAATACATTTTTTACTCTTCATTTTCTCGTCGAGTTATCCCACCCTTTCTTCATCAGAAAAAATTCTCCGTAGTTCTATTTTACGCAATCAACAACGACCCAGATCAAACTAGACACTGTCTGAAGAGTAAAATAGGTCATCGATATTACAAGAACAAATACGCGAACCTCGGTGCTTTGGCCAGGGCTATTTTCAGGCCTTAGCTCAGATCAGTTATATTCTTTATACATGTGCCACTCGAGGCCAAAATATATACTACCATATACTTCGTACGAACCATTATGTATAACAAACCGAAAATTTTAAACAACATTTAAATATCACGGGATATAAAAATAGCTAAAATTATTTCACACGAAAATTATTCTAAAAGAAATTTTGTGGACCATAGTTCATTTTTGGAACCACTCAACCGAAGATTGTTAGCTTACACGTATATACACCTAAAACATACATCTTCACTCTATTCCATTTTTCTTTTTTTTTTTCGTCTTTATCATCAATTTTTTTTTCCTTTTATTTAGTGATATTTGAGCCAATATCCTTCGCCACTGGTACCCCGCGTCCGATCTTGTTAAGGAATAAAGCAGATTATTCTGTCGTTATTAGCTACCTGTGAAAATCGAGGCTATGAACCGGAAAGAACATGAAGCGATTGGTGCGATCCTCCGGACGGGATAAACCCTTCATCTATAAGCCGCTTATGAGGGATATATCTCCAAGAGACTTGCCCCATTTTTTACCTTTCAAGGTAAATCCTGCAGATGAATTAGTTATTTTTTGTTTTTCTTCCTTTTTTTTTCCTGCATTTATGGGTGGGCCGATTTGTCGCCTATCGTTACTCAGCTCCCTCACTTTATCTATTTGATAAATAAATTGTCATACTATTGAATGTATGTATTTACGTCTCAAATGGCGCGAGGATGAAGAACTACGTAGACTAAAGAGTCGAGGACAAGTCGCGAGTTTATTTTGTTCGCAAAAAGTTAATAGCCAGGACTTCCTTTCGCGGAAGGACCCCGTCGGCATCGAATTTCACTCTCGTATTTGCAGATTTCTTCTGATCCATTGCTAAAAACCATCAATGGTGCAGAGCACAAAGCTGGGGAATATTATTTAATGGTATATAAACTTATGAGTTCCTTGAAGGATTTCAGACAACGAATCGGGATAATTACGTCACTGTTTAAACAATGGATAATTGTCACTAACTTTAGAATGAAAAAAGGGGTCTTGGTTATGGTGCCGAGTTGAAGTTCCGAACGGTTAAAATTACGAATTTACTTGAGACGATTTCGAGACTCACTCGTTGAATGAGCGAACACGGTTATATTATGAAAATAAATGCATAATAGAATATGTTAATTTTTCGTAACAGTCCTAAGGCATTGCTTTAGGACTGTTTAGTTAACCACACTGATAGATTTGGCCGAGCTGTCTTGACTATGAGTATAATCATGGTTTATAAGTATGTGAAAGCAAACAAGACCCGAACGAAGTGAAGTAAACAGAATAAAGAGGCATTCTTCGAATACTGCATGGATGCAGGACGCTGGTCAAACGGTTGACGAAAGATACGCGGCAACTGCAGGAAAGGAACAAAGAGTCAAAAACTTGGACATTAAGGCGCGCCACTGAACGGCGTCACCCTTGATGAAAAACTCACTCGGTCACTCGCTCTCCAAGAGGAAGAAGACCAAGAAGAAGAAGAAGAAGAAGAGGAAGAAGAAGAAGAAGAAGAAGAAGAACACAGCCCCACTCGAGAAAGGCGTATACCTACATGCTCACGAAGGATAGAATGAAGGAAGACTATAAGGCCTGAGGAATAAGAGGTCTGTTCTCTGTCTAAAAACCCAGAGGTGCGTCTTCCCGGCACCAAGTGACGCCGTTGCTTATTAAATACCTCGTAGAACGTGGTAAAGTACCCCAGGGGCGGATATAAAATGAATAATGTATGGTACGTGGCGAGGGGGTACGCCGTGAGTCCCTCTTATTCGTGGTTTGGGAGGTCTCGAGTAAGATCAAACCCCATAGTAGAGGGATGAATTAGGTAGATATACAGAAAGAGCCAGAGGAAGAAGTGAAATAATTGTTTCCGTTCCCTCGTAGTCTCGACATTTATTTACTGAACCAGTCACTGGGCGGCTACAGTCGGTTATTCTGTTCTAAGATTAGAAATATTAAATATTTGTGGATAAGATTGTGAATATTAACTCGCAAATTCAGTAACAGCGTTGGCGTGGGAGTAGCGTCGTGATTCGAGTTCAGTATTCGTGTAAACACATCGTTTAGAATCTAAGATCTGCGTCATACGTTATACCTACCACGAATCCAAAGTAGATCTTATACACAACTAAAAATTTACGAAACCTTAAACTTAGATTCAAAATTAACCTAAAGACCAATGAAAATTTCCGACAAAACTATTATAGATCATAGATTTACAGACCTGAGAACCACTGCCATCAAGAAAACACATGGCGCTTCTGTGTGCCAGGTCTTTCTTAACGTATAATGCTAGTAGTTGCTAACGAAAACCATACGCCCAAAAAAACAGGATCATCTTAAGCTCCCGTAAGACTACTCTAGAGAGTATATTATAACGTTGTCTGGATACAATTGACGATAACAAAACTAACGTTCAGTACCGATAGCTGAACTGAATAATTGAGATTATAGTTTGTTATCATAGAATTTTAGAACGCTGTTCTAATACCATTTCAATTTCCCATGGTAAATCCAACCATAGGGCAATGCAATGGTTGTCCATCAATGATAAAATTTCATTCGTGTTCGTTTAATTTTACACACACATCGTGTTTCCTATGTATGACATTTTATTGTGAAAGGCAGCTTCATATACTTCTTCTTCTTTTTTTTTTTTTTTTTTTATATTGTAATAACAAAGTTTTCAGTTCTCTATCAAACGTTGATATTATATAGTTGTAGAGAAATCTATGTCAGCGATAAAATGATTTGTATGTGAGTTCAATGGTTCGGGAATTGAACTTCACGTATATAGTAGCATTTGATATTGAATTGAACAAATATAAAAACCAAATGAAGGATATACCGGTATCTGTGATCTTCTCTAAACCGTATTATCCATAATTCTGTAGTAGATATCAGCTCGTTTAAAATCCTGGTATAAAGAGCTATAAAAATATTGAAAAATAAAAAATTGTAAACGTTGTGTGCTCTTTGATGTGAACCTAATCACAAACGACCATAAAGTTTCTTCAAAGTTTCTGAGGTCTTGGGTCAAGTTGGGATGGGTCGGAAAGCTGGTAGTATATGTATAGCACGACACGTTGGGTAGGGTCGAAAACGCTGTCTTTAGATCGTAACTTTTCCACAGAATTCTGTGACGCCCATAGGTATAGTAGCTTTTCAGAATTAGTTAAATTATGCTAAAGACTTCTAGAAGATATAAGAACCTACCGAATTCAATTTGTATAATCGAGCCACCTTATTATCCGGATCGATCATAACACTAATTTGAAAAAAAAAAGGGAGCTGGATTTCCTCTTTTCGTTTTATACAAAACGTTCCAATAAGCTACCATCCAATTTGAGAAGAAAACAAAAAAATAATGAAAGACCAACAGCTCTTCTAAATTATTATTTCGAAAGTGCTGAAACTGGAAAATGCACTCAGAAACGAATCCTTATGTACTAATACCAAGTGTTTATATTATAGTTCCTTTTTTTCTATCGATCGTAACACGTAATACTCAAAGAATGATCAACACGAGAATTGCATTAGAGAAAATTTGGAGTCGTTTATAAGGGGTAGATATATGTACATGCGTTTTTGCTGGCAATAAAACGGCGTACTTAACGGAGTCTTGACTCTAAAACTAAATGGATTTCCGTACACATTACACACTGGTCTAATTTGACCGTGCTTTTGAGTTTATCTTTGCCGAAATAAAAAGAAAAAAATTAGAAAGAAACTTCAGCGCATAAAGAATCAAAATTGTCGGACAAGATATCTGTTTGAAAATACTCGCGATAGTAGGTATTCGATGAGTGGTCTAACCCGATCTCTGAGAGGTAAGAAAGACCAAATCATCATCCTGAAGTCGTTAATGACCATTCGCCGTCGTTTAAATTGAAGAACTCGATCCTGTAGGTAATCCTGAAGCCATTTAGTCGAGCCACAATACCATGCGATTAAATCTAACTCATTACTCGGTGAGTTTAACTCTTTTCTTACCGCCCTTGTACTCCCTTTGGTCGGCAAACTCAAAGAAACGAAATATTTCTCTCTCTACGTATAACTACACATATCCGTATAACCTGCACCCTGTAACACCTCTTATAGGGGCAGATATACGGTTAAGCTCACAAACACAACCTACCAGCACCCTTCGCTTCTTTCCTCGGAGAAAAACGACGCAATATTCACCGCGACTCCAGTTCGGTAAAAACTATAAACTTCTAGCACGTGCACAGGGGGTCGGGAATCGGCTTAACCAGGACTCTGTCCCTCGCCAGATGACTGTTGACAGTATAACCACGTCGTCTTCTTGGTCTATCGCATCAGAAGAACGTCTAACCTGGTCTATAAGGCTTTTAGATTTAGACTAAAACCCTTTTATATTCCTTATAGGTTTAGGTAACGAAGAAAAGACGTGTGACAGTGATTTGTGACATTAGAATGCATCTAATTTTAATGATTTTTTTTCCTTTTTTCTTTCACAATTTCAATTTTCACTTCAGAGATTGATTTTAGACGATTCCAAAAACGTGTATAACTTTTTTATATATATTTTTTTTTTCTTTTTTATTGATGTACGTGCAGCATATTAGCTGCCCCTGACGATTGTTTTCGCTCGCGCCGTAACCAGATGGCTGAAATTTTTATTTTCTTCTCATATAGCTTACACCAGTCAAGTTATGTTTTCCCCGCTGTTTTATCTCCTCTTTCGAAAGATCGTGGCCTTTAGGCGCGAAATATGCCCACGCCATGCTATGCCGCATAGTGACACACTCGATGGGCTGGCCTGTGTAAACAAAACTTTGTACGGAGTAAAAGCGCTGGAAAGAAATCAAGAGGCAAGAAGAACGTTCAATGCAGACGCGCTCGTTTGAGGGGAAAGGGGACGAAAAAAACCAAAAAAAAAGTTAAAAAAAAAAAAAAAACACAGTTAAAGAAATGGATAAACCCAGAATTTCCTGCACCACAATTTCCCTTTACACTGGTCCCAAATTTCGTCCAGACGAATAATGCGACGTAGACTAAATACTGTCGTAAAATTTATCGAGAATGTGTATAGTAACTGCGTACATACATACATACATACATACATACACGTGAAATTTACTCGTTCAGATCGTCAGTGGATGTACCAAATATGGTTTGCTTGTTGATTTTTATCGATTGGAAAGAGGCCTATTTGGGTAAAGCCTATTCAAAGATTTCTTAAACCGAAAACAAGTTGTGGGAGAGATTTTTGTGCAGAGTATGGATAAAAGGGTTGTGAGAAAGAAGCCTTTTGAGTTAAAACCACAAAAATTTACTATACGAATATAATTTACTGCTGGTTTTAAACCACGGATTTTAAATTGTGCCACGGTGTAGAAGAGCAGATGAGTGGAAAAAAAAATTTGTAATCATACTGTGACGGGATTTAAACAAATTCACAGCTGTACTTGAACACAATGCGTGCAGGCTTGTTTTTCAACGATATACAATAAAACCAACTTTACATTAAACCTATACATACCGTCATCAAGAAAAATACCTACTCGTCAACCTTCGAATTTCTCGCTGAAAGTATACAAATTCCAAAAAAAAAAAAAAAAAGGAACGGGACTATTTCTAATGGCAGAAAATTATTTTGAAAAAATCTCAAAACTTCCTCAACTTAAATTTGACCTCATTTTCTTGTTTTTTTTTTTTTTTTTTTCTTTGCGCAAATTATGTTCATTTTCCAGGTGGGTTTCGGTTTTGCCAAATTGGGTGTGCGCCTAGTTCGAATTAGTACCATATTATCGTTAGGTCACGTGAACCCCTCTAAGAAACAATAGGTATAGACAATCCCGTGATGTGAATATCTAAAGCACGCGTCGCGTGTAGATATAGATATTGTACGTATGTACGTACATACATACGTAGCGTGCTTCCTGTGTTCGTCCAAGTGAACGTAATGGTGCGTTCGCGTCGGTTTCATAGGGGGAAAAATTGTGGGAGGTACAGCAGAAGCTTAACAGCAGCAGCACACAGTGCGTGCAAGCTTGACGGTGGCACACGCGCCAAGAATATTTATAGAGTAGGTACGTTAGTCGTGAGTGGGGGGGAAAAAAAAAATTCGTTTAAAAATTAGTCGCGACTATCGGTCGAACTTTACCTTTCGAAATTGAATGATTCGTATGTATGTATACGGTACAGTGTGCAAAGGTATTAGAAAAAACAAAAAAATGAACTTGAATTTTTTTTTAAATCACCTTGAGACGTGAGGTCTTACCTCATTATACGATCCATACACATACCTACTAATCAAGAATTCTTACGAAATCACAATCTATAATTATAATTGTTGAAACAAAAGAAATTTTTTTGTCTATTTCATAAATCGCATATGATTTCTCAAGTAACAGAAGGAAGAAAAATAAAACGCAGAACAGTTTCCGATTTTTCCTCTTTTCAATTCTTACACATCTGCAGTTTACTTTTCTATAGTTTCCCATATAATATTATTGGCTGTTTTTTGTTCTTATTTTACTATTTTTTAAAATAAATTTAAGATATAAGTAAACGATTGGTGTATTCACTGGATCCGTTTAATAAAAAAAATGTAAACGAAATATCCGATTGGTATAAGTAAAAGCGTATCGACGACTCGCGTTGGCGGAGGACGGTAGAGCCTACAAGTATGCTAATGCGTGTATACCGTTTACACATAGAATGTAATATATACTTTAGTCTATGCCTACGTCTAGGTCTATAGAAATCGTGGGCCTATCTCAACGTAGACTAAGTGAAGGCAGAGAAAAAAGAAAAAAAAAAAAAAAAAAATTAAAAAAAATAGTGGTCCAACGTAAGACATAGATGAAAAGTTAGACTTGAGGTACGCGATAGAATTGTATAGAAATAAAAACAACTGCAATATAATTAGCTGGTTAATTTATCTCTAATTTATATGTATAATAAATTAAACGAGTCTATCTATCTACATTTTCTCATTTTTAAACCTCTTATACTAGAAATATCTTGGTTATAATTAAGAATCTGTGTTTTATTCTAAGCACGAGCCACTCTCCAGTAGTCGGTTATATACCCAATTAAATAACAAAGAGATTTTCGATATGAGGGAAATATTAGAATAAATTCACGTTAGATGGATAAATTTTTGAAATTTTTTTTATAGATTTTATACTGCTAATTAGATCAGATTAAATTTTTCATTACACTATTCGGTGAGTTTTTGATTCGAAAACAACACTTTTTTAATTTATTTATGTTTTGTTTTTTTTTTGTAATTTTGTTATTAATTATAAAGAGTTACTCACGCTAGTCACTTCACTTCACGCTGACTTTATAACAGAAACTGAATTCTCGATTATAATGAACCCAGACTTGTAACTGACAAGATGACGAGGAAGGAGGAGAAGAGTATTCATTCGCTGTCTTATCTTAATAAAAATTGGCAATATATTAAAAACATACGAAAAATATGCATACTAACGTATGTACATTGCGGTTATCATATTTGTTAGTAGTTTTGTTGTGAAATATTTTATCTAAAATATAAGTATAATGTATATAACATTTGACCCCCTCAGCTATATGTTACGTTTATGTTAATATATTTGAAAATTGAATAATGAAAGAATAAATATTTCGGCAATATGTAGGTATATAAGTATATAAAACAAAAAACATAGATAATCATTTTTTTAACACGTTGTAAAAACGTGAGAAATTATATTTCATTTTCTATATCTACAATTATTAATATACACTATATGTAAATGGTAAGAAATTATATATTTCAATCATATGTCCATCGATCAGATAGGTTAGACGTTTTGTCCCTCTATTTGTAAATACATTTTGTCGATAATGGAGGTATAATTTCCTAGAATTTATGAATAAATATAAATCGTTATCGTATATTGTATATGTACGATTAGACACGCGTTGCAGGTATAATCTGAAAAAATGTGTATACAATATATATTTTTCCCCTAAAATTCTTAGAATTTAAAATTATTATTCCCTTGTATAAACCAGCTCGAATAATTTTTTTTTTTTTTTTTATACATATATTCTATAATACCTACGTATAATAATTTAAGTTGTCGTAATTCGTCACTAGAACTAATGAGGACCAACGTTGAAAATATTTTAAGATATTTTAACGTCGACTTCGACACAAGAATTCAACTAATTATTGATAATTAATATCAACTAATGTCATCATTTACATCGTCTAACGTAAATCGAAACAAATGACACACGTCTCTTTGACCTGAGTCTCTGTTTTTCAACAATTTATTTCTCTATTATTTTATCTCTGTCTTATCGTCGGACAACAACACTTGTTTATCTATCTCATTTTTCCTCCCGCTTAACTCTTGGTCTCTTATATATATTTGGAGAAGACGGTCTGAAATTGAGATAGTATATACGCTTATCAACGCCTGTACATACACGCAATTGGTCAACCTTTCGGTTCAAGTTCAAATCCGAGTAATAAATTTAAACGATAATTAGTTCAGCTGGTATATATATACGTACGTTACGAAAAAATTCTACAAAAACAAATATATATTTTATTAAGGAAAATTTACGGTTCAAATTACTTTGCAAAATATTTTCTAAACTAAGTACATAAAATTCTTGGTAATTGGGTTTTGCTGTTTCCTGTTTTTTTCTATTTGGCTATCAAGTCAACTTGGATATTGGGGTAAAAAATAAAATCACAGCTTAATTTTTCATCGCGAGTATTTCGAGATGCATAATTCATGGTGTAACATCACCCGTCCATCCATTGAGAGGTAAGATGTATATCTGAGCTTGAGGAGGCGGAGGGATATAACCTAAGTCTTGCAATCTTCATTTCGACGTCCGCGCCTCGAATCTAAACATCTTTATCTTTTTCACGCATCTTTCGATACGCCGACGTACGTATGTATGAACAGTAAAGCAGAAAAAAACTGAGAGAAAAAAGAAATAAAACCAGAGACAGTTTACGTACGATCGAAAGACGTTTAACGGTCCTGCTGACAACCCAGATTCACGTTGCGATTTTATACCGCGCGAAAGAATCGGCGAATCCTATTGCAAACTTTCTCCCATTCCAATGAACGGTCTTTCTTTTTTTTGAGTATATCAATTTTGATCAAAGTTTTTGTCACTGAAAAGTAAAAGTGAACAAACGTTTTTATTTTATTTTTATTTAGAATGGTCATAAGACGGTAACAGTAGTCAGTCTCAGTCTTTACGATCTCCCTCGCTGACTCGCGATCTTGTGAAGACCGTTTATAGTACCTACGTCGAGGATTCCCTAAGAGGAGGGTGAGGTAAAAATAAGACCGTGAATTCACCCAACCCATGACTACGGCTCGACGTCGTACTAACCGTAGTTGTCTGGTCAGGAAACGGCTACTTACAACTCGTCAGCATTACGCTAATTCGAGACTCACTCCGTACGTCTTTAAGGCCGAAACTCTACGCCATATGCCGCAACTTACACCACCACATTGTACATACATTCGGACATACATATACATAATACATTCACGTATTACTTATGGTATAGAAAGTTGACATCTTTTTCCCCATTTTGCAGTCTGCAGTACATAACACGTATGTATTTACATATATAAGTATAAATACATATGTACCATAAACCATACGTTATAATACTTCGGAGTTCATAGTCACAGAGACATCATTGTTCGTAAAACTGAAGCCGTGATATGAAGGGAGGAACCACGTGTTCGTCCTGCAGACCAGCTTCAGCAGCAACGAAGAGCTTGATGGTGGTGCTGCAGCAGCAAGGCAAGGCATCTGCGCCGAATTACTTCAGCAAGCGGCTCATTAGAGGACTTCCTCTCTCATTCTGTAAATTTCTTTCTGTACTATATCCCCTGCGATTTGTTCTTTCTTTTCCCTCTTATTTCTTAGTCTTTGAAAATAAGGGCTCGTCTATATATGTATAGTATAGCGGATAATTTTCCGGACGTGTGACGACGAGGTGAGTTCAGCCGTAACGGCGACGACGGCCGGGGTCGCATCCCGGTGCAAACCCTTCTTCCTAGAATTCATTTTAGATACCTACGTACGGGATATCCTTTCTGAGATGACAGTCCTAAGATCATCAATTTATTTATTCATTATAATAATTTTGCTCTTTGTTATCTAGATTTTGAAAATTCTCTTCATCTCCCATTATTTAGATGTCTGGAAACGGTCTCTTCAGTATTTCCTCGCATTCTTAAATACACGAATCTGTTTAAGAATTACAAAACCGTTCACGTAACCATTGGGCGAACCTCTAAGACCCAAAGATCGTGTTAAGCATTATCATTATCTGTCGGCTCTGTGTAGTAGTTGTAGTTGTAGTTTTAGCCTGGTGTTCACCGCTCAACGGAAGTCCATCGTGATTTGTTTTGACACCGGAAACAGTGCACGTGTGACGTCGACGACGACGTCGACGCCGGCATGGCAGCCCGCCTCGCGTCGGGACGCTAGACATACACCACTTCTTTAACCGTTTACAGTTTATACTGTACGGTATATATATTCGATGCTTTATACCACCGATGGAACCCAAAAAACAATTTTTTGGTTTTATTTTGAATTTCTTTGCATGCTTTTCACTTTTAAAATATTAATCTACTATAAAAATGTTATTTCCTTATTTGAAAGAAAATTTTCAATTGACCTTTCATTTATTTATTTACTTATTGGATTTTATAACGCCCTGTTAATATCATATAGGCATGCTCTTGACATAACGCGAGGATCTTTAAATTTTATAACCATGATTTGTTAATAGTGAACTGTAGTGAACAATTCGACACATTGTTTGTTATAATCGTCTATGCATGCGGTGACTATGAATTGTTCATTGTATTTATACCGCATAGCTTTGTGTCTACCATATATAATATAAAACGCGACATGTGGGTACATTCTAGTGACATTTACCACGACGAACCTTATTCTTCAGGATCACTTGCATTGTGTAAATTGATTATGAATGGGATGTGGTTAAACGATCATTTGCCACATAGGTTAGAGCTATAATAGACATGAGTAATAAATAAGGTATAATAACCTAAAAATAGGTATATGATATGTTTTTTTTTTGATAAACCATAAAGAGTAATTCATTATATTGTTGATATCATTAAACCGTTGTCTTTAATCACCGTAACTGCTACCTGTATCATAAAAAAATGAATTCTTTAGTCATGATTTAATCTCGGGGTAGGTGTGGGCTTTGCGAGCATGGTGAAAGTCTCGCGGTTAGCTCCAGGCGATGACTTCCTCGGTTGCTTCCCGTTCGCGTTTTGCTGAACCGCAGAGAATTTGCATAACGCCTACAGGACTACGAGACGACCTGGTGCTGCCGCTAAGATAGTGACTACAAAAATGAATAAAAAATAAAAATAAAACAGAATAAAAAATGGTTTGGTGCATGTAACCAGCTGCACTGCAGTCATATCGTCGTTAAATAAATTTCTGTATTTAAATATTAAATATTGAATGAATAATTGTTAAACCGTTTGTTTAGACGCCTTCGATAATTGTGTAAAGAGAAATTAAACCCGGATTTATAGATCCATGAAGTAAATCGTAAAATAAATTTATTTGTGCAAAGTTAATCGGTTTGTTTCGACTATATTGATTTTTTTGTGTTTTTTTTTTTTTACTTCTTTTTGTTTTTCAGGTCGAGTTCACGGGTTAAATATCTCCCAGTTTTGTTTCGAGATCAATAAATCTTGGTCAGGTTCTAGTGAAAATTGTTCTTTTATTCGTTCTCTAGTTGGGTATAGTTCCCTGACTCACCAAGCTAACGATAAATTATTTTCATTCGTAACACCAGCAGCCAGACCGTTACTGCAGCGTTCTCCCGAGGGAATTTCTCTGGATTTAGGGTATATGCGTTAGAAACGCGACCCAGGTTCTAGGTTCTAAGGCTAGATACCAATTTGCCCTACGAACACTAAGTTTCTGAAAACAAAAAAAATTAAAAATAAGAAGAAAATTAAATCTCAACTCGTTTCTTCCTTCGTTCGTTCGTTCGTTCGTTCGCCTTTCAACGTACGACATAAATATCGATGCGAACGCCCAAATGTTTACGAACTAGGCTTGCCAATGATATACCTACGGGTATATATTATTATACCTATATACCTATATACATATATATATACTATATATTTATTTATAAATATATACAGATACCAAGAACCCACGGCCTAAATCCATCCAATTCCTACGATCCCGCAAGATATTTTTGTGAACCCGTCGTCTGTCGCCAATGACACGTGGGTAACACAAATTGATCTTGTCAAGATCTTCTTCTTCTTCTTCTTCTCCGTCTTTATAAATTTTTTTCTCATCAGAGAAACATCATTTTATATTCATTATTATTCGATTAATTATTCAATTAAGATTTAAATTTATTATCAGTTATTTTTATCAACCTTTAAATCATATAGGAATTGTCAAAAAAACGAGATAAAGAAAAAGCAGATCACCTTGATGTCATACGACAAGACTCTGACAACGACAATCGATGGGCAGAACTTCATGTCGAAGTTGTCAGTCTTCGAGGATGTCAGAATGTCAGAATAGGGCGGTTGAGTGTAATCAGAAAAATCCGTAACAGACAGCTGTCAAATTTCGGAGTGGACTTTTATTATTTCTTATTGGTTGACGCGTTTTGATATTAATTTATATATCGGAACAATAACTGCTCATGAGTCATACAGTATAAATTTTATTGCCAAAGTCAATCGCTAATTCTCTTCGGGCAATTGAAATTTAGTATTATATGAAATTCCAAGCAAATAGGTTACGGTCATGTTCTTGAAATATACTTCAAGGTTTCGTTGGTGACATTAATTCAATAAAGTCCCACGATCTTTTAGCTGAATGTTATATAACAGCCTGATGACATCAACCGAATCAAACCGAATTCATCGCATGTGTGTTCCGCATATAAATATGAATTTTTTTTATATGTTAAAACCATCCTCAATAAAAATATATTCAAACACATAAAAAAAAAAAAAAAACTATTTTTAAGCTCAGTATATAATTATTTAGAAAAGGAAATATCGGCTCGTTATTAAACATTGATCAAAATTTTATTGAAAGGGTTTCATAAGGTGTTTAACATTATTTTTGTTTAGGGTATACCTGGGTGGATCAGAGCTAAGTGGGCAAAACTCCATTTGGCAAAATTTAAAAAACTCTTTAAGAATTTTATTATTTTCTTAAATTTGTTTCAGATTTTGTTTAAACTCTGCTTTTCAAATTTATTAAAAACCGTCACCAAAGACTTGCCAATACAATATTGTAAAAAATTCTTCCGCAAGATTTGGCATCTTTACTAAAACCATGAAGTGAATAATTATTGCAATAATATTTCTTTGCAAAATGTGTAATATACTCGAAAAATTTGTAATATTTTCTTAAATTTAGATCAGATTTTGAATTAATCTTAATTCTCAAGTCTCTTAGAAGCCTCTCTTAAAAAATTTGCTAAAAATTAAAAAATTCTAATCTAAAACTACCACCTGAAAAAATTGCAATAAAATTTCTACGAATAGATATTACCATATGTACACGTAATCGTGTTAACTGGACGTCAGCTACGGTGAGAAGTATAAGTCAACTAATCTTTAATTATCTCGTTTGCCTGGCGTGAGTAGTAACTACTGTAAGCCGATATGTTAATGCGTGTGCAGCGTGACTGTGACGCTAATGGCATGTTTCAACGCTTTGGGAAGTACTCGTTGACGTGCAGGTGGTAGGTATACCTATAGCTGGTCCTCCTTTACTCTTACGTATATACATATTATACACGTATGTGTATTTCGGTAATCAACATCAGTATGGAATGTACTCTGGTTGTACCCACGAATTTTATCAGATGATTCCCATTGATGCCACCCAAGAAGGATAATAATAAAATGAAAAATAAGAAAAAAAATGAATAAATAATCGAAATAAAAACAAGAAGGGCTAATCATAAAACACTGCAGCGACCGTGTTACGGAGATTTTAATTGCGCGTTAGCGTCTGTGTCACACGTCACTCAACACGTAAATATATATATATATATATATATATACGTGATGTAATAGACACACGTATGAAAAGGTTTATAAGTTAATTTTATTTTTATTTATACCTCTATACCGTTATTTTCATGAGTTCATGTACACGTCAAAGTAAAATTTTACATATCTCATGGTGTTCAGGTGTAGAGACAATTAATTAAACGATCTACATAAACTTCAGGTCTGAATATCTACTCGAAAATTGATTAATTAAAGTTAAATATAAACTTTAATTTAGGTTCTAGATTAGAAATGAATTCTTGATTATAATAAGCGTTACGCAGTCATCGATATAATGGAATTTTGCTATTATCAAATATATACCGAGTACAATAGAACTATGAATAAACTTTTGGTATAATGTGATAGTTAAGTGTCTAAAGCACGTGTTTCAGTAATATTTCTTAGCTCATTTTTTAAGTCACATAAATAAATGTGTTTTCGTTGATAGATTAAAACTGTCGTTAACGATAAACGGTTCACGTTAATAGTATTGAAAATTGACGTTAAGTAACCACGGTGTCAATAACAGTTACCTTAATTTTTCTTTCAATCAAGAGTATGAGAATTTTCATCTGCCCTCAGTAGCTGGTTCATACAGACATACATTTATAACGTTTTATTGTAATTTATAAATTTATCTGCGAGCTGCTGCAGGCGTTTTGGAGGAAGAAAGAGTCTTCACTGTATGCCGAAAGTAGATCCTTGAATCTCAAATTTTACCAGCTTTTACCACTCGCTGATACATATTAAAAATAAAACTGAAATTGATCGAAGAAATGAGCTCTGATCTTTTTTTTATTTTTTTTATTTTTTTAACAAGTTATTTTCTCTTTTTTATTTTTTCGTTTGCGTGGGTGACCATCCCGGGGTATACATATAAATAGTTATAAACAAAATGGACACTTGGCAGAATCCAGACTACGTAAGCGGGTTTATATCAAAGAGTTGCCCTTGCTTTTCGCGAGAAATATACATATGATGTTTGTTATTACTGCAGCAACGTTCTCGCAGAGTTCGGGATTGAAAATTGGCCGTATGTATATTCGGTCTCGATTTTTTTTGACTATGGAATTTTTATAAATAAACTATAAAAATAATATATATATATATATATATATATATATATATATATATATATATATATATATATATATATATATATATATATATATATATATATATATATATATATATATATATATATATATATACCTATATATATATATATATATATATATATATATATATATATATATATATATATACCTACCTATACGTGATATTGTAATATAACGATACATATAGTGCGATGTGAAATGCGGTTATAGGTATGCTTCGAGAACACTTATATCTATACCTATATATATATATACATTATGACCTCTTTCCGAATAAATAAAAAATATAAAAATAAAAGAAAAAATATTTTTACTTCGTTGTTAAATTTTCCGTCCGTTCGGGACGCGTAGAAATATATATATATATATACTTATTTATACATATACGATTTTCGATTTTTTTTCGAGGAAATGTTCAAGCTGTAAAAATGTGGGGCGTTAATTGGCAGGAAACTTCTGTCAATTAAAGCAAAAACTAGTAACAGCTAAACCTAGACAACGCGGACGGGGAAAAGGGCGAAGCTCTGCTCTAGAGTTCAGACAGGTGTTAGCTCCTCGTAGATTCTCTTTCCTCGACACAAGGGATGATGTTGTATATCCCGTTAGAATCTCCTGTTCAACTAGTTTCGAGCCCCTCTTTTATCTCCGGTTTAAAATTTCAAAAATCAAACTTCTATAGTCTTTTTAAAATTACGAATATAAAAAAATTCACCGATCTGTAAAATCCCCTTTCTCCAAGCTTTTATCACCATGATAAGAAAAAACATTCGTGATGATCGTATGTCTTCAGAGGAAGAAAAACTGTTAAAAAAAAAAAAAAAAAAGAAGAAAACACACCCACTCACACATTCAAATTCATTTCATTTTGCGGTACAGCTAACAAGACAGATGTGACTACGATGAATGAACAGAGCTAAAAGGCAACAGGTTATTTGCTTAGCCGGTACGATACTACGAGAAGAATCTCGTGGTCCATAGCGTCTGAATAACATGCTTAACCAAGAGGATCTTGGTCTGATCTTGAGCCAGGTGGATCTCATCGTCGAGGCGTTATAGTCGGTTCGTTCCTCGTTCTTTAGTATGCGTATATGTATGTGCATGCGTATAATAGTAGAAGTTATAGTTTCACCGGGTGTGGATCGTGTACAGTTGAGTTTTATGCGTTTTATGTCATCGTTTTGCCACGCGACTTCGGTGTTAAGAAATTACCGTAAAAAGCGATGATACAAGCTCCGGTTGTATAAATACAATAAATAATGATGCGAGAGGGAAAAACTAGGTAAGTATAAGAGAGAAACTGCATATGGTACCTACAGTGTGAAATTTAACGTGCTTTTGCTTTCGGATATATGTAGCAACATTTTCAGAGTTTAGAGTTTCGAATTTCGAATGACTGCAGTAATGCCGACTACGTGATGCAGACGATAGCCTCTACCGAGGACTGACGACAAGTAGATACAATAAACTTCGTAATAGTTTGATTGCATAATAATGCATGGCACAGCTGCAGCCATGGTAAAGTACATAACGCATAAGAGAAAGATGGATGGAAGCTTCGAGTGTTTCCCTTCATCTTTCGGGGATCTTTCATTGTCGGATGCTGATGGGTCACGGTTAATGAGAATTAATCTTAATAATAATAATAATAATCATAAGGTTAATAATAACAACAACTATAAGAACAGTGTGACGATAATAAAAGACCGAAAGTACATTACAAAGAGAATATATGATTATGTAGGTATGTACATACATGTGCAGACCAGTAGATAGAGGCATATATATATATTAATGTGTGTATGTAACTCGCCAATCGGCCTATGTTTTCATCACTCATCAGAGCTCGTTGCGTCGATTAAACGTCGCGCAATGTATATATACATATATGCAGAAACAAAACGAGATTCTGAATTGACCACAGCTTCTGAGAACAAATCAAGATCCTTAAGGGGGTCCAGAGAGTCGCGAGGCTCATGTTACATGTAGGAAGGGATAAACAAATGAATCTAGTCTGATTTTGACGTTTTTTAGTTTATTTTTATCTCATTCTTCATCTTCTTTATTTATTTATTTATTTTTTTAGAAATTTTTATAATCGTTTCGACCCTGACATTAGATTAAAGTCAAGAGTAAACACGGAATATATGTAGATTCATCATCAACGTATAAATACGTAAATTACATCCGTCGTAGATTAATATATAGGAAATTATATCAAATAGGTCAAAAGAAGAAGATAGCATTTTATTACAAAAAAAAAAAAAAAAAAAAAAAAGATGGAACGAAAATCGTTAAATAGTAATATAATATATTATAATGATGGCTATGATCGTGATATAATTGTATCAATATTAGATTACAGTTATAAGTGTAACGAGTTTCAGTGAGACTCGTGAGCTACGGACATTAATGCAATATCTATACTCAAGCTTGCTTGCTGCAGCAACAGAATTACGATTATGTTTATAAACCGTGTAGAAGCAATGTGCAACTGAATGGTGGACTATAAGTAAAGACAGATGACGGTCGGGCTGAACATCGTCCTCAAGCATCTTGTGCCGATCAACTATTAGCAAACTTCTCTTATTATGCTTCTTTGCTAAATAATGTTTATGGATCTGTGAGATAAATCCAGACTTTGGTGTTCTTTTCCTTCTCTTTCCTCTTCTGTATATTTTTTTTTTCTAATTTTTTTGTTGCATAAAAATCCAGTCCGCAATAGTTGAAGCTGTACATTTTTTCCTCTTAGCAAATTTTATATAATATTTATAGTGCAAAAGTTCGACGGATGTTTAATATACTGCAACGAAGATACGTATTGACGATAAATCACAGGATAAGAGACATACCTTACTACGAGTAAAAACTAAACTTTATCTGACATAAGATGGAAGAGATTTTCTCTATCTACTTGTGGTATATAGTCATGATTGCAAATAGAAAATTGACATTCTTTGCACGCTTCTACCACGTCCTCTGTCCATCGTCATTAGTGTTCTTGCGCGTCAACGAACGCCGGAAATGAATTGCACTGTGTAACGGTGTGCGAGGGTGAACGACAAGCAACGAAAGAATAAGAAAGAAAGAAAAGGAATAAAAGAAAAAAAAAATTACATCTTGGCTGTGTTCATGGTAGTCGACAGTTTAGATTTAAAAAGAGTTAATTTTGCGATACAAAAGTTCTGCAATGTAACGTTATAGCGTCATGTTTAAAAAAAATAAATAAAAAATAATAATGATAATTTATCTATAAGTCTGCGATATATAATCGTATCGCTGTAGAGAACCGACGAGGGGAAGAACCTAATTCAAGTAAATAAAATACGTCAAGAAAAACATGCGCGTGACCATCCAACTGGTTTTTATCTTTAATCTATGACAACGAAACAACAACGAAGAACGACCTTCTCTTCGCCTCCCAAACTCTTCCATTTAAACTACCATTGCGAAACTATATATCTATATATAACCTAATATACATACATAGGTATGTACCTCTTGGTAATCTCCCACGCGCCTTCATTAGACCTAATTAATTATTCGACTCGGTTTTTTTTTTTTTCAACGGTCAGGTTAGGGTTTAGTCGAGAATGTTTGATTAAAAGTGACAATTTTTTTCTCGTTTCTTTCTTTTTTTTCTTTTGTTTCAACAAATTTCTAAGATTTTGGAGAATCTTCGCACAACAATTTTTTGCCTTTAATTTATAATAATTTAGCACGCAAGATATTTGACGATATATAAAATCGGGCTAAACGCAGTCTAATTGCTTGGGATTAGATTACTCTGACGTCGTAACTTGTTCGACTTTTATTATCCAGTGAGTATTTTAACTCAAGATTCGTTACGGGATAAATTGATGTGGCACAGACCACCCTGATGTCCTGAAATTTTCTTTATTTTTTTTTTTTTTTACTCAACATGTCGTGTAGCCTCGTCAGTTATTCATAAATAGTAAATCGTACATATCCCGTGCACCGTGAAGCGTTGATCCGTCACGTATGTATCTACCTACAGATTTACCGGACCAGGTTATAAAGTCCTGAATTATAAAAATTCAGGACGGTCAAAATAACGAATTTTAATATTAACCATTCAGGTTCTGGAAAGAATATTTCTACGAAAATCTGCGTAGTTGATTTAAAAAAACTTCAAGAAGTATGGTGAGTGGTCATCCTAATTGGCTATACTAATTTCCCAAATCTTTAATCTTCAATACTTAGTGTGCACATACTATTGTGAACATCAATTACATTTTCCAATAGAATATATCTAGATACACATTTTGAAACCGGTACATATGCATGTCAACATATCCGCATGTCTGTAAGTTAGTCGTAGATTAAATGTTGTGTGCAGACATGTGAGTGGGCGTTGGGTTCGTTCTATTGAACTTTAAGAGCTTTATACTTAACGAAAAGTTGTTAAACTAGTATAAAAACTTTTCTATCGATATAGGTAGATGCATAGATATATACCAAGAGAGACAACAGGTGGGCGCGAAAGATTAACAGGACAAAGTCTTATTACCCACGTGTTTAAAAGCCAAACAGATTTACCAATTGGTTAAGATATCGATTAATCCTAAACGACTAATACAATATCGTCATTTCTTGAATACATCTTCTGTTTAATATTCCTTATTCCGCGTAGGCGTGTTTAGGTGTATAAATTTTTCGGGTCAATTCATCGTTTTATCAAATCGATTGCTGACTCATTTATTACAGTGGATATATTTCAACTTCCCTGAGTCATATGCGACTGGCGTAGGTTTTGTGGGCGATACTATTCGTCTTGTAGTTTAAACTAAGCAACTGGTACTGAACAGAGATTCTACTGCATAGAAATGAAGCTGTATATGTGTGTGTGTGTGTGTGTGTATGTAGTTATCTACTTAGGTATGTATGTACATACGTACCTAACTTCGGTAAGAAATTTTCTGCAATTTATTAAACCTGGATTTATCGTACTGATACTCTGTGATCAACTGCCAAGATCCCGCAGCTATACGTGGTTCAATAAACTCGACGGTGAAGTGTTGTTCTTGGATTTATAAAACAGATTTGACCCTCCCTCTTTGGGAGAATAGAATAATGGGTTTTATCCACGCACCCATACGTACCCTGTTTTAAGTTAACACATTACATGAATCATGACTAAGTCATCAACATAAAACAGATCTCATTTCTTTAAATCATTTACTTTCATCCTACAGGAGTGGAAGGCGGAAAAAATTATTGGAGATGTGTTGCCGAGGTGAATTTTCGAATTTTGAAAGTTTTGAACGGTCAAAATTTCGAATTTTAATATTCTGGACCATCGTTACGAATCAATTCAGAATTTCGACCGTTTGAAACTTTGAAAATTGTAAAATTTAACCCTGCCTTGAAAGATACTTGTGATATTGTTTAATTATTGATTAAAACAGAAGAGGCAAGAAGGTTTATCCAAAGTTGATATTATCACGGGGCTGTCAAAGTTTCGTCTTCATAGTTTATGTTAAATTAAACAAATGAGTCATTTAGGTTAGAGTTAGTGATTCAATATGCGTGTGTCTAGTTCAGTATAACTAAACTTGGTGCATGTTGCTTAGATCATTTTAAAAACAAACTAATATACGTTGTTAAAAACATTGCGGTATGTCGATCAGAGTTCCCGGTAACCTGACTAACATTTGGAACTGCTCCAATTCTGGATAACTTGTATATATATATAAGTATACATATATATCAGTACGTTCGGTTCTTAGTATCGTATCGTATCGTATAGAATTGTAATACGAAACAAGAATCTATATGTGCGTATATAGGACATTACACGTCAACATACGACATCCGAAGGTTTCTTGGCTTTCCATAAGTGGTACCAAAACGATGAGATTTGACGGTGTAAATCATTGGTCCAAACCATCGTAATGTTAACAAGCTGAATTAAGTAATTCGGTCCACTTTGCATGTAAACGGTACCTTAAAAAATTTGGTACTTCCGTTACGGAGTGTACCATACATCGAGGGCGTCTATCGCGAACCTTGGACCGAATTTATAGCTCCCAAAAAAAGACTGGCCTTGGTTTGTGCCTAGTCGTTTAGGGTAAGAAAATTGGCAGTATTTATTAACGTTGAATAAAGAAATGATATAAAAATTATATAAATTAATAAAAATTTATTATTTTTATGCCACAATCAGATCGATTGTGTCTGTTAAAGTGTTTCGGGTGATTTTGGAATGAAACTTAAACGACACTTGTCTTCTATCGAGGACAAAGATACCTTTGAAAATGAATTTTAGTCATTATAACAAAGACGCGATACAAACTTAATTCAAGATGTAAGATGTATTTAATTTAATTGACGGTTAGTTAGTAGCGACGTTTTGCTCGTTATTAAATTCCTTGCATCGACTCTGCATTGGCGTGCCAACGTATAGTATATATATATATACACATGATACTCGTACAGTGTTTTATAAATTATTGCAAGAGAGTTCGACGCCGTTAAGTAGCCACGATTAAAACTCTGTTATAGCATATAAGTGACGTAATTATATGGTTTGAGGATACCGAATGTGTAATGTTGAAAACACAACGCAGAGATTTATGTTATACTCCATAGAAAAAAGGGAACAAAAAAAATTAAAAAAAACTTCACATTTCTATTACACACAATGTGCTACCATTCCCCGTATATAACCACGTTTCATCAATCTCTAAATTACTCACCAGACACGCTGAAGAGACGAACAAGAAGAAGAAGAGTAAGAAGAAGAAGTTGAAATATTATTTTTCACAAATTTGAAGTAACTTTTAGTTATTTTTCGTTTCTGTTAATACGAGTCACTGTAATCCCTCCGTTTTTTTTTTTTTTTTCTTAATATGTCGTAGTAACTTTTTTAATCATACAATTTATTAACTATCAACGATGATATATATCGCGTAATACCTGCAACAGGGATGATATCTTAAAACTCTTTAGTTTTCGAGAAAAGATGCTGTTGCAGATATGAGATTAGATAAGATAAGATGAGATGAGCGCGCGTGGCCGCTGTCAGAGTCTTAGTAAACCGTCGGCTGATTCACCGTCGTTGGATCTTATGTTATTTCAGGCTGGTCCAGGCAATAAATCCAATGCTTTTTCGCCGAATTGTGGGCGTCTTTACTCTTAGCAAATACACAGATGTCGTGTGCCAATATTTGGAAGTCTTAGCGGCACCGATGTAAGCCGAAATCAAAAGTCTAAATTTTTTCTTATATTTTCACAAGAAATCCTTTTCATCGAGTCTATTTAACTGAAAATTAGTTTCTTTCTTTTTTCTTTACTTTCACTATTTCTCTCACTTCTTCTCACTATTTGAAATGAACAAGTCGTTTTTTTTTTTCGAAACACTATACTTTTATATTTCGTCGATTTTTTTTTTTTTTTTATTTTTGTTACTTTTATCGATTTTATACGATCCACATGGCAGCAAAGTGCGAAATTAATTTACACATATATTCACAAGTGTATTAAATTTGTTCATAATTTTTGATTAATTTTATTTAAATTAATTATTATTTTTTTTTCTATTTGTTTTTTATAGAAAGTTTTCAGTTCACAAATCCAAAAAATCACCATTAATCAATACACAAAATAGTTTAAAAAAAAAAGAAAAAATCGCCGAGATAATTTTCTCGAATGATTTGAAAAAGTGTGTAAGAAAAAATTAAAATAAATAAATAAAAAATAGGGGTGAAAAAAAATTGTGAATAATTAAATGCCAATTTTATTCCGAAAATTTAAAATTAAAATTTTTTATTCAATAAAATCAATTTGTTTTTTTTTCTATTTAAAAATTTTTTTTTCCTTAATGAACATCAACAACAACACCGTCACCTTGGCTGAACGTCCTACGACTGTCGCAGCACTCGCGCGCGCGATCACAAACTAGCCGAAGGAAGATGCCTGGGATGCGCTCGAAGGCTCGGCTCGGGGCTAAGTGCCGGACCAATGCTTGAAATAACCGCTCGCCCACAACCCCCTCCCCCGTTACTCCCATAGACTGTGCGTCAAAATTTTATCCCCACTCTAAAACTATTCGAAGGCACACGTGCGTGTGGATGCATGGATGCGTGCACCACCCGCACCATCACCCACAACAGCGTTTTTTTGTTTTTTTTTTGCCATCACCAAAAACCTAACTTACGATACCATACGTGTGCGAAGTATAGATTTGACCATTTATTAGTTTTTTTTTTTTTCTCATTTAAGCGAAAGAACGAATTATTTGGCACTTTTCAAACTGGATTAAGGTCTTTAATGGTCTCATACACCTCGTTCTGAAGAAAGTATCTGCACAGTGTATATATAATGATGAAGAAATGCCGATAGATAGTACGCCGGTTTCTTAGACGTCTAGCCACGTTTAGAGAGCAAACCTTTCCCTATACGATCAATGGCAAGGCATTAATTACACTTCTGTATCACTGCAGCCGCTCCTCAGGTCACTTAAAACTAAAAACATCCGTTCAGTATCCGCTCATGGTTTGATATCGCGGTTCTTAACTCAATGTGCAATGAATAAACGGTCCTCTTGTATACACCGTAAAACCGCGACATGATCAGTCTCTCCGTTTTTATTAATCCACAGTAAACTTTGTAGTAGAAAATTACCCCAGTCTTATCACACAGACCACAAAAACGCTGTTTCAATCTCGTCATAGAACATCACGGGTAAAATATTCTTGAAATAGTGTAGCAGGTAGCACGGTAGTTCTAAAATTTGGGAAAATCCCTTCAACCACCCTTATTCCCCTCTTCTTTTTCTTTCTTTCACCATCTGGGTCTCACTCGTAGTAGTGACACGTTTGAGACATGTGTTTCTGCATTTGGTGCAGGGTTCAACCACTGCAATGTGGCTGCGCACCCTCTCCCTATACCGACACTCAATACTTTCCAAGCTTCGATCTAGTAAAGCAATGCATCATATGACTACGTATAAATATATGTGTACAGTACGTCGTGTACATACACACACGAATGTGCATGCAGCCATATGCATGGATTATATATACGCGTATGTAAACTAACTAGTAGAACAATATTTATAGAACTACGTATGTATGTAATACCATACATACATAATGTACATACATACACAGTTTTCACTCTAGACCATCTATAGCTCTCGCTGACACAAAACTGATACGTAGTTAGATATACGCATTTGACATCAGACTTACTAACTAATTATTTTTTCATCTATACCTACACGTGTTTGACAATTAGATACACGGTTCTAAATCTAGTGATACGACGCACCCCCCTAAACCGAAATGGTTCTTTTTTTAAAAGATCTTTTCCCTAACCACAACTCATATTAACATATGTAAGAACTTTTGGTTACTCCAAAATGCTGGGGATGATTCACCACGATTTTACTTCATGAATTTTTTCGTATATACTCTTTAACGATTTTAAACAATTTTTATCGATTTTATCCGAATATTATAATTCTGAGGAATTTTTTACATCATTTCTTTCTTTTCGAAATTATATTAGGAATATTCCACGCGGTTTAACTTTATGTTGACTTCATTCAATCATTGCTATATTTGTATACCTACTTTGTTGGTTTATAGTTATTAATAATTTCTAATAAATTATAGAGTAGGTATGTACATATTATATAGTCTGAACTTTATAACAGTGCAATATTTCATCGTCATCTAGGTGGAGATGAGACAACAGTTTATACGGTAGCCGAGGTTATATTTCTTCGAAGCAATCCTAACGAGATGTAATACCCGTAACAAGAAAGGGTTAATAACTCTCAATTGGCCTGTTATTGTATAAAATCCAGAGTTCAGAGACGTGGTTACTTATCGTATAGAAAAGTTAGTATAACCAGTGGCTTATACCAAACTATATTTATACACGTTGATATTGGCGTGTTTTAGAATATCCGAATCCAAATTTGTATTCAAGGTCTATCGAAGTTCCAAGAATCTTTGACTACAGTTACTGCTACATCCTTAGCTCTTAAATAATGTAACTGCGGTCAGCAATTTTTGAATTTTCTTAAGTTTTTAAGCCTTTCAAAAAATTAGATAGATAATTTTATCGATCTTGTTAGTTCATTGAATTGATCTATTAAAAATTTTATCGAAGTATAATGAGTACGATAATCTGTAAGAAAATAAAATTGGTAAACCAACGATCAAACTTGGCTACCTACTACATAGTTGGAAATTTATTTTAAGACGTGTCTCTGTAAGAGGAACTCACCGGTTTTCAACTGATATGTAAATTCTGATTTATAACTCCATCATTTCCCGTTTTCTATTACCACTCTGAAACCTGCATCACCGTATTATATTATTTTGTGGAGAAAATCGTTAACACACGACACGTATTGTCTTACTTAAAAAAACCGGGAGTCAATTTCGGTTTAAATTGGTTCTAACTTCTCAGATTCCAACAGAGATATTAACACTGCGTGTACTACTACGTTACACTCAAAGGTCCTAAAAATTTTATGACTCCGGTGCACGGGACTTGGTATAGTTTTCTGGTAAACTCTTATTACCCAGAATCCCCAGTGTGGGTAGGTATATATCTTTAACTCTGATTTTGATTTTCGTTCTCTGTTTTGAATTTTTTCTTTTCTTTTTTTTTTCTCATAGTTTGAAACTCGAAAAAGTATACAATATTTTTATTGGGTTTTAAAAAAATGACGGTAGGTTCTTGAATAAGATACTTAAAATACTTTAAAAAGCATATAAGCATAGTGGGAACTGGCTGCATATGCTTGTTGGAAATATTTTTCACTATTGGTAAGTTGGAGGCGAAAGGCTTGGCGTTGATCGAAGAACAATTTCTGTACGTTGCACGGTGATATGATCTCGAATGTACACCGTGTTCATGATGAGAATTGAGTATCCCGTCTTCAGATGAAAGCGATAAAATAAGAAATTTGAATTTTAACGAACGGTCCATGGCACATACATCAATAACCAAAGTTCTTTCAAAGCCGAGATTGGTAAGTATAATGTCCACTTCGAGAATCGTGTTATACAATATGTTGACCTTAAAACTCGTCTAGGAACGTCTTAATTAATTTTTATAGCCAAATTCATGCAACGTGGTATTAAAGCAGGTTTTGCAATAAAATTTTTTTGTCTTCTTGCATCTCGTAAAATATAAATTAAGACTCGTTTACGTGAATTTATATTCATTATATCACTCGATGTCTTTACCAAAATACACGAATAGTCAATTATCTGCTTTTGATTTTTTATTTTTATATTAACAAAATTTTTTACCATCGTTAGCGAACTGCGCTAAATTGCAGTCCTATTCTCCGTTACTTGGGGATCAAAATTCCTCACAGTCGTCGGAATTAACTTGTAAATTTTCGATTAAATTGAAGGCAAAATGCCAGACTATACCTACTAACTAGTGATTTACGATTTGATACTTTACACTCACAGTTCCATGACGAGGTCAACGTTGGATGAGATATTTGCGGAGGAGTTGAACTGCGTTAAGTGAAATCAACCTTACAACTATTTAATTTCACGCTTCCTCAACGACAAAAATACCTAAGTTTGTTCGAAAAAAAAAAAACCTGTTCAATTATATTACCTATCCGTTGTACAGTTCAAAACGAAAATGCCAATGCTAAAAATGGATAGTAAAAATCAAACGTCGGTTATAATATGGCAAAAGTAAAAAAAAAAACCAAAAAAAAAAAAAAAAATCGTTTCAAATATGTGATATTTGCGCCGATGCAACAGTTACGCAACTGCCTGCATGGCCGGAAGTAGAGGGAAAATAAGTTAGGCAAGAGACTAGACTCTTATTTTTCCATTTTCTATTTTCTATTTTCTCTTTTCACTTTTCCCGGTCTCTACTGCCTCTGAAGAAACTGTCTCCACGAGGGATAAGCCTGCCTCCTAGATGTTATCTGAAACCATACGCAACCTCTACACCTACCATGGCAGAGTATTGTTTTACCAAATGTACCTACAAGACACAGCTGCTAATAGATTGACGAAAAAATACCAACGGTCAAGGAGTTTCAGACCTCTTAAATATCCCGGTCCTGTAACATTTGCTACTTCTATAATGTACATGAAATTTCTAATGCCTACACGCGCGTTATACGAGATGAACGGATATCCACATTCAGAAACACTTCTAGGTAACACTTGAAGAAATCCAAATGAGAAATTCTGACTTCAATATATTTAGTGAGACGACATTTAATATGCATAATGTGTAGAGGTAAGGTCTTTGAGTTTACTACTAATCTTTCATAAGTCTGGATTGACTTGACTGTACCTAGTTGGCTGCAGAGATCAGCAGAGCGAATCCATGGAATTAAATTAATCCTAGAGTTTAATCAGATCTTCTGCAGCTTCTTCTACTCGTCGTATTTTATTTATTTTTTCTTCTTATTTGACTTCTTCTTCTTCTTCTTCTTTTTCTTCTTGTTTCTTATCTCATTCAGTTCGTCCCGAGCGAATAACCATGTATAAATAACTCTTCAACGTCACCTTGGGGACCTGCATTCGACAATGGCGCATGGTGTCTTATATACGAAAGTTTCTATATTTATATATATACATATATACGTATACCTATGGATATATATAAATAAATACATAGCTATGCACTTGTGTCTGTATAAAACAACTCTACGATTAGTGTATATCAATGAAGTTGTGTTAATACACATACACATATATCCAATACGTGTTACTATATCAACGTGACTATATCCTCCACACATGCATACTCCCACGCGCTAAATATATATACGTATACACCTACATTTAGTGACATTCGCGGTGTGTGGTCCTGAGATTTTGTAGTTCATTCATGCCTTCGCTTTCCGTCGTCAATTTTAGATATTTTGTTGCTGATAGAAACGGATTTTCTCTTTTTCTTTTTCTTTTAATTTTTCGTTTTCTTCTTCTACTTCTTTTTTTTTTTTTTTCTTTCCTTCGTCTTTTTTCCAACATAGGCATAAGATAATTTATAACAGTTTATTATAAGCTCTAGGTCAAACTGACTTCGACATAAAATACATCTAATCAAATTTACGATTAAATTATATCGTCCGGTCACGACTTCGCATTGAGTTCAACTGTACTGAATAGACTTTTAACTAAAACGTTATACATCTTACAATTTATATTCATCATCAATCGATATCGTATTTTTAAGAGAAAAAAAATTTACAAACTTTATAACTAAGACAAATTTACATTTATTTTGCGAATATAATACGTCTGCAGACTAATTCAAACTCCTTAATAATAACTAATCAAATACCTATATCCACGTTGCGCACATGCATGCGCATAAATCAAGTGGAACTTATTGTTATACGAGGTGGACGGCTTGATCCCAATAATTTATAGACAATTAAGCTCGAAGTCGTGACTTGGCATGAGTATAGATATTCTGTGCTTCAGGCTCCTCGCGTTCTCCGGGTTCTTCCGAAGTCAGGAAACAGTCGTCATAACTCCGTCATCTAAGGGTGAGGGAGAACGGAGGGTGAAGAGGAACTCGTAACTTAAGTTTGATTGAAATAACGAAGCAGTTCACGTTTGTGTTTCCTCGACTATATGGCCTCTCGCCTTTGCGGTGGTGAAGAGCAAAGAGCGAAGAACGAAGAACGAAGAACGGAGAAGGAAAAAGCGGGGGGTAAAGGGAGAGAATCATGGGCAGCATATAAGAGACTAGAACCTAGATTCCGGAAGTGTCTCCGCACACTTTGACTGTTTGTTTTGCTTCGTCTAATTTACTAGGTATACGATGACTGAACTACGACTTTTTGTGTTTCTTCTTGGTCCCGGTAATATTGCTTGTTCTCGAAGCACAGGTCTTCCACAGTTCACCAAATGAGGTGTTTTAATGTCTCTAAAAAGTTTTTTTCTTTTTCTGTTTTGTTTTTTTTTTTTTTTCTTTCTTTTTTCCCTCAAACTTTCAACCACGATTGAAATAAGAACAAAAAATATTCAAAAAAATAGTTAATTCTTGCCACTGAAAATGGATATGCGGTTCCGACTTCTGAGTTCTCGCCGGATAAGAAAAAGAGTAAAATTTTCAAGAAAATAAAAAAAAATAAAAGAATTATTTTCAAGACTCACATATAGAGACGAGGGAAACCTTTTCAAAAGAAATCTTTTCCTATACGTGTGATTTTTCCTTAGAAAACCGGACGACCTAATCGAGGAAGTTTCTGTCGCCAACGGAACGCCATAATTTCTATGGCGCGTACGTATGTAGTTTCTGCATCAGCGTCAAGAGTTCGCGACTATGTTAAACTCCGTAAAAATCAAAAAATAAAAATAAAAATTAATTTCTTGTAAATTTCATCATCAAATTTCCGGAAAGATGTGAAAAAAAATTATTCGACGTTATAAACGAGAAACGGATTATCGAAATCAAAGAGCGTCTTTTTAACGGATATATTATTCTCAATCAACAATTTGACGCAGGTACCTACAAGGTGGGAAAAATTAGCGGCACTTTAACTACAGGAACAGGAAGTGATTACTTAGAATCTTCCTGAACCTGAACACAATGTTCTATATTTATATCAACAGTATTTCCTCGTTTGCTTTTCGTATTTTCATCCCATACTCTCCAAAGTCAAATTTCGACATAGTGTATAATTCTGACTCAGAAATGGTTGGACTGAGTTGAGGTCAGGAATAGTACGTATATGCTCGATTGTATATACTAAAATGTACATACATATAGACATATGCATGAATATGTACATAGATCCCCATGTATCCAAGGAACGTCTGCAAAGCATTTCAGAGTTATGACCCAATAGAATTTCATTGGATTGCTTGCAGGCTTTCAGACAATGAAACCCTATGCCTCGAGTTGAAATGCAGCTTCCATGCCAAGTCTTGGTACAATTTATGGAATTTATTCTATTCCGAATTACAGTTTTAACAAAGAAAATTTTCAGGGAATAAGATGAGCCAAATTTTAAAATAGTTATTTTATTTTTCGTTCTAACAACAAACTAAAAAGAAACCCAGTGCTTTCTTTCTTCTTCTTCTTATTCTTTTTTTTCCGTCACGATAAACGTCTTCCTTAGACATTACGTAACTCCAAGGAATCTTCAAAGATTAGGGGTTGTTTAGACGATTAGATTAGGCTGTATTAGGGTAGGTTAGTTCAAGCCTGATACCAGCCTATCAACACCTAGAGCCAATAAATGCTATCTGACCATGAAAACTCTGTTTACTCACAGGCGACAGACTCAGTTTGTTGTAAGAAAAAATATATCATCTTCTTCAAACTGCTTCTAAGTGTGATATGATAATGATTCCGTGAGTTTCAGAGAGACGAATTGTTAACCACGATAAATTTAAAAGTGGAATAAAAAAATGTATAATTTCATTAAAGCTCAAAATTTTGTTCAGTAATTATAATAATGTATAATCTGCATCGAAAATCTACGTCATCTGGTTTTGGGAATTCGGATTTTTATAAACGTGTTACTTGTCTAATTTTTTGACAGTTTTAAGGGCGCCGAAAAGAGACGAACGGATAAGGCAATATGGGAATCATTACAAGGTGTCCAAGACTACGAAAACGTTGAAAGGCGTTGCAAACGACACACCAGAGAGGTCCAGAGGCGTCAAATGTAACTCGATCCTTCGTCCCTCAATCCCTAGATCCCTCGATCCCAGGATGGTCGTTGTAGACCGGTGGACCACTGTGGCTCTTTCTTTTACATTGCTTTTGTCCAACCGTCAGTGTATAGATATACTTACGTATATATAGATGCGTGTCTGCAAAAGAAGGAAAGAAATATAGAAAAGAAGATCAAGAAAGTCCAGAGGCTTGTTGTGACAGTTGAGTCAAAAGGAAGACACTAAGACTCCAGAAAACAATAAAATAAAAACGAGAATAAAAGAAAAGAATAAAAAAGAAACTAGAAAAAAGTATAAACAGTACAGACTTCAAAAGACACCCACTAAAACTGGTTAAATAAATAAAATTTAACAAAATTTTACCATTTATCTTAGGAATTATATGTGAACGTCTTAAATTCCCTTGATAATATTTTTTTTCAATATTATATCCCATTTTTGAAACACTAAAAATTAAAAAAAAAATTTTTCTCATAGTTTAATTTCGACATTGGTTAAGATTCTTGCAAAAGTGGTTAAGATTTCTTCCGGCCCGGTGGTCAGTGCAACAGTTGGTTGTCCGGTGGTTTAGGAAAATAATTTTTGGTGGGAAAAAAAATTTTTCTCCCGTGGGAGGAAATGGTTCCGATCCCTCCTATATCCTCCGTTGGTTTTACCATTATTATACTATAGGGATAAACTTCCGTGAAATTTTTACAAAAAACGTGTTGAAATCCGATGTTTACGTAGGATTTGAAATAAACATATAAAGTATACGTATTATAGAAATGGGTGTAAAATGTATAACTAAAGACAACATCGTAAGGAAAGAAGAAGAAGAAGAAGAAGAAGAAAAATAAAAAATTACCAAAGTTTAGTCAATTCGAAAAATTATACGAAAATCCTTAATTCGATTAATCAATCGTAAACAACAGCCAAAAATATCAAAACGATAATCTTGATCGGCCAAAGATCGACGACCTAGAGTCATTGACGACCTTGAATAAATCACGGACATCTATCTCCTTTACTCGAGTAAATCAATCAATTAGCAGCAGTGTATATACTATCTTGTAAGTAAAATCTTATCCTATAAGGATTACCTTCCATTGTATTTATTGAAGCACGTATAAATCGATAGATACGGTCGGTGACCCTTTGCCGATCAGTTTGAGGGGCGGCAGTCACATCGTTGTGCGTGGTTTCCGGTCAGCCAGTACTTCCTTCCATCGTTAATGCTAGTCCTCGTGATTGAGCTACGCCATCTTGGCAGGTGGATCGCACATGCTTGCATGGGAAAAGTTTCTTTAAGTATTTTTTTGAATTTTTTTTTCAGAGCTTGGTTCGTTACGAAAAATCTTTTTCTATTTCCTTACATATTTTTTTATTTTTTTTTATTTTTTTTTTAAATCTTCTACGTTCACTGTCCAGGTTCATTTGCTGTCCGCGATTTCCTTCCGATCTGACAAAATATTTGACCCAACTATAATATGTATACGTTGAAACGAACGACTTCAAGGGGAAGTAATTTCACGCTCTGACGAAAATAGCTTCTATTAAATGAAAATATAAAAACTTTAGCATTCCAAACTACATATTTCGATTTCTGTATTGATTGGGAAAAAATAAACACATGTGTTTCATAGAATTTACTCGCGACTACTTTTATCATTGTACAAAATTAAAGTCAAGACCTGACCGATCTGGATCGTTTCAAAAATTCTTTATATTTATTACCATTTCTCGTTTGTTTATAAAACCGAAAATCCACTCTGCACGGTACAGCAAAAAAAGAGAGAGAGAAAAAAAAAAACTATATACGTTCGAAGATAAAAATTATAAATTTGTTATAATTCGTAGAAGATAAAATTGCCAATTTCGATTACAGTGTGCTGAATTTTTTTGTTAGTTATAACCAATAAACCGATTTACAAAAGAAATCGAAAATTAGCGATGGCTCGTAATTCGCAAAACTGTTTTGAATGGTTTTTCCAAACGATATGAACTACCGACAACGGTGTATAAATTTGCTTAGCCATTTTAGTTAGCGCCTATAGGTTCGGTTTAAATCGCCAATACCTGGAAGCTCTGCTGTTTAGTCTGTTCTCCGACGAAGCTCAAGCTTCTTTCTCTATGAAGCTCCGTCTTCAAACGAAAATATTTAAATTCAAAAGAGTTAATAATAACCAGCCGGTGATGTTGGGGAGCTCTATGTATGCTTAGCCACTCGATTTTTTTTTCCAAAAACAAAATAAAATAAAATAAATAAATAAGTAAAACTTTCTTATAACGTCGATGACTGAAGCGTCAATTCTGAATATAAAATTTTGGCGAAAATTTGCGATTATACCAAATTGTTCAACTTTCGATAAAAAAAAAAATAAAAAATTCTCACGGATTGAAGAACGCGTATTAAACTCACCTGTTCAAAAAAATAGTTACTACAGCCTGCTGTACTTCAGATCTAATTATTTCTTACCACGGCTCATGGCTTAGTCCTTTTTTCATCCTTTTTTAGCGGCAGCAGCTGCTTTACGGAATAGAAAATCTTTATAGAGTCGATATAATCCAGCTGGATTAAAAATGACAAAATAATTAATAAATGTAAAATTATTTACCGAAATTTGAAAGCAGAATTGCGGCTGTGATAATATCGCGTTTTATCTAATGGAAATTTTTTTGTAAATCGGAGTCTAAGGCAGGATCGCGAAGCGTGTATAATAGACGTATTTTAACTGAGTCTATATTGCGTTCAGGTGCAATGCGGTTATTTTAAGCCAAAGTAACCCCTGCAAAACCGGGTGTTTGATATTGAAAATAAAATAATTCAAGCTCGAACGAGGCGCGCGTGCTATTCTGTATACGCCGAAGTTTCTGAAAGCGCAAATCATTTACGAAACGAAAAGCTGCGAGTATCGTCATAACGGATTAAAAACTAAAAATTTATTAGTAAAAGTTAAGATAAATTTGAAAAAAAAAAAATGCATACAGTAATAATCTAGTTCGTTAATAACATCGAAAATCTGATCAAAAGCGCGGATAGAAATCAAAGTTTTTTTTTTTTTTTTTTATAGCTTCTAACGAAACAGTCCGAAAAAATATTGAAACAAAATTCAAGTATAGCAGAGTGAGAGAGATAATCAGAGGAAGGGCACGTTGATAATCTAAAGTTAGAATTATACTTGCGACTTTCCGCTACTAGGAAAGGGTCGTCATAAATATCATCGTGCGGAAGCCAGACTGCGCGACTGGACCGAACGCCGACGGGTGGTGTTGCCCCGTCGATGAAGTGAATACCGTTATCTATTTTTGAAGATTCATCATGTCTTAAAAATTCAAAAATAAAAAATATAAAAAAAAATAATAAATAAAAACAAATCAAAAATTATAAAAAAAATTTGAGATTCCTGTGAAAGTAGGTATACATAATGTACATTATGTATAACCAATCGTTTTAACAAGTGTGAAATTAATTCTGACAGAAACGATTGAGTCTATATCGTACATATATTTCACCATTGAATTATCTGTTGGTAGATATATAATAAAAAAATGAAAAAAAAAAAAAAAATTAAAATCACTCACAAAGCTCTTCCGCATCTGTTTGGAAATTGCCGAAATTTTTTTGGCCGAGTAAGAAACTCGTTTTGTTAGATATATTACATTAATATAGTTGGGTAACGAAAACAGCTGTGTTTAGGAATTATTACGTATACCGCATTCCAAGAAACGGATCTTAGGTAGTATTCGTAACTCAGGTATATAGGTATGTGTATATAACTGTATCTATATAGTTGAATAGTCAATATTATCGTTATTGCAATAATCGTTAGGTTATTTTTGATAAATTTACAACCCTAACAGTAAATTTTCTCGTTAACGATTTGATTTATGACTTGCAACAGCGTATAATTTATCTTAAACTCATACATATATACATACATACGTATATACATACTTACCTATATATTTGCACAAGTTAAACCATCAAATCTAATTCATTTTCGTTTTGTAAACCCGATCAATAATTAAATTGCACCGATCATATAGGTATACTCTTTACAGTTACAGTTGGATTTATTGATTTTCCATTTTCTGAAAATATACGATGATAAATTTCATTGAATGAAATTCCTTTCAGATATTTTCAATGGTATAAATTTCTTAGGATTATCTTGCAGGGTACATTTTTTTTTTTTTGCGAAAGATCTTCCAATAGTATTTTATATCAAGTGTTCGGTTCGCAATAGAACGCATCTGCCCATCTTTCGTATACGTTTAAGGAAGGTTAATAAAGAAAGAAAAAAAGAGAGAGGTAGAGAGAGAAAAAGAAAAAGAATTAGACCATTTTGAAAAGGAAAAATGAAATTTAGGAAAAATTCATCCCTTTAAAAGTATAGAGGCAAAGGTTTTGCACCATGTAATACCTTTATCCCTTTCCGAACAACAAAATTTGATCCTTCGATTTAACAAAGTGAGATGAACGAACAAATGATTCGTCTCTTTTTTTTGGATGAGTATGTATCAGAGAATAAAAAAAAAAGAAAATATGGAACACGTGAGGGGATTCGAATTTTGCAAAGACAATTGAGAGAAGTGCAGTAAAATGGTTTGGATTGATGATTGAAATTTAATGTTTGTGTATAGTTTAAGCGAGAGAGGAGCGTTTTAAAATAACAGTTAGTAGCTGGATTTAGTGGCTGTAAGGTAAGGTATGAAGTACAAGAATATCGCAAATATGGCAGGCAGATGTATTTACACTTTCAGCATTTGTTATGGCTCGAGCAGTGCATATAGAATCTGAGTAAATCATGTCTGGTTACTGGCTGCACTTGACTTTCGTTACTATAAATAAGTCGCTATATATCCTATACGTATATGTATACATAAGTATATATATATATGCCTGTATAGCATGTAGGTATGTTTAAACCAAGAATTTCAACGCACATTTATGTCATGATGCACATTACATGTACTGCGATATGTAGACGATATAGTATGGCATAGTATGTACGTAGATGTACGTTTTTATCACACCATTTCATCTTTTCTCTCCCACTTATATACTTCAGCCACATCTATAAGGTATACACTTATACCTTTCGTCTCTTCTTCCCTGAATGTATAATTTACTGCTTCTACCTTTTAAGTTAATGAAATAAAGATACTAAAATTTTCTTCGTTATTATTCCTCCTATAAGTTTTTACCCAGCAGTAAAAAAAAAGCTCTGAAAATTTATACCGAAGTGATGGGGTTTTAACTCCACTGTCTCATCTCGAAACAAGTGGGTGATCCTAAAATCTATAGGAAAAAAAAATGAAAAATAGGAAAGACTTTTTTTTCTTTCATTGCATGACAAATTGAGAATCAAAGAAATTCTTCAAAGAAGCGACTTGTTTGAAAGGCGAGAATACGTTTTTCAGAATTTTCTACAACGATCAGTTTCCTCGATAAAGTATATTTTTTTTTTTTTTTTCATTCCTGGACTTTAGAGATTAAGGAACCTGAAAAAGGAGGTCCCGCTGTAGGAAGGCCTTTTATATATTTCACGGAGTTAGGGCCTGGAAGAACCTTGACACAGAGCAGATGCCTGAAAAAAATAATGTCGACGTTTGCCTTGGATTACTATTTAAAATATTTTTTATTTTTGAATTTTTCCAATTAGATCCCGTGTTCGCATTATGGTTTTCCTTACAACTTCTGTTCCAAGTTGTTTTTAATTATAACGAACAACCCGAAAGACCCTTATTTAGATTTCCAAAAAAAAAATAAAAATGAACGACCTTAACCTCAAGAGTAAAATTACTATACAGTCCAAAAATAATTTGTAAAAATCGTCCGATCATTTGACAATATGATAAACAAAGTTTGACGTAAATCTATACAATTTGACGATGATGACTGACGTAATATGTCCCGCAAATCGTATCAAGAAGAATAAACGTTGATTCGATTCTGAGAAATAATTTATTTAAAAATAAACCCGTACTAATAATCATAATCGATTGATCGACCGATTTAGCTAGTCAAATTTAAACCTGCACGATCGAGTATAGAACCTCGGCGTAGACGTGGAGAAACTTTTGTCCTCATGGCTAGAAGAAATAGAAAATAAAATGCCTGTTAGTTGTTCACGAAGTGCACGAAGGTAGAGTATCACGTCTCTCTAAGGCGCACTCCGCGATAGGAATAATTAATCATGCGGCATTCGTTTCGGCAATCGAAAAGAATATGGTGGTGGCGTATCCGCCCAGGACCCATCGACTCGTGTCGCATCCCAAGTAGCGATACTGTTGTAAGACATCTTGATTTTCATTCGGTTATTTATTTATTTATTTATCTATTTATTTATGGCACTTTTTATTTTTCTTATCACTCGTTTCTTCGTCTCTTTGTATCCAAAGTTTAAGTCCTTTGGGTATTTCCTTAGATCTTTTAATTTCTATTCCAAATTCAAAACGAATAACGTATCTTTTCCAAAAAATTCTTTAAACTGTGTTAAAATCGAATTCTATAAATTAAATTCACGAAAATTATATGAACAAATTCGGGACCTACTTGTCGCGTATAGTAAAGTGGATGCGGTTGATGAGCTTTTTTGCTTAGACTGTGGCAAGACTCTTCAGTAATTAGAGTAGACTTCAGTAAGGACCACGAAATGAGCAACAAAACACAACGAGCCTAATATTTTATTGGTTCATAGAATGCCACGTGTTTACCATAACTTGGGGGGGAGGGGGGGGATTTTATGTCCGACAACTTCCGGTATAGACAACTATCACTACTTATACTTAGGTCTTGTAGTAAAATTTTGCCAAATTGTTTTTAAATAATGGTAAGAGACATTATGGACGTCAATTAACACTCTCACGGTCACTGACCACCGTTACGTATAACACCTGATGATTATTTTATTCTCAACGTTCATTTCGTTTTTGGGAATTAGATGTGGTGGTCTCTGATGTAGAATTCTATGGATGAAACTTGCGCTAGAGATTTTTGACCAAAAAAAAAAATAAGAATAAGAGAAACTCTGGTTTCGCAACGTACCAAAAATAGGAAAGGACTTTGAGTCCGCCCCCGTATCGAATTAGCCTACTTTTCAACCATTGTAGTTTGCGGTTAAAGCCGGTCGCTAAGTTCCTGTGAAAAAAAAAAAAAAACAGGAAGGAAACAGCTCCTTCTCGTATTACGACAAAGAGTAGACCTTAACAAATATTTTCTTATCGTATAGAGCATTGTGAATCGGATTGCAAAACTCGGTCATTCATTGGGTCAATTTTTTCTTTAGATTTTTATTTTATTTTTATTTTATTTTTTTTTTTTTTTTGTACCGAAGTGATATTTGATATTTGCAAATTTTTACGTAACCGGAAGTTACTCGCGTTACCCTCGCATATATCTATATATACTTATATTCCAGATGAAGTTTTAAACGCGGTATATAAAACAAGAATTATTATCGGTTTTAAAGGAATAATTATATTCGATATTGATATTACTTACCGATATTCAATGGCCTGCAATTATCGATTCGTCGTGGTTTAATTATAAACGTTCGATTGAAATTTACCTCGCGGAAATAAATACCTAAATAAGTAATTAGCGGTTACGTCGATATATACAAGCTTGGCAACTCGATGATAGATAATATCCCTTATGACAAACGGCCGAAACTTTTTTCCATTTTTTTTTTTTTTTTTTTTTTTTTAAATGATCGGTAGACGATCACAAATCACGCGAAACACGCAGTATATATAAAGTCGTATTTAACGGGCTGTATATACTAACCTATGTATGTACATACATGTAGGTACAATCGTATAGTTATCATAGCCATATACCTGTTATTACAATATCTACTAGCACCTAGCCATTACTCACCTGTTTTTAAAATACGAACACTGTGGGTGGGCATTAATTTTGTACTCATACTCATATAGCTGTAATGATTTATCAAATATACTTTCGTAGATAGGTATATACACAGGCTAGATAGATAGTTCGAAAATATAATTGGGAGAAAGTTCGACTTTATTATTACTTGGAGAAAATGAACAGTCGTTATCGGTGAGAAAATAATTTATGTATAGATATAATATTGGGAAAAAAATTATACTCGATACAAAATAACGTAACTGGATTCTTTTACCTAAATCAAAACTACTTCTGGTACATGTCAGGATCTTAGTAGTGACCGGTAAAGATCCGTGAAAATATACAACGTGCAGTATAGAAAGGGAGAAAAAAAAAAAATTGTCCTTTTTACCTCTACTGCTTAAAATTCCTGACAATATCTCCGCAGGACATTTTGGTTGTACGTTTACTCACGGGAGATAAAGGACATGGAGGAACACTTGGGCGTCTGACTGTCAGGTGGTTAAAGTGGGAGTAATTTCGGAAGGGCAACGCCGATAGACTCACTAACATCTCCCAACTTCCGTTCATTGTTTTCTTACCTTTAGAGGAATGACCGACTAGTTTTAGTCTGTGTGAGTAATATGATGCTTGTACTGGTATTAAACTGTACTTTAGAGCTTGACAAATAAGTAAATGACAAATTACTCATACTCTGATTATTCAAATTCATATCTAGCTCCGTTATAGTGGCATAATAAAATAAGTGCTGATATGCTGAAAGATGGATGATGGCTTAGTCCTCAGGACAGCTATACTTCAGAGGAAGATTCTCAGTTAAGATAAATCAGGAACTGTCAGGCTTACGCGTGCGTGTCCTTGCAGAAGGGAAAGTGACCTTTTCAAGGCGTTTTCAAGGCTTTTCAAGGAGTTTTTGCAGAATCCTAAATTTAGTAGCCAAAAAGGTTAATAGATTTTTGAAAAATTAATCGAATAACAAGAATGGACGGATCTTTAGAAAGACAACGTTATCATATCTTCTTTTATTTGGAACTGCTTATTTATTGTGATAAATAAACGACTATCCCACGTCTCTGAGGAAATCGATCTCTAACCAAGCTTCGAGCATTCGCCTACGCAAAAGTCTGAAACGTGTTATTTTCCGTAAGCGATCTTAATACCGTGGAATTATAATCAGTTGCTCTATTGGTGAAGTTTCAGTATCTGATCGTGAGTTTAACGCTGAAGAAAAGTACTTAAATATTTTATAAAAAAAAAAAAAAATTGCTTTTTGGTTTATTTTTCATTCTCTTTATTTCTCCTTGTAACCAAAGAGTTACTGCACGCGTGGCGTTGTTACTTGTAACGTTTATTTTTTCTTATTTCTTACTATTTTATTTTCTTCTTTTTCTTAAATACAAAACGGCCGTTTTTTACTACCGCTTGTAATTCACGGAGGCGGTGGATTTCAAACGGCGTTAACCTATACGATCGTTGAAATTCTTCGCAATATCTCGTATCGCGTGGATGCAGGAAACGCATTATAAATCACAGAAGGGCGCGGTTCGGACTCTTCTGTTACAAAACTCACAATATATATCTACTGAAAAATTTATAAGTGAATACAAACGCAAACTTCGAATCTATACCGCTAATTCTTTCACTGTCCATTCAAACCGGCAGAGATCGGGCGCGAATGGGTAGGTCAAGAGCTGAAGTTCCGTTTTGTGAATGACCACTAGACCCCGATGACGAAGCAAACCCACCTAGTGAAAACGGTGTTGAAACTCTTCTACCCACGCCCGAATAGCGCGTGCCTTGTTTAACCCGAGGCTAGGAGTTGTATATATATATAGATAGAAATATAGATAGATAATGTTTATTATGCCCTCAGAGAACCCTTGATCACAACATATATCAAAGTTTATTAAAAAATTAAAGAAAATCTGAATCCAAAAATTAATCACAAAACAGTAACTGATTTATCTTCATTCCAAGTCCGCAGTATATTCTTACCTCCAGACATTGTCGTTGTAAAAATTATTCGATAATTATCTCGGTATTTGGACAAACGCTGTGTAATTACAGTAATAATTAATAAATTACTGGACATCAAGGCTCGGTATTTCGATCTCAAGTTCCTCGGAACTATCCTGGAAGAATGTAATCTTTTTTTTTAAACTTATAACGTAATGAATACCGTAATGATGTAGTGCTATTTCGCACACAGCTGTATACCTACTTGGACACAGGTATAATAATTACTCGGTAAATTTCTCGAATACATAGAGATTTTTATCTCGATGAAACCATGATCGTCGCATTAATTATTTAGAAAGGCTTTTATCGCTGATTAAGAGATTGCTGTCTAAATAACCGAATAAAAAAGTGTTCAAAGATATTTCGATCTTCCCAAACTTGATTTTGATTTTTTTCTTCTTCTTTTTATTATACCCATTTTTATTACTTGCACAGTTCATGCAGCCCGCGAGTTTGTTTATCGAGGTGAAGTAGTAACGGAACTTATACCGCTATTGTATACTGCAGAGTGTCATTTAAGATTCTTGATGTAAAGCTAATCGAAAATCTAACAAAGCGCGACTTTAAGTCCATTGGCATCCGATTCTCGATTTCTTCTGAATCGAAGGGCGAGCCTTGGCCTCGACTTTGAATAAAATTATTCCATCCCCCTCCTCACCACCTGTACAGATAGAAACCCGGTGTTTGCTTCTCGACAAAACTTTCTGCATACTTAATTCGCGATGCGTTGATAAAACCGTCTAGGGGCTACTACTAACGCTAAATAACGGTAAGGAATTTTAATTCCGACCTTCGCGATCCCATCTTATTCGAAAAAAATTTCTATACAATTTAGATTTACTGCGACTTCGAGTTAAACTTTTCGAGTAATTATTTTAACTAGATTTTTTTGTCAATCGATTAGATTTGAGAGAATTTTTGGATTATATTAAGTCTCTATTTTATTCGAGGACTTTTTTAGGCTTGGCTAATTTCCAGATTTCTACATCGGAACAATTAGCTTCTAAAAAGTGAGAAAATGAAAATAAATAAAACACAAAAAAACATACGAAAATATCAAAAATGAACCGGTTGAAAGACGCGAGTTTCAGAACCGTTAACAAACGAGTTGGCACGCTTTAAATTTGTAAAAACATACGTCGATCGGTGGTGCCGGAAACGCGGGTGGTTTCTTTTGGGTGACCTTGAAGCTATTTTTCCGGATGTCGTTAGTGATCCTGAGGGTGATGCCTTCGCACAGTTTGAAACAAAGAAGAAATACTCGTCGGGAATTCAGCGAAAAATTGCAATTAAATAAAATTTGCATTTTATAGTTATATATGTGGGAATATAAATACCTACGAAGCTGAAGGATACCTAGTTGAAAGAAACGGCCGTAAAATTCGAGTCGACAACTTGGGAGGCGTCGCGGTTATGACCGCATCTGCAAACCGCAAGGTGGAAGTATTATAGCCGTGACTTTGGTATGAGAATTTTATCTCTTTCTTCCGAGAAAGAATTTCGGATAATACCGTTAATTTTTGTTGCAACTATCTCAGGATGTAGCATTGTTGAATTTTGTATTGTTCCGTTAATTCATGACCCCGTGTTTCATATACTGGTTGAAATTTTGAAAATATACAGTACTACGTACATTTTTTTTTTTTTTTTGCAAAATAATTTATTCGTATTTTTGCCTCAGCGTATTTTCTCCCACGCGAACACCGTTAGCCTTTTTCTTTACGGTCGTACGTTTCTTCATAAAAAGTTATATTTAATTTTTTCGCCTTATACCTATACTCGCATTTTATGATTCGCATCTCCAGTTTTATTTAACAACTTACCATGTCACTGGTCGTATTCAGTCATTCATTTTTTCTTCTTTTTTTTAACAAACATAAATTTATCACATTAGCTCTAATATCTCTTTGGTTATAATTTCACCGGATTTTTTTATTCCCGTTTTTTTGAATAAAGTATCTTGCTGAGTTTCGAATCCTCGAAGTTATTCCAAAGAAATATATTCTCATTCCATTCTCGTTACAATTTTTTCTCATATATTACCATAATGGTATACATTGTGGAAAGACCATCTAAAAAAACTTCATTGTACAAACAAAGATCATTCACAAGTTATTTCGTTGATATTTTTATTACTCAAACTTCACGAATCATATTTGGGAACGTGTTAAGGAAAGAGAAACAACTCCAAACACTCGGTTAATACTAAATAGCCGTCAATTTTATCGTCTAAAATAACTATAAGCGTGATGTATGCCTCAGAGTGTGTACTAGTCACTGTAATTTATGTTATTGAAGAGAAGAAAAAACCTTCTTCTCTGGTTTCAACATGAGATTTTTAATCCTGGTATATCTTCATCGAGATATTATTAACAAATAAATACAGGCACATCCGGTTGGTTATTCGACTAGCTCCTGGAAATTATTAAATATGAATACAAACGACAGTTAGTTCTATACAAAAAACACCAATCTACACAAAATGCTAAGCTTATTTAAGAATAAGGGAAAAACCTCGCTTTCAAATCCTTGTTTTATACTCAAATCACGTTTTCTGAAGGTACACACATCGTCCATGTCGTTTCGAACCCACAGCAGTCTATCTGATCGTTGAAGGGTTTTGCTAAACCGAATTTTACTATTCAGGAATAGTATCCTAGGTTTTAATCCTGAGAATTTATCTCGAATTGTTAATTTTTAAAGAATTTATACTTCGAAATTCTGCACTGTGATAATTTTACTGGATGATTTTCACACCGTAACAAGACGTCGAATACATTAACCAAGCTATAAGTTTACCGTTTGATCATGCCAGCTTGATACACTATTGCAGTACTCACGTCACTCAATCAGTCAATCATTCTGACGTTTATGAATAACCATTAATGACCTCTATTCACTGTGAAATACCAACGATGAGTGAAATGGTAAAATATATTGCAAAATCTATACGAGTTAAGTTTATATTTTACTTGATCTCCGATAAAATTTTTTTCCCTCTTTTGACGTTTATTAAAATACGTAAATTTACTTCTATATACATTAGACCGCTTCAAAGAAATCGACTATTTTTTTATTTTCGAAAAGTAAGTCAAAAATATTGTTTCAAATGACGAAAAAAAATTCTGTCAAAGTTTGAGCTCTTAGTATTAATATTAAGAGATGCCTCATCGAGATTTTCTATTTCTCATCTAAATAACATGGGAAATTTTTTTTTCAAACTTTGGAATTTTATAACTCGTCAACGCATCAGTGTACTGATAAGACCAGAACATATTTTTGTAGTGAATTGAACGCTCTACAAAAAAGGTATCTTGTTCTTTTTCGATAAATCTAGCTATTTCCAAGTTGGCGTATTGGTTATTAATGATAATTAATCATGACTAACTTGGAAACAGTTGGATTCATCGAAAAAGACCAAGAGACCTCTTTTGTAGAGCGTACAATTTTGAACAACAGTACTCATGCAGAATCTTTCTAAGTAGATTAATTTTCAAGATATAAAAATCGAAAAGTTCCACAAGACCATTACCCATGTTATTTAGATGAAAAATAGAAAATCGCGATGAGGCATCTATTAATATTAATATTAAGAGCTCAAACTTTGACAGCATGTTTTTTTTCGTTATTTGGAACAATATTTTTGACTTACTCTTTGAAAATGAAAAATAGTCGATTTTTTTGAAGCGGTCTGATATACATTCAATCCGGGTAAAGATATAATAATTCTTTTTTTCTCTTTCCAAAGCGGATCTATCATCAAGGGTTATGGCTCTGAAGTATAATAAATTACCTATAGTCAATTCTTATATAAACAATTATAATAAAAAATGATGCCCATTTTAATCAATTTTCGTATTTGCTTTGTAATTACCCAGCACTACGATTAGTTCGTTTCCTTTCTGGACATTCGATTCATTAATTTGTCAAGCATCAAGATGCTGGAGGAGGAAGAATTCAATCTTAGACACATTACTTCATCGAGGTCTTATGAAACCTGGTAAAGAATGGAATAAAGAAAAAAACGGACTCAAAGTCAACTGATTCTCAATCTGATCGACGTATCAATAAGCCTATATCTTTCTTGTTTGGCATTGAACGATCCATCTTGTCATTGTCAAGGTACTTCCTGATGTATTCTTATTCAAATTAGTAACAAAAATTAATCAAATACTCGTAGAGACTTGTGCAATGAACCAGGACCCAAAAATCTACCTTTGACTACACCTGATTTTTCTTTATCATAAATTTCTATGAATATTATCGGTATCTTAAATCGTGACAACATAAAGTAAAAAAAAAAAAAAATAGAGCTTAGTATATTCTCTCGTGTAGAAGTCAAGAAGTACTTTTGAAAAACTGTAACAGCTATACGGGGATTAGAATTATTATTTTAGTTTAAAAGTTGCAGGATAAATATGTTGCGGTACGTTGCGTAGCTATACGCAGTCGGGTACTGTATTTGTCACCGAGATCACGGTGTAAGGTATCATTTCCTGGACTAGTATACCCAGTACAGGAACTCTGCCGCTTCATTAATCTCATAGCATTCGTTACGTCAGATCCTGTTGATTGCAATTAATCATCAGCAAATAAGCCACCCCAAACTATCCTCAAGCACGAAATGGTTCTTCGTAGTAAAAGCAGTAAGAGTATCATAGACGCGAACAAACTCAACTCGATACATAACGTATCGATTCGGTTTACAAATTTCACAAATTTTACTTATGGATGAAAACGGGTAGCATAAATTTGTGAATTTTTTTTCACAAACTTAGGAAATCGTTTTTCTTAAAAAAAAAAAAAAACGAATCCTTCGTTAATAGAAATTCAGTGATTCGTTTCCATTGCTAGTATACAGAGTCCCTTTAACTGACGCGAGCGGGGCGTCACGCGCCATCTTTTAATGATGATGGATTTTCTTCTTGGTCTTGTAAAAAGTGTACCGCGGAATGCACGGCTGTTGTGACAGGAGGGCTCTAGTCTCTAGTCTGTAGTATCTAGTCTTTAGATATACCTACCTTTAGAGATGAAGAAATGAAAGAGTCAAAGCGACCGTATAGGCACCCGGATGTGAAGACATGATCCGTCTCATTACCGGAAGCGACGTTCATATATTTATAATCGAAACTCCGTGCACCGCTTGCTTATGTATGTTATTACATGCGCTGCATGTGTCTAACGTTGATATAACGCGACGATCAAATCTACGGAGCCCATAGAATTCCACCCGCAATCAAACCGCGTTATATACTATTCGTATGTACTATACAAAATCGGAATATTAATTCCGAACGTGTTTATCTATCTTTAGCCATTTCACTCTTACATCGTTTCGAACAACTAAAACAAGAATTTTTTTAAACCAGTTTCAATTCGATTTACAGTCTTTTAAATTTTGGAATTATTACTTCAGGTTCCTGAAAGCCTGTTTAAGGACCCTAAAAATGCGTTTGGAAAAAAATCCTTTTCTGGAACGATTAGTGAATTTTTAATCAAGATTTACCTTCGGTTTATTCCATTAGTAGATTCTAAATTCATTGCACAATCTAAGCTGACGGGAAGCTATCTAGCAATACTAAATAGATAACAGTAATTGCTGCGGCTATACAGTTAATGAACAGTTAATAAGTCCACCGCGAAGGTATGAACTATGAAGAACTGGGGTGTCTATAAATTCTTGAAATGATATCGAATCCACTGAGAATATCTAAAACTCCGAAAATTCAATAAAAGGGCATAACGCTCGATGCTTGAATTTCAAGATTCACAGTATTGGCTTTTCGGATTTTTAACTCTTGGAATTTTTAACTTTTTGTGTTTTTTCGATTTGAAGTTGTTGAAATCGACCACGAAGACTTTAAGAGAAATATAGTTTCCAAAAACTGTCAGTTGATAATAATAAAATTTGACAATTTGAAACTTGTCGTTCAAATACATTCTTAGAGATTAGATACAAAGATACTTATTTTCATCACACTTTAATATATAATTAAAAATGAATGATCACGTATAAGTATGACATGATACTAGATTGCAGATAGACGCATACTTACGTGTAATATACTACATAGATCTAATTGTAAGTGGGCAAAGAACCAATCAGCTGACCCGGCTAATGCAAGATTGGAACATTAAGAATGGTTATGAGAACTAGACGTGGTATCCAACGAATGCATTACCCTGATTGCCAGTTAACGTATAACGACTAGTGTCACATATGTGTGTATTATACTGATACCTAATATACCTAGGCGTATTCTATGAGTACGCGACGTGCCCTGCACGTTTTACGGGGTCATTGAACCGTGCAAACTCGGCCATCGAACGCAGGGAATGTTATTCTAGGAGGTAACGAGCGCCGAATTATAATTCTATACTTTTTTAATCCTGAAGAAACTTTTTCACACAACTCAATTCAATGAATTAACCACTTCAAAGGCACTACTTTTTTGTTTAGTAAAAATAAAAATAAAAAAATAATAAAAGAAGGATTTTCATCTCATTTCGTTCGACTTGAAACTTTGTGTCTGTCATATTTCGGACGTACGTTGGTACGTGATATTTTTTCTGTTTTTTTTTTTTTTCATTATAATTATCCAAAAAATGATGTTGGTGTACAAGTTTTCATGTCTTTACAGTCAAAGCTGTTGATGAATAAAAATTTGACCGGAATTGACCTCTCGTTAATTTAATTTGATATTTTTTTTTTCTTTTTTGTTTAAAATTTTGTAAGATTTTGTTTTTTGTTTCTGTAGAAACTGGTAAAACTTGAAATGTAATGGGGTGAGATTATTTATTTTTAAAATCCACGTGATTGAAAGATCTTTTCTAGGTTCGTTGAAAGCTCCAGCGACAGGGAACGACGCTAGGTTCTCTATCAGCCGGAAGTGATTTATTTCTAGCTACTTTTAGGACGATTCAAGAAAGCAATCAATCCTGAATACCATAGAGACGTGAAACTTATCGCACTCGGCATTGACAATAACTTTAACACGATCTACACTGACAAGTGTAACAGTTCCTCACTCATTCCTAACAAAAGCTGTGTATAATATTGTTCCAGAAATATATATATATATGTATACGTCTAGACTCTGTAGAGACGAAGATCACGAAAATTCTAAAACACTCGCACGATGTTTAACAAAAAACAAAAAAAAGATTCTTCAATAATTTCTATCATATATTATAAATATTAGAGAAATTTCGTTTTTTTTTTTCTTTTTTTTTTTTTTGTATTTTCTTTCTATTTCTCTTTCATTAAAAAATCTTGATGTAACTTTAACCTGCAACGAATTATTACGTAAGAAAAACCTGCGTGGGCACGTGCTCATTGATTTATGCGGACAACTGGCCTACGCGACTAACACATATTAATTTACGACACTTCCGTTAATCGTTCGCTCTCCAGCAGGAACGATGATGTTGAATGAAATATAAAAATAATATATAAAATAAAATAAAATAAAAAAAGGAAGGAAAAATGCGCATATTTATATCTCGATTCTAATTCGGCATTATTACGTAGCAATTGGCTTCATTGAATGCCAATTTTTCCTATTCTATTCCTTCTTCTTCTTCTACTTCTGTATTAGTACAATATGTATGTACACACGTATACAGTGTGATTCAGATTAAGCGCACCAAATTTTGTGGGTAGATTCATTGAGAAATTCTAAGACTAAATTCCCTTTACCAAAAAATCGAGGGCCTAATAGTTTACGAGCTACGGGATATCTTAGTTGGCCAATCACAGAGCGACTAGAGCTTACCGAGCCAGGGCTGAGGCAAAAGAATAAAATTAGCAGTGCCCGTAGGTCTCAGATTGTAAAAATTTTCTTTTCTTTTTTTGACAGCTATGACGACGTCATCTACGAAAAATAGAAATAAAGTTTTATACTCTAAGACTCCACGGGCACTGCTAATTTTTTTAACTCGGCCCTGACTATCTGTCAACTCCATAATCTGTGATTGGTCAACTAGTATATTCCATAATTCGGAAACTATTAGGCCCACGAATTTTTGGTAAAGGGAATTTAGTCTTGAAATCTCTCGGGGAATCTACAGAAAAAATTTCGTACGTCCAACCTGAATCACTCTGTATATGGCAAAGTCTGATATTATATTGGCAGTCGACATCAGTCGCGACACTCGTCGTTAAATTAAGTGCGAAATTACCCCCCAGAGATAAATGAATGAGATAAATGAATTTCGTACGTCATGCGGGCCTTTTCTGTCTCGAAATAGTCACGTCTATAATATACAAGTATTATAGTTTCGCCACCAGTGATCACGAGTTATCTGAACAAAATTTAAAAACATTAAATTATCAACAGTCTGAAATAATTACTCTACAGCGATAAGTTACATCATTCTTAAAGAGATTTACATACGTATACGTCCAGACGGATAGAAAATATGAACAATTTCAAAATGAGCTACACGTTTCTCGCACCTTATATTAGCCGTAAATATATTTGCATACGTATGCACGAAGTATACGTATGTATGTATTTACGTACATACCTAGAGATCGATTTCTTGATAAATAAAGAAAATTTTAACGAAACTATCATATACATATTGGATAAAATTAATTTTAGAATTTCACAGTTTTTCTTTGGGGCCATTTGGCTTCGCCCTCCGTCAGGACTCGGGCCGAACCATCGCATCGCCCTGCATAACCCACCGTTTCTGTTTTAGTAAATTTATGATAAACAGTGCAGAGTCAAAGGTTACACACCCTGCAGTAATTGGGTCGTCGGTTTCCCCTACCGCAGTGTAAATCCTTTCACTACGGAAGGGAGACGGTCACGCATGTTAGACACGTGTGCAGCAAGACTTGATTATGGGGTCGGGGGTCACGCGTGCTTCGTGTACTAGTGCGTACTATGAACTACGCGTTCATTGTTTACGGTGCACGTGTCAACGCCGCGCACGTGGCCAATGTTCGACGTGTTTTAACATCCAAACATTAGACACACGCGGGTCTGGTTAATTAATAAATAAATAAAAAATTAAGAAAACTGGGGAAATAATTTTAAAAATTAGAAATTTTTTCAAATTTTTATCATATAAATTCTCTTTTTTTTGTTTTTCATTTTTCTTTTTTCTTTAATCACTTATCCCAAATCTTTTAAAACGAAGATCGAGGGACGCGGTTTCCCGTATCTTCGACGTGAAAAATTTCTTCAGTTTTAAAAACAGAATCGATTTTTTTACTCCAGTGAGCGCCTGCTTTATGTAATAACGATATCGTTTATTGGTATACGTCGGTCGATGGTATCGCTATTCGTTTTAGTTATAACCTAAAGCTCGCTACAACACGAGTTTTTTTTTTCCATTTTTTTTTTCTTTTTTTCTGACTTAACTGTTATTATATTTTGTTGAGCGCCAGATGCCTCTACCTTTATGTTACTTCTGGACTCATATTCCAAGGCTTATGAGTTGTATTTTTGGAAGGCTCAAAACTTTGTACTATTACCTACCATGCATGCGAGTATACATCATAACGCCGCAGTGGCTCTCTCGACCGTCTTAAGAAACAGTTTATCATGGAAAAAGGAAAAATAAATAAATATAAATGACTAAAACACCCATATAAGATATTTTTAAAACATTATTAAATGGTGTAAATTTTTTTTTTTTTGTTTTTAATGAATAACAAAAATTCTTCAAACTTTCAAAAATTCTTTACTTTTTGTTTCTTTTTTTTTTTTTTTTGTTTCTTTTTAACAATTATTTAAACTCTGCAATAGAAGATCGACGAAACTGTAATAAAAATAAATTAATTAACTCATTAAAAAAAAAAAAAAACATACTAGATGCGAGATTTGGGCACGATTATAATCATAGACTTGATAGGTATTATAAATGGTAAGTGAATAAAGTGAAAAGTTAATTAACGTCATAAAGTTGCGTTATACGAACTGTAAAGTTTTTCCATTTTTAAATCTTTTTGACGGAATATATGGATATATATATATATATATATATGTTGACGGAACTCATTCCCTACGTCTAAGATTAAAGAAGTTAATTAGCTTAATAAGAAAGCCGACTATATAGATTAATACCTTAATTACTACTTGGTATTAATTTACCGACAAATTGAACGCGATCTGAACCGGTTAGCGAACCAGATCACTGACATATACCTACGTGTTATCAAATAATACTATGGGTAATTTGTCTCTGTCATCGATTACACTTGCCAATATATCGTCGCCGTTGATATATAATCGATTATTTCTTTTCTATATACAAAAAAATATTTGACGTAACTAATTTCAAGTTTTTTGATTTCTTTTTTTTTCGCTTTTCCAGCCTCAGCAGGTGTTGAGACTTTAACAGGAAGTAGAAAGGCAATAAAATAGACAGAAATCTCAGCCATTTATATTAAAGGAAAAAGAGGTTCGATAATTGGATGGGTGTGATGGTTTTACCTCAACTAAACCACCTGGGCTATCCAACGATAAGATTTTCCTTTTGTTTTTTTTTTTTTTTTTTTTTTTTTTACGGTGGACCCCCATGGCGATGCTACAAAGAGGCTCGCCTCGGCATTCGCTTCTTCCAATTTTAGGCAATCTTAAACACGCGATCCTTTTTTTGAGTTACTGTATTTTTCTACCCTGCACCTGTCCGCTAATGCGTCTTTTAGTGAATTCTAAGAGTTGGGAGAACCGTTCTCGTCTCCGAGTGCAGCGCACTTGCTTTTTCGTTTTAATTTTTGTATTTTTTATTTTTTTGGGACCTCGAAATCCAAGTCTTCGGTGTCAAACCTACCGTAACGAATCTTCTGTTAAGCTATTCTAATGCTGTAATCTAGTGTCTTAATTGATATACAGAAAAGAAAAAGCTCCAAAAAATAATAAATATACCAAAGACAAATTTTAAATCCAATTTCTTCTCGGGCGGTATATAAATGAATTGGCAAATACATTCCGCGGTCAGTTTTTTTCCACGTTTAACTGCGGGGCACTGGCATATGCCAGTATAAACCCAGCTCGTGTCCACTACAATTAATTCCACCGCGGAGTGGTAATTTCGCGAAATGACCTGTAAATTGCTCAATTTACAACCCCGCGACCGCGGCTATGACTTCGGATACAGCGTCGCGTGTTTAAACCTCTAGTACCTACTCTACGTAACGAACCACGCAATATGGTTATAAATTGACTCGAAAGTTTAACACGCGTAATATGATCCCGCGGACGGTTTACACGAAGTGAACAATGTCGTAAACGATCGTTGAGACGAATCAGAATTTGAAAATATTGATAGATTTTCATTAAAGAATTTCTAATCGTTTTATCATTCGTTTGAAATTTTTTCAAATTAAATTTCGTTTCAATTTTTTGTTGTTTTTGAATGAATAAATAAAACGTGGGATCATTGCAGAGGACATGATGTGCAGTTGACTTATAATCTTCTGTGAAGTCTTGGAGGAAGTTGAAGCTAGGAAATTAGTAGTTATAACTCAAACTGGGCATAGATTTGAACCGTGAGAGAACTTAGAAACTAATAAACGTCTTTGACTCGCCGTATCTCGTACAACCCGTCACCTCGTAACAAGCCTGAACAAATGTAATACAAGTCCCTGATCCCTAAATCACAAAAACAAACTAGCACTCATAAAGTTCTTCGCAGTAGGTATCAACTTCAGAAACATACATGTATCATATACATGAATTTCATACCTACATATGCGTATGTATTCAATTCTTGTAAAGATTTCACCAGCCAAGAAAAATCTCACTCTTTATTCACCCTCACCCTCTGCTTTGGGATTCTAAGGGTCCCTAGACGGGGCTAAACCTACAGAACTAAAGAAATTACTTCCACGTGTGAAGGAGCAGTTTTTCCTTGTATGTATGTACATACGTAGCTCTCGTATTTTTTTTTTTTTTTATCCATTTTTAGTTGAATTATTTGACAAAAGTTTATACCTAAATATGTAAGATTAGCAATGAAAAAGAGTGAAAAGAAAATGGAAGTTCTTGTACTTTTTCTGGATCGAAAAATATAATTTTGGACATCGAATAGGTATTATAATTTGAATTGAAACGTATTTACGTAAAGAGAGAAAGAAATAGATAGAGTTATATTATCGTAATTTTCGAGCACCCAGTATGATGTATGTTAAGTATGTATGCATGTACTCGTATGTATATGCATCGTGCGTACCCACGCAAGAATTAATGTCAGCCTTTAGCACGCCTACCTACAGCCTGGCGTATTCCTGTAAACCGGCTATTTCTGGGCAACCCTTGTCATAACTTGGTCGCAGCCACCGCGACACGCTCACGTCTTTATTTCTTTAAGACGTGTTCACACCGAATATCATTTAACAAATTCAATTGAATTTTGAAGATAAAAAATTAAATATATTTTAAAAACAATTATGTATTTTAATTTTAAGAATTTTTCTAAACGACACTCGAGACACATTCGATTGGCACTGATAACGATCGGATCAATTAAACCAAAGATTCGTTATTTTTAGTCAAAAATTCATTCGAAATGGTCCTTTTCATTTGAACCATACTTACCTTACGTAATAATGGTATGTTAATGTGCTGCAACTATACTGAAAGGTACTAATTTACACATTCATTCATTGCTTAGAATATAATGCTTGAAGAGGAAGTTCGGATTTGACGACATCTATAATAAGTCAAGAAGTTGACAAATCGTAAAGAGTATAAGATGGGAAAATATGCAGGTAAAAATTTTTAACTTACGTTGACAATACCGGATTTTTTTTTTTTTTTTTTTAGTGTGGGAGGTGTCCAAAATTATCGGCTTAGCATATACCTACTCATTTCGATTTCTTGAAATCTTTGTGCCAAAGATTCTTGCGAGCTATTTCAAAACAAGTTTCACCTCGTCAGTCAGCTAAAGTAGAACGAGACCTTGTACTGAAATGAAAATCGATAGAAGTTGAAGACTCTTAGATCTAGACAAAAATTGAAAAAAATAAAAAAAAGAAACTGAAAATGAGGACAGAGAAATAAAAAAAAAAAATACAAGAGAGACCCCAAATTGTACTTTACTTAACATTTTATTCAACTTTAGCAAATTTTTCATCCTCCATGAATTTTTGATGCAAATTCTTATTCCTCTCTATCTGTAAAATCAAATCGAATATTAATGGGCATGTTGATGCCCGTACACACGTATTGAATAAATGATTCGATTTTCATTCCGGTTAATAATTGAAGTGTAAATAATATATCAACGTACGTATATATTTAATGTATCATTGGTTGTCTTGATAAAGGGTGTCGGAATGGCCGATAAAACTCTGAAAGGACATGCATAAAGACTTTATCACCGAATATAATTAGCTACGGTGTAGACTGTCGAGTATTACTCTGTCCTCGAGGTTGCTTCGGTTTGATTTTCATTCAGTCTTATTGCCACGGTTTGGCATCTTGTCCCAAGTATATATCAGACGGCTTGGAAGGAACACTTATGGGTGATGTCAACTAAGAAGGGTGCGGCGCAACTTAAAGATATACAACAAGTAGGTGCAGTGCATTAGGATATACATCGGCGAACAGATTACATTAATTTACATCAGGTGATTTATATTTCGGTTAGATATAAATCTCTCATTGTATAAAAAATGTCTCATACGATAAGAAGATAAAAAATGTCCATTGTCAAAAACATAAATAATCGATCGGGAATCAATTTTTTTTTTATATCGTTGTCGGAGTTTTTCTTACGTTTTCTAGAACCAGTATAGAATTTTTATTCAATATCAGACGGTTTTAAAATTTTCTAAGCACACATCTCTGCCTCGTTTACATGATTTGCTTTCGTTGTTGGCATCATCCGCTTGTTTTCTCATCCTCATCCACTGTGTAATCTCGCATCTATTGAACCCATGAACATTTATTGACCGGCGTTGTTTTATCGAAAGTTTATAATTCTGTATTCTTGAAATATTTGCACGTTGAGTAAAATGGAGACGATATGATAAACGCGTTTTTCAATCGTTAATTTTACCCTGCAGCTAAGACACGTTAGTATTTTACCAACCTATAACTATTTTTACTAAATTTCAATGGACAAAACATTCGCAACGTCGTTAGCGCGTTCTCTTTAAGAACCAAAGTGCATTGAACCGCAAAACAGCTTATGTTATACATACCCCGAAATCCAGAACAAGGTGTTTTCAGTCCATCGTTGATAAGTCTCAGAAATATTCACGATCAGTGAATTGATGCCACCAAGAAAGCTGAGAATAGTTTCCATAACATTTTACAGTTTTGAAAATTTATCAAATCGATCTTTTCAAATGTGCCTTCAGCTTGCCTTCAATCATCAAAAATGACGATAATACCAAAATAAAAACAGCCAACGCAAATTTTTGTAAAAAAACCTTTTACATCGACTTCGAAAAATCCATTCGTCTCCCAAATCCCGCTTTAGAACGAGATTAGCAAACTTTGTATCACTGTTTAACACTTTTCTGCAACATTATAGATAAGATGAACATCCACGCTCCTGGATATTACACCATTTGGCTGAGATTCTCAAGGACATAAATTGTCTGACTCGGATCGACTCTCACTCCTACACTCAGATACATAAGAATCCAGACGTTGCAGCTTAGTTGCAGCTCACAATTTTCAACGTTTTTTTGGAACTGGCAAAACCGAGTTCTTTGAATTGTCATAACAGCAAAATTACAATCAGAAAATCAGGATTTTTTGAAAGCATTTAACATCGACTTCTAGAAATCCACTCATCCCCTAAATCCCGCTTTAAAACGAGATTAGCAAACTTTATACCACTGTTGAACACTTTTCTGCAACATTACAGATAAGATGAACATCCACGCTCCTGGATCCTTAAAACTATCTAAAGCTGAGATTCTAAAGGACGTAAATTGTCTGGCTCCAATCGGGTCTCAGCCCTACACACACATATGGTATATACCTACATAAATACGTCGCAGCTTGGTGTACCCTAATCCGCCTTGGGTGGTTTGCAAAAAGCAATCTTTTTATAAAGATATCTAACATGGTAAAATTTCAACGTGTTTCAGGTGCAGGACAGATTAACGTAGTGGTTTTTAACGAGGTATAAAAAGTTATAAAACCGGGACGTGAATTGGTTTTTTGCGATCGTTAGAAGTGGAACTCGTCCCCGTTTTACATGATATATCTCCACATATAGGATACGTATATACACATATTTATATGAGACTGTCGATCGGATAAGGTGAAAAGTATATAGTGTTAACGAGGTTGAAATAGGCGGTTTTTTGTTTGCCTGAATGAGTCTTAAATTGTTTAATAATCGTCTTGTGAGACCTTGAGATGGTCTTTCGTGTTTCCCTATTTGATAAACGAGTGAGAAATAACGAGCGCAAAAACACGACTAGTAGTAGTTTAATTAAAACTAGATTTGATTATCGTACACGTTTGAATTTAACGCCGAATTATATTCCGAACGTGCAAACTGTAGCATCGCTAATTTTCCACATAGAATAATTCGAACTCTATTACTCATTTCTTTTGCTAAGGTCATCGAACTCTTGATTATAAATCGACTGATTATTATACCGGAAGTTGTAATAGACGAAGCTGTTTATAAACGAGCGTTATACCTCGCGAGTTATGAGTAATCAACGATTAAATGTCCAAATTAAGAATCTAATGTTAGCTTAGGTCATAAACGAGCTTGTGTTACTGCTAATTGCTTGTCTGGGTTGCGGAAGTCCTTTAGGGAATGCATCCAGGAAGCTTAACGATATAGGAAGTTGGTATACGTACACGGAAGCTGTCGAAATGTAGCAAAAACCGTTTCAAACAACAACAAAAAATTCAAAAAAAAAATTAACAACCCTTTCTGTCTCTCACCCTGCAAGCGCTATTGTACAACGGAAGTAAATGATGCGAAACGGAAATGACGGGCTGCTTTAGAGCCTGAAATTATCGAATAAGGAAACGTGCTGCACGTACAATCTCATTGTTAAATAAATTTAACATAAATAGGTAAGTATGAACTTTTTTTTAATCTATTTCGTACTTTCCTTGTTTGAATTCAGCTATTAATTATAGCTCGTAATTAATAACGAGAATGAAAATATTTCGCTAAAGCCAATGTAAACATATTTAAATTCCTAATAATACCTACAAGGTAAATGAAAATAATGTAAAAATCGAAGAACAAAAATTGAACGTAAGATCAATATTTTAACGAGTCGTAATTTCGAAAGGATCTGACTCAAATGTGTTTTGCTTTTCAATATTTGCAACACCACGGGAGTGCTGCACAACCGTCCAGACCATGATCAGTCTTTACACCCTTGTCAGACAATGCAAACATCCAAAATTGAGCAAACAAAGTTTTGAAAATCAGTATTTGAACAGGTCTTGATATCTCCTATCTATTTCCCACCTAAAACTTTGGAGAAGGTTAATATTTGCTGATGAGAAACTGTTGAACTAGGTGATATAATTATCAAGTTCTACGATTTAGGATTGTGCATAATATCTGATTAATACGATTAATGAATGAAAACGTTTTTGCTTTATGATATTTTAACTTAAATTACAGATGATGGATAATAATTATCAATTAATTAAACATCAATCAATATGTCATCGACTAAATTTGTTTGACTATAAGATGTGTAAACACGAAACGTACGCGATAGCATCCAACGTAGATATAATCGTTCCAAAGTAAACATAATACCTTCTAAAAATGATAGTTTCCAAGTTTTCTTGCCAAAGTTTAAAACATACGGGAAAACTGAACGCGGATCTGGTTTTCGAGTAACCTAAGTAATTTTGGGAATGTGAAAACGTATAATAAAGCCATCGATCTGTTGTCACGGTCTGAGAGACAGAAAGTGGAAACTTGGATCCTTTGGCTCGCATAAAGAGACCAGACTCGGTGGACTCGGTTTCGCTCACATTACGCGCAACTGTCTTCGACTTATTTTTAACGTCAGCTGCCAACAAAAACATGTTTTCTTAGCAATGATCTGCCGTTAGTAATCTAGTGTCTCACTATGGGATATTGGTTTTGGCGGTCTTCCATCTTTTTACGAACAAATCTTACCTCGGGGCTTTAGCCTTAAGTTAAAACAGTACCGTAAATTGGTGGAAAAATATGATAGAAATATTAAAACTCAAACTTAATCAACCCCAAAATTTACGGTTCAGTATATAACCTTCTCCCCACCTTCGCCCGTATATATATATGTGCCCCTAAAAAGACTCCCCATTTTTCACTAATATCCACCATATCCAAACCTCACAACAGTCGTTACGCTCCGGAGAACAACTCGGCCAATATCTGGACCAATCTCAAGAGATGAAAGTATCGTTTTCATCTCCTCCGTTAGCCGTGATCGTCTAGTGGTTAGGACCCTACGTTGTGGCCGTAGTAACCCAGGTTCGAATCCTGGTCACGGCAATGTCATCCCAGCACATTGTCACGGCGGAGGTTTAATTTTTTAATTCTTTTTTTCATTTTTTTCTACTTGCAAACGTCAGAATTCAAGAAATTTTACAACGTTTTTGAGATTCATTAGTCGAGGATTCTCCAAGCTTTTCCAAAATTGGCGATGTCGGCAAAGGTTTTGTTTCAACGGCCTCATGCATCCCTATAACCGCGTCATTGCAATTTTCTTTTTAGTTTAGACATCTGTCAGGGCTTCTGGTTTAAACGAGATGTCTGGATTCCCGTCAAAGCCAACTGCGCGTTTCGTCCAAATGTATAATTTGGAGGGAATTATATTACACAGACTAACCAAGCTCTGCACTGTTTTAATGACGATTTGGCAAACTGGCTTCAGGTTCGACAGATTATAGCCAAGACAGTCAGGTCAGTATTTCAGAGTTCCAAGGACGGAGCTTTCGCACTGCTTTATGATGTATTATTTACTCTGTCTTAAATGATCCGATGAAATTTCGGCGATCAAAGATCTGCGCAGAAAGGCTTGAGATAGAAAAATAGTTAAAATCAAAAAAAGATCAAATCCATTTTCTGAACGTTTTTCACGCTTTCAGTCATCGTTATGCTCATGCCGTTGCACCTGTACGTGGCTCGGCTTCGAAATGAAGAAAATAAATTTTGTTTAAAACCAATATTTGTTTCCGAAGGCGGGAAGAATTCCAAACCGTTGAAATATTCTTGGATTCTTTAGCGACACGAGGCAGAACAACAAATTGACTATTACCCGACTCGTAGATAACGTAGAAGCGCATAAATTCATTAGTATAATTTGGTCCCTCGGTCTTTTGGTCGTTCGATTTTTCGGTTCTAAGTCTATCGCGTCCGATAGCCACGAGAGAATGTTTGGCATCCGTACCGCGTCCCTAGGGACTAATATCCCGACATTCCCTGGTACGTTCAATTCCCCTTTTCCCTTCTCGCCTCTCTGCTACAGGGCGACGCCTGCTGATTTACGTCGCGCGTCGCGACGCTAAGCGAGGGAATTAACGTTTGTACTTATTCGTAAAGCCTCTAGGTACGAATGGTATTAAAAGAACTATAGCCTAGGACTCAAAAGACTCGTCAGAAAACTCCTCAAGGAGATAAAAAAAAATATCCAGATATTTTTTTTTTCAAAATTCAGAGAGAAAATTGACAAATCTGTTCGCCATGTAACGGGTGGCATTTATCGATGATAAATTCAATAAATCGATGCCCTTTCACATGGACATAAATGCATATGTATATATACAAGAAACTTGTACTGGGAGGGAACGAGGGTCTAATTTTTCTTATCGTTAACTTAAATCGTATGAGATATTTTTAACCATTCTGAAGACACAGAGTGTATATCCTTGGTAGGTTATTCTATTCCTCGAAAGTTTAACCTGTCTAAGCTGACGAAAAACATATAAATTAGTCCAAGGTTCAGCAAGGGTTAAACTTTGCTTTGATACTTATTTTTGAAGTACTTATCTCTTTACTAATATATCTTGGACGCGTGCTACCTTCACGAAAAATCTTTCTCTTTAAAGAAATAAGAAGATTGTGGGGTCGAAGAAAAAGGTCCTATCATCAACGTGCTTAATGGTATATCAAAAGGGTGGACAAAGAAAATAAAAAAAAAAAAAAAAAAAGAAACCTGGCACTGTAAATCGTTGAAGTTTCTTTTTAAATTGTAAATCCTGTCTTCCAAAGTCGTTGGATGAATGCGGCTTACCGTACCTTGATTACCGAATCAATGATCGTGAAACTTAAATCTTGAATAGTAAATTGGGGATTTTAAAACGAGGATTTCGAGATTGGCGCTGGACCAGAATTGCCAATTTATTGGGTTGCGTGTCGGGGATGTGGTGCTTGTTAAGCAGCTTTTGCGATGCAGGGTATAGGTATACCATGCAGATACCTTTATCATCTATAATAAATTTTGGCTACTCGGATAGACCCTGTAATATAATTGGCAATATTTTATACTGGCGAGAAAAATAAAGTTACCTCAAGTTAGCCTTAGTCAACCCAATACCTTAACCCATGCATCTGTATCGGGTATTTGATCCATAAATCGCGTCTCATTTGCCCATCGTATATAAATAAGAAAAATATTATTCTGTGACAAAAGAAAAGAAAAAAAGTCCAAAAATTCATACCCAATTTTATTTTTTCTCAAAGTTCAACGTACGATGAATTTTCACATTTGCTAAATAAAAATTTGGAATGGTCTGCCAATCGATATGGGTATCAATTTTCACGTCAGCCACGTGCAACGATAAATCTTAAGTATATCGAGGGGGTTAAATATGTTGGTTAGAAAGAGTTATAAATTTGTAATTATTTATGCGAGACGATCGAATTTTTATCAGCATTTAACTACCGTCGACGCCTCTGGCATTTACTGAACTCGTTATTCGTTAACTCGGCTTGAGCTTATTCGCATATTTCAAACACACTATACTAATGAAACCAGTAACACGTGGTAATATACGCACGCTGAGATATTCGCGAACAGATGAATGTCCTGGGCCCGTGCCCTGGGCAAGTTGATGATGAGAAGAAGAGGAGAAAAGATCACCTTTTTAAATTACGTGGCATGTGCAATTTTCAATGACAAACTTATATTCAAATAAATTGATTATAATTTTGTTTTTTTTTTTTTTTTATTGAAATGATAATTGTGAAATGTTTGATATTCAAATGTTTGTGAATTATGTAAAGGAAGTCAGATGTTAAATTTTATTAGTATAATCTTTACTGGGATCTGAGAACTTAGAACCGGAAAGTTGACTTGAAAAATTTTCTGTTTTTTGATTTTTTCAATAAAAGATCTCTGTATTATTTCCTGTCGGAAGACAGCGAGCATGGAATGCCAATATTTTTAAATAGCTCGCCGAACTTCTAGCGAGACAAACTCGTATCCTCCGCTCTCTAGTACGAACCGGATACATTTGTGTAGATGGCGCGTAAAAGATTCATTCCTTCCTCCAAAGTCTGTTTAGTTACTTCGCCTCTTTATACTATGCTGAGTTACTTCTTATATGCCTAAATAAAGTTTTTGATACATTCGAAAGAAGTTTCAGATACGTTTACATACGTACATTGAAACTAGAATAATTATTTATCTCTCGTAAACGAACTTCATATATATAGGGTGGTAAGGTATAGACAGGTGACGAAAGTTGGACGGTTTGAAAAAATTTTAAATTCGAAAAAAGTTTTTCGGAAGTTAATAAAGCAGTGATGAAAACAAGTGAGGTACTTTGTTCTATTTTTCGTTTTTCTGTATATATGTATATATATATTTTTTTTTCTTCTAGTTTTATTTCTTAACTTTTTTGATTTTTCTTTTTTCTTCTACAGAGGGACGCCATTTTCTAAGGCAATTAAAAATAACACTATGTGTATAAGATAGAAGCGGAAACGGTCCCGGTACCTACTCTTAGACGATTCTTGCCCGATGTCGCGGGCGACACACGATGAGACTATGAGACGATGAGAAGATGTGAACGTTCTCAAAAATAGACAGTTTTTCTATAGGAAATGCCCCGTAACCCTCTCTCTCTCTTCTCTCATTTCTTTATATTTTCTCTATTTCTATTACTATATCACTAAAATAAACCCCCGTAGGTATATAGGTACATAGTATATATATACTATATATCCCTATTTACAAAAGCGCGCCAAACTAACGCTCGGTAAATCAAAAAATTATTATTTTTATGGGATTTTCAACTACACTCATAAATCTTTAACCCTACAGAGACTAACGTGACACTAAGACCCGAGTATGAATACAATTTCTTCAACTATTCTATCCGAGGATTTTTTCTATGCAGACCATTATCAGGACCACCCCGTCGATTTCTTATTTTACATTTTTTTTTCGTTTTTTTAACCCCTCATTTTTTCTTCGCGAGAAATAACGGTTTCCTATTTATAATGAGACAAAAATTTTCATTCCATCAAATATGATTTCAAAAAATTTCATTATCATTTTCATGGTGAACATGGAAATCGTATTGTATATAAACAATTATATGGGGGCGGCGTTGAAGAGTGGCTGTCTGGCAAAGTGTCGAAATTTAATTTTCTTCTTATTTCAAATTAGCATCCACTTAGAAAAACAGCTCGCGATATACCTCAGAGCGGTTGGCTTAGCTGGTGGTAAAATTACTTTTTATATTTATTTTAAAAAATTTTCTATTTCTTTTTATCATTTTTTCGTTCCTTTTTACCTTTTACCTTATTATACGCGCGTTAGCATCAATCCTGTCCGGTACGCCCCGATCTTGATGGTTTTATATGTATACATACGTTTTATATAGCGGGCTAGTTCAAATTTTTTTAAATCTGATGGCGTGCCTAATCTATGCTAATTTACGACTCGTCACTGTAGCCATGATCGCTTCAAAATTTTACCATTTTTCTTATTAAAAATGAGATACCTAGAAAAACTAGTGCCTACTGTATCGAGAAAAAAAAATAAATAAAAACGAAAAAAGTTTATCGTCGAAGTTTTTCTACCTTTAGAAAGCCACTTTATAATCTCAAACTTTATACACATTTAAATATACCCACCATGCACCATACATTTCTATGATTGAAAACGAATTTGAGCCATGAATAGTAACCTCGGATCATCATTCGTTGGAATTATAAGGCTTTAAGGTTGGACATTTTTTTCTGAGCAAGGCGCCGTTCGGTTGAGTTTATATCCGAAGTTTCTCGAAAGATTTTTTTCTTTCTCAAAAAATATTACGCGTAGAAGTAATATCTTCTGAAATTTATTAACCCTGCATCCTTTGCGGTCCTTATCCTCTTATATTTATTTTTATTTTTTATTGGTATATCGGGGAAATGATTTTCGAATATCTAATCGATGTAATTAAAAATGGGACAGATTTTAGCGGACAAGAAAGATCGGTGAGATATTATTGTAACAGCCTTGTTAGCGGTATAACGATAATCTTTAATACCCTGGCAGGGTAGGTATATACCAACGTAAACCACAAAACGACCGCAGTCAAGCACGAGGATATATAACTCGAGGATATAAATCTGTAGTTAAATTAAATGGCATTAAGAGCCATTTATCTCTTAGATTTCATGCTATCGGCTTAAGATCGGCATCCCATCGGTAGCAAGATGAGATCCAATCTGGAATGATCGCCCACGATAATATAATCGTGCGAAGAAATTCGAACGTATAAACTGGAAAGTACACGCGAATAGCCCCCGCATATAGGTATACAATTGCAAAAGTACACACAGCGGTTTATTCCTGGGACTCTTACTCTTAAATCGCGTGTTTTCTTACCGCAAATAAATTCAACGATCGTTGACAGATACTTACACGCCTTTACAGTACATACAGCGTGATTCAGAACTCTTGGTATATAACCCAAGACTACAAACCATATAGTAATAAATTATCAAAAACGTAAAATGAGTAAAACACCGTTTTTAACACATGATTTGAAAAACTCTCACTTCAAAATTATCCCACACACGTATTTACCCATTTTATCAAAATACATTTACCGAAGACTTGTTCCAGTTCTTTTTTCTTTTGGTCTTTTGAAAAATAAAAATATAAATAAAAATGAAAAAAAAACTAGGTATCAGATATTTTGAGATAGCACAAAACAACTTTTGCATCTTTGTATGTAAAATAATTATCAATGCTATTTTTTGAGCTCACAACAGTCCAAAGAGATAAATATTGCAATTTAAATATCTCAGGTTTGCGTGTGATCGAAGATACCTTAGCCTTGATCCCATAATTTGATTCACTGATTAATGAATGACAGAGCAATTACAGAATACCAACACGCGATGATTTTTTCATAACTTTGAATAACGATGATCAAAATTTGTGTGTCCACATTTCAATCGATCCGTGTCAAACAAGAGAAAAAATGATTCAGGTAGGCACATACCTACCATAAAATTCTGATCACACGCCTGCGGGAGATGAACGAAAGTAAAAGTGGACTGCGGTTCTCTCAGAGACTAAAGGCGATGAAAAAAAAAAGAAAAATAAAAAAGGAGAAGAGGTGGTTCACCTAGTGAACTGGTTATATCGTATGAATTCATAGCGACTTCCCCTTCACCTGAAACCCCACTCCAAATGTCTGAACCATTCGACCAAGAAGTTCATTTCAACGCCTTCTCGTGGTCGTAAATAATTTCATACTTGCTACACGATCATGAACTGGCCAGTTTGAATCGGTTACTATTAGTAAAATACGACCAGATTCATTTCCCATCGATTTTTATTAATACCTGTGATCAATCATGTGATTAAAAGAAAGAGTCCAAGCATTGACAGATTTTTATTACAAGATGAGTAACTTCCTTCGTTAAATTATTTGCAAAAACTCTTCAGCTTCGTTCTCCCTAAATAATTCTGGGGACAAAGGGTCATCGACGACATTGACAATTATGGAAATGGGTGGTTCAGCCAATGGATAGTTGTTCTCGTGGTTAATTTGCTCTGTAACATTATCTGGTAGAAGACGTACGACGAAATTGTTTCTCCAAAAACGTCGCCAACGTCGTGAATGGAGTCTATACAGCATCAAAAAAAGATGCATTAATCGAAATATCGCTGACAATTTTTTTACTAGATAAACCACGACAAAACAGTCCCTTTTTTTTAGGGGGAAGGGTCTTTCCCTGAACAATTCTCTCTCGTGTGATTTTATATCAACCGATACCCAAACTCCTGACGCATATTTCTTACCCTGATTATTACTATCTGGTAATACCTGCCAAGAGTGATCAGCCAACCCCAATACGCGATTAAAGTGAGAGAACAAGTCGGTAACATCGCGATTATCATCCATGGAATCTCGTAAAATCCACTTTCCAATATCACCCTCAATGCCAGCGCACATACGTAGCAGGAGAATACAGCCAGCGGGGTTGTAACCAGTAGATACAATATGTCAAAGACCATCTATAAGTAATTTAAACAAAACGAAAATAATGAGCTGGAAATATTTACAGTGGCGTTAAATTTCCGGGCTGTACTCTCTCGTCGATCACTCTTTATAAAAATTTTTAAATTAAAATTTTTGGAATAATTTCTTGACCCGTTATAAATCCTGGTTCAATTTTTCTTGTTTTTTTTTTTTTTTTGTTTGGAAATTGATCGTATTTTGAGGTGAAAAATAAAGTGCAATCGGCCTTTGGGCACAGCCCTTACCTGACGAGTAGCTACCACTGTTTTAAGCCAAATTCCAACACTCGTAAGGATACCATGTCGCGGTACCCGCTTAGTGACGTACTTGTGTCCGCAAATTTCACACCTTGTATGTCCCGATTCTGTCAACCAACGTTCGAGACATTCGGCGTGAATGAGACCCACAGTTCCACGACATCTGGGGTGCAGGAAAGGGCGAGTTTAAAAATTGTTTCTTTTTTTTTTTTTAAGAGTTCGAAACTCATCCGTTATACAGAGTACCTAGATATTATGCGACACGTGTTACCGATCTTTGACACCTTATCTTTGCGACCCATCAAAAACTCGGTTGGTATTTTTAGTTATCTAACTTCAGATTTCTAACTCGCACTAGAGACTAAGTGGTTAAGCGCTTATTTCTCCCTGTTTCGTTTCCTTTTTTGGATTTGTTTTATTTTTTTTGGTTTAACAACTCATCAATAAAAAAATAAGCAAAAAAAGTTACGGTTGACGGATGGTTTGTGACAGTGATTGCCTTGATGTCTTATCCCGATCTCTCGAGGAATTGACAATTCGTGAAGTCTTACTTAAATTTATAATTCCACGAAACGATACCCATTTTTGAAGTTAAACTTACTTGCAAGCAGAAATAAGTGGGCCCAAGTGAGCGTATGAAGACAAGGTTGATATCTGACTGGTAACGTTATTGACTGGATGATTTTTCCACTCCCACATTGGCTGGGTATCGTTTAACGGGGGAAATCCACCCATGTGACAAATTCTGCAGATGTCACCCACCGAAGTGCCAGAAACATCTAAATCCGAAAATATATTTTGTTAGATAATATCTGTCGACCGTTTTAGAAATTGCAAATTAATTTTTCAATTCGTGACCATCGTCTTGTTTTTTATCACGAGACTTTTCTCTCTTGGCAGGATTTCCTTTCCAAGAAAATTCATCCTCTACCGGCTTCGAGATTAATTCTGGTTTTTCTTTACTGGCTTTCCCTGCTTGAGGCGGATTATTGATCTCGACTTTCACTGCTGATTTATTAAATCGGTAATTAGCAATCGAACTAGATACACGCTTAGAAAACTTTTAACCTATATCATGGACTGAAGTCGTTTCATTTTGATCCAGCTCATTCTTGATATTGGACATCAATCAAAAAAAAATAACGAGCATTGTTCAGCGGTGAGAAAATTTTCCCCCCTACTGTATTTTATTTATTTATATGTATTTTCTTTTCTGTTTCAACGACAAATTTATACATATGCGACCGGAAAAACGGTTAATCTTATAAATTTATAGACAAAATAATTCGGATCACGTGAGAAGTTGTCGCCTCGTTGTTTTCACTCGTCAGGAGAAATAATTGAAGTAACAAAAAAAAAAAAACAGTAGAAAAAAAAGAGATTAAAAAAATAGCGAGCAGATGACACGGTGCTGCGGTAACTAGCAGATGTGCAGGCCACTTCATCCCGCGAAGAAGTAACAGCTGAATATTTACTCCAGATTTTTGAGTAGTGAGTTTTAAATTATGAATTATTTATTGTTTTTTTTTTTTTTCTTTTTTGATTTCTCTCTTTTTCATTTATTCATTTTTTGGTTAATAATTTTTGGACTATTCACGCATCGTTCCCAAGTTAATTCTGCGCTAATCCTTGTAAGATGAATGAGTGTAGTGACGTGAGAGGAAAGCGAACCGGAAGAGAAGACTTGATCGATGCAACCGCAAATTGGCCGATACACGGGCTGGCTAACCGGACGTTGAAAGGCACACCGTCACTCTAAATCAAAAGTTTATTTTCGAATTAGTAGAGCCCTAGTGGGCGGCTAGTGATTTTGACGTAATCGTTTGCAAGATCTAGGAGACTGTAGGTTCGTACCTACCTACTCGACGTCGTACGTTTAATATTTCCGCAGTCCGGGACTATATTTCGTAGCAAGTTTCCGGTCCATTTTTTGACCAGGATTAATTTGTCCCGCTCTAACAGACCACCACAAACATGATTTAATAATAGTTCTCTAGTACCGGAGACGGACACAGTCCGACTAAGTAGAAGTTGACACGAACTTCTCAACCGACCAGGTCACCTTATCCGGTTTTTTCTTTCCCTTCCGGTCTCATTGGTTAATTTTATTCACTATTTATGAAGACATCGATCGAATGAATAAGAAAAATCTTTTGAAAAGATTCGAAATAATCTGTCAATTATTTTTAATATTATTTGTAAAAAATTCTTTAATAATTTTCACCCGAGAATAAAAAGTGGGATATATGTATACTGCAGGTGCCAAATTTGTATCCTCTCGAGAGTTGACGCGGTTTTATTGCCTCTTTTACCCAAAGTCTTGTTTCTATTTCTGCCAGGTGGTATCTCGTCGGCAACCCGCCATCACCGTCGCCATTTTGCCGGACGTTTTTGGTTCAAGATTAATTAAACCTGGCTGAAAATAGCAAGAGTGGAAATCTTCTTGTGGCACGGCCTCCAACCACCGTCACCACCACCGCCAGAGCCAGAGCTACGGTGAAGCGATGTTAATCCGTTCCTCGTGAGTGTATAACGCTCCGCCAACCAGTAAGATTAAAATTAAGTTGACAGCGTGGTTTAGTGCGCGGTCAAGACTCCAACATTTGATAAAAACAGGTCAGACTAGACCGAGGGACTCGATGCTAGATCAAAACCTGAGAAAAGTTCTAACCGCACCTTAGGACAAAACTTGTCATAGAATGAGTTTGACCAGCTATAGAGTTGAAGATGGACCAAGGCTACGACTTGCTGGGTCACGTTCAAGCTGAATGGACTCTTCATTTCATTCATAATCAATATACTATCTCCTATTTCATATACCTACGAAGATTTATCCCATCGGATATACGGACACGAATGACAATTATTCATTACTTATACCTGAAATAAAAAAAAGGATAAAAAAAAACTAAATACCTTCTATTTTCCACATCGTCATCCCGATAAAATACCAGCCTTTTCTCCCGTCTTAATTCTCAATGACCGAAAAATCATAGAAACGATGAGAAAAATGTGATATCTTATAGGTACTTGTATACGTACTTCGTGTCATGATGAGACCATGCAGCTGTGATATTTACATGATTTTAATGAGGCCTAAGCTTACGCGAAGTTTGTTTTTGCTAAGGGGTTGGCGTCAGAATGTGGTACGGGATGGTGAACCCGTGCGTATCCTAAGTCTTGAGTAATGTCAGCACTCATCGCTCGTATTTAATTACGTTCCATCATCGTTTTGCCAAGACTACATACGTATGTACCATGAACGTAGGTATATGTATAGGTATAACGTATATATTTTGCTCACGGGGTTTCTTCTCGCGTGCAAAACTCTTCGCCCCACAGGGGTTATTCCTGGTGCAGTTAAGAAACTTGTATTTGTTAGTTTTCTCGGTTACACTCGCGTGTCTTATACCTATGCCTATACGCCCCCGCTATTTGGTGGATGACAGGTGCCGAGTTCCTTAAATGAAAAAAAAACAAAAAAAAACTGTTCCTGATACCGTCACAAATTTCTTAACTAATCTCCACTCCTCATTCCATCATGTCACTCCTCAAGCCTTCATCCAACCGAGTTCCATCATCCTTCGCACAATTTCTCTCGTTTCCTTTATGCATACAAACATTTTGTCAGTCCTCACACGTTGCAAACATATTGCTAAAAATTTGCAACTAGTTTGTAGTAGCAGCATCACCAGTGATCCTCCCCTCGATCTATTTGCTTCGTAAAGTATCTCTGTGGTCTGAACTTGCTCCTTTGATCCACGAAACAGTAAAGGTTTAAGTTTATATTTTGGTCGTTAAAACGTAAGGCTAATGTCCTCAGTCCCTTCAGATTCCTTTGTGAAATTTTTGCGCCTATTTGACAACAGGATGTCCATGATTTTAATTATAAATTCTTACGATAGTACGACGTAGTTTTTCTCTATCGTTTGCTACTTTTAAACTGGTTAAACTCACTGTTCTTGAATAAATTATTATTTAGATTTTCTACAACGTGTCATCTTTCATATCACGTGAATAAAAGGTACGTCCGATCAGGTAGTACAACTAAGCTTCTTGTAAACAATAGAAACACGATTAGGACGTGTCCGACGTTGAACTACGAGGCGATGACCGCTAGACAAACACTTCATAAGACTGCGAAAGGGATCGGCGGGTCACGTGTACCTGTATTTCCGGTTTAGGTACGTGTACCTTCAGGGCTTTGTCGATCCTTATTGTATGCAGGAATCGTGTTGGGTTTTCAGTTTTTTTTATTATTTCATAACATTATTTTATAGCTTTATCAGGTCTTTACATATATGTATACATAGTTAATTGTATGTACAAGACATGCATCGCGGCCACTTTTCGTCATTTTATTCGGGTACATCTTTGGATTTTCGCATTCTGCATCGATATGATTTATATTTGACATGTTTCGACCAAACCCCCAACACACACGACGTGCCACTGTTCGTTCCACGAAACACTTTAGCCAATTTATTAACTCGAAATAAAGTACACGCGATCTCTACTCGGGATATATCAGACCTGATTTGCTACCTGAGTACTTGACGATCTTCAATCAACTTTTTTTGATCGGTATGGGATTCGAAAATTGTAAATGAGTAAAGTCTGGTAAAAAAAATAAACCCAAAAAAGTAAAAACAGGTTTGAAATTATTACTTTCGCATTAAGAGAGGCACTTCTTCATCTTCGATTAAAGACTCCTTATACGTACTTTCCTGTTGCCAAAATGTATGTATGTTATTATACTTTAAGATTAGCAGGAAAAAAAAACAGATCATTAAAATGCGATATTGCGGTCGACCGCAAACCTAGTACGCGACACTTCTCTTGGCTCCAGCATGACGCGTTTAATGACTGTGACATTCATTCAGGATTTTATTTCGCGATTCAATCCGCGTACCTCATGAGCTTACATTATACATCTCAAGGCACCACAATTGCTACTGGAATTACGTTGAATCGACCGCAGACCCGTGTTATAAAGCGGCGTAAGAAATGAAAGAAAAAAAAAAATATAAATATATATATATATATCTATGTAGAAAAATAAAATAAAAATACATTGCGAGATATTAACAGTCTACTGCTGTTAGCTGACGACAGTTCGTGCCGCGATGACAAAGGTGCCCCAACGATTCAAGCGGAGCTTATAAATCATCTCTTATAGCGAAACAACAACCTCGATTCGCGCCAGATTTGCTTCACTCGACTATCCGACGTTTTTTGATTTTTTTTCATATTTTTCTTTTATTCTCTGTTTGTGTTTTTAGAAAAAATATAATTTTGTTTTCACAAATCGATTTTTACATGTGTTTTCAAATTATGTATAATACGATGCGGATTCTGAAATTCAAGAATCTCTGACGCATGGTCGTGGTAAGTATAATGGAATTGAAATTCCCGCAGTTCATTTATTCCGTGTCTTTGAATCGAAAATAAAATAATAATAAAAAAAAGGATAAAAAAATAAAAACAAAACGAAAAATAGACTAGGACGAGTCTGCACGACGCGACGTCTCGATCAGACGACGAGAAGATCCAAACAGATGATAAACTTTAATGAAAAAAAGGACTTGCTGGACAGGGAATCGTGCTCGAGTCGTGTAGTTCGATCGCTTTGTTTGCCTGGATCGAAAGAGCTGGTCTATACTTCGCGGAATACATTATACATATATATACGTACTTTGGAATTCATTGATTTGAATAGCTGCAACTATTCTTCTATATGTATACAGTCCGTACAGTAACCTTGAAGAAAAAAATTTTCTATGCACGTGAAGATTGTCGATGTGCAAATAAACTGCCTGGACAAGTGTATCGATATTCCCGATCCAAGATAAAAAAAAAAACGAAAAAGAAAAAAAACTAACGTAAATTTCGAATCGGTAAAACGTACCGAGTTATTTCTGGTCTTTGAAATAAGAGCTTTAAGAGTCGAAGTTAAAAGACAAACGCAAAAAATGCACTTGGAAATTGCGGTTTGGTTGTCGAGAGAAGGGGAAGAGGTGGGAGAGTGAAGATTCCTATTTTTGCAAGTGCGGTAGACAGTTGGACGACTATTCGACGGTGTTCTATTCGCGTGGGCTTCGCGGAGCAGTTCACGCACGAAGGACCAGAAAACACGCGTTGAAAATTTTTACCGAGTTTAAAGTTTGCCCAACAAAATCGTTCCTCTCTGTCTGAAACATCTGTCGTCTGCGAAAAATGCCTCTACACATAAAACGCGGTGTTGCCCATTCTAAAACGAGACATTGAAAATAAACTATTTAATAACACAATTACGCAGATTGAAAAAGTCTGGCTCTTTGTTTCCTCGAAAATCATTTTTTGCCCAATGAAACCAAAAAATTGAAACCAAAAAATAAATAAATAAATAATAAAACAAATCAACCCCCTCCCCCCCCCCCCAAACAAAAAAAAATCCGCGGTTTTATTTAGCCCAGCGATGATTCGGGTTCACCGGACTAACGTAAGATCCTATAACTATATGAGAGTCAGCAGCTGGTCTGGCACAACAAACGTCTCTCATATGATCTCACAATACGGAGTAAATATAACGAGAGATTGAAGAAGGAGAGAAAGTTGGAGCAAAGTAAGATTAAAGGGGTTAAGAATGGGGGAAGAGGGACAGAGGACAAGAGACAGAATTGCGTGTGGCCATCCAGCCAGCCAGTTGGACAGCGAGTAGGTATAACCGCGGAACTCTAGACAGCTGAAACCCCGAGTTACTCAAAGTTCTAAAGTCGTAAGCACCGGAGCACTTGCAAGTATAAAACAGCAAGTGCATCGTGTGACTTTTCGCACCGCGTATCCAGACGATGACACAGCAACCACCGCATTTAGACGGGTTCTGGGTTGACTTCAATTTCATTTATTTGAAATTCTAGAAAGACACATTGCGCCCATTTGAGGCCCTCTTATTACCCGTTCGTTGGTCAAAAACTAAATCAAACAATGACCAAAGGGCCCATAATAATTCTAGCGATTCTCATAGGATATCAATTAAGCCTCGAACACAACCTTGTCGTTTTTCATAAACAAGGATGACGATCGTTGGGAGGAAAAAATTATAAGTAGTGATTAGAGGAATGATCAAAAAATTAAGGCCCTTAGAGTTTCGTGTTCCGGAGGAAGTATCAAGTCCGTCTCAGTTTTAGAATTTAAATTGATAACGTTTACGTTTCGAGTGTATTTTTTGTTAAAAATGATCAATTGAAAAAATCCATTAAGATGTAGGTATATAGATATAAGTTGATGTGCTAAGTATAGAATCTTTTGTATCTATTAATTTTATTTTTTCAGTTTAGATGTAAAGATCAAAGCGACCACTGTATACAATATCACTGATACATAAGTATATAAACGCGTCAAATGTTCTTTTACCCATCATTTGCTGTATCAAAGCAAACTATAACAGTGTCTATGAAGTAGCTTCGGATAAATCACCTCAAGGAGATAGACGAATAATTAATAAACATTAACTATCCCACGCTGATGCTGATGTTGCTGCAGTAGTAGCTACTCGCTACGCAAATGAATTTTGGATCATAAATTTGATCTTCTTTCATGATTTTCGGTAAAATTTCATACCCTCTCATCACACGGAAGCAGACGTATCTCGTAGAATTGCAATGAATAAATCATTTGGAAATCGGTCAAAATGCGCATACGGGTTCCAAAATTTATAAATTCGTTTGATCGCTCCAAGTGCCAATTCATATTTTTGATATGAAACGTATTCGTATAAGGTTCAAAGCCTGTTTCTACGTGAGAAGAAAGTATCATATCTGACATTTGATCCATAAACGATATTCCATCGTAATTAAATTTGTCAAAGAATTTGTCGGAATTTTTATCTACCTATACATATGTGTGACGTGATCCATCTCTATGTGCCTATACAGACGTCTTACCAAATAGAGTTTTAGACACTTGACATCTTTCTGTGTAAATAATTATCATTTTTACTCTATCCTCTTATCTACTACTGCATCGGAAATCCTGCCGCGTGTGTCCGGGTAGGAAATACGTAATCTGTTTGCGCGCTTAGATCTGTAGATACTTACTCTTCTCGCGGTGTCTACCGAATAGATTATAAAGAAGCCGCCTTTGATACAAACCCCAAAAGAGCGAGAGAGTAAGCGAGTATATTTCAAGCTACACCTGTGCAGCATTATGGGCCAAGAACTTACGTGTAGAAATTTGTATGTATACTGTGTGGGTACACGAATGTATTGTATGTACTGGTAGCCAGGTATACCTGTAATTTGTACATACATACATCGAAGAGTTGACCATTCGATGTTCAGAGCTCAGAGGGATGCCGACTATGGTTATAATATACGCAGGTATTAATGTATGTGAACAAATACGAATGTATGTATGTATGTATGTACTACATACGTATGTACCACAGCGGCACTTCTTTCTTTTTTTTTTTTCAATTTTTTTTTTCAATATTTTTATTTCATTTTTTATTTATTTTTATTTTTTTATATATACCCGAATGCAGGATGAGCTTCGAATAAAACTACTCGTTGTGTAACATTATTCAATTTACCTGCTGTGTGGCTTCTATAAAGGAATTAATCTGGCTTAGTATGGCTTTTGAAGATTAACCGACAAGTAAAAATCTTCTAATTGAGAGAGAAGAATTGAAGACAAGAAAGAATACGATTCATGAATGAGTGAGTATTGCATAGAGATACTAGTCGATAAAGTGAGAAGAATTAATTTATTTTTGTCGGAATAGATTTTAGAGAGTAAATAATCAGCGTTAAAAAAAAAATCTTTTCTAGGGAAACGTGAGTAAACGTAAGTTTTATGAACTAAAGTAAAACTGATTCAACACTTTTGTTCATGCTTGTGAATTATGAAGCACCTGCCTCTCATTCACTCGACTGTATAAATAATAAAAGCTTGAAATGTGAAAATAGCAACTTCTGGCACCGCTCTGGGGTCTCTCAATCAACGAAAGTACACCCACTCGGTCAAAATTGCAAAGAAATACGTTCTAAATTCTCAGGTGCTTAATTCTGAGATATACAACCTCGATAGAATGAACCCCTGATCATCAAAGAATATGGAATGAATGGACGAATACAGATGACAGTTTTTGACGAGAATAAGAAGGAAACAAAGAAAAATAACAATTTTGCTTAAGAAACTTCCCCTTGATATGTATGAATGTATTTTAGTTGATTTGAGAAGGAATCAGGCATCGCTTCCATCGGTGACACATACCGCGTTGTCGGATAGAGCGATAGGAATTGGAGTTAATGCAATAACTTTTTTGGTCTTTGGAGTTCGCGTTGAGTGCGCAAAAAAACAAACCAAAAAAAAAAAGAGGGAAAGGAAAAATGTTTTAAAAAAATAAAAAGAGTAGACGTAAGTGAAATATTTCATTTCGAGTACGTATAGGTATGTACTGCAGTCGAACACGTCGTATATATCACAACGACGCGATACATAAAACTTAAAAGGTTCGATTTGTTACCAGATAGTGGTATCTCCGGACAGTATTACTCTATAATCCAGACCTCTTCGAGTTGAAGGATGTATGTAGATATGTATATACATACGTATGCCCGGGACTACCGGGATTCAGAGATTATACTTTTTTTCGATTTTATAATACGATTGTTACCACGGGACAAGAAAGCACCCAATACGAACATCATGAATTCAACATAAATGAATAAAGTTAAGGTATATATACTGTATCTAGGATATATATCTAATACATCAATTACCCACATTTTATCTCGATCAAAGATCGTGTGTATAACTTATAACTATAGAATTCCGGTTTTTGGTAGGTGTAGGTATATATATTTATATATAAATAAAAACTGAAACCACGTATCCATTTTTTTTATAAAAAAAAAAACTCAAAACACGAAATACGTATGATTTTTCTTGGTGAAGAAATCACGCGATGTTGTGCGAGTATCGAGGGTGATGGGTAGACGGGGAATTTGTTTGAAATCAAAATACGCGAGTGCCACATAACGAGATCACGTTTCCAAAAGACGTAATTCGAGTTGACTGCTGCGGTGCATTGGACTGAAGACGAAGAGAGGATATGAGTCGAGTTAGTATGGAAAGAGGGAGGAGGCTCCAGCATCAGCATCAGCAGACGCGACCGTGTGTTTTCGGTTATTTCTAATTCCAACAAATTGTTCAGCTACGTTTTCCTCCGAGACTATAAGGGCGACACATACATAGTCGCCCTTACGCTTCCACAAAGAAGTTGTAGTATCTACTGCACCGTTATGACCCTGAATTTTTACGCTTCTGCAGCAGCAGCAGCAGCTACTCTTAGCGTAGCTTATAGATGCTGTAGCTATGAGCCATAGGGGCGTACCGTGGAGCCAATCAACGCGTCACTAATTAAAATTCACGCTACCTTAGCATCGCAGCTCCGATCTCAAAAATGAAAAAAGATAAAAAAAAAAAATAAATAAAATAAAACATGTTAGAAAAAGGAATAAGAAAAAGAAGAAAAGTACAAAAAAATTTTTAAAAAATGTTAAAAAAGAAACTAGACCGGGTAAGTTTTTTATAACAGCGGCGCATCTGATGTTATATATATTTTGTGTGTATACTATATCTATATGAACGTGCGCAGCAAGCTTCCGGTGTCTTTTGGTTCAGCCTAGCCGCGATCTCTATGCCCTTCCGCCTGCTACGGCGATTCATCTGACAACTTCGTGGCCTCCAGGTGCACTCTTGTCGTCCGCCTACTTCTCTTATCGCTCTTTCAAATTAGTTCCTTTATTTGACTTTTTATTTTCATTTTTTTTTTTTTTTCAGGTTTTTTTTTTAGTTTTTTTCGACACCAAACTACAAAGTCGTACGTGTGACACGTGCCGTTCTATTTTTTCTTTTTTTTTCTTTTTCATTAATTATTTTCATTCGAAAAGAGAAGCTATAATCTAGTTCAGTTTATATATTTATCATTTTTAAATAGTTTTTACAATCTCTATTCATTCGTTCTTCCCGAAGTAAAAAAAAATTAAAAAACAAAAAAAAATTAACGTGTAAAGGGAAATGTGGAGCAATCTTATACTCCAACTTTTCTCTCATTCATAGAATCGAAAAAGATTTGTTTTATATATCACATGGCAAGATTTGAGAAACACAAAAAAATTTATTCAGATAGGGTAAAATTCCTCTCTTTTAATTAATCGATAAAAAAAATTTGATCATACATTTTTTGAATCTATTACATTTATTTTTTTGTTGTTGGGAAGGGGGGTGGGGGGGGGGGGGCATATATTACTCCATTTACCCTAATTTTTGAAGTGGGCCATATTACCCCACGTTCCCATATATTCTCATTTACTAGGAAAAAAATTCGATTGACGAGAAAAAGAAAAGAAAAAGAAATTAAAAAATCAGAGGTGTATACAGCAATTTCAGTTTCAATAAAAATTTTTAAACGAAAAATTTCGGACTCGTGGGAATTGAATAATTCACAACTGAGTACCATCACCTTAGAAGTTTCTTCACTTTTAGAATTTGAAGAAAAAAAAAAATCTTCAAGAACGGCCCGGCATTATGGTAATTTAACGAGCAGTACTGGGGCAAGAATAGGCTCTGTGGGGTTAAAGAAAGAGACGCTTAGCTGCTGCAGAGGTGACTGACGGATGGCACTAATGAGACAGCGTCGGTCTGGTTTGATCCCCGAGACTCGAATAGGTATTTAGGTATAGGTATACCTGCAAGTAGGTATTCGATTAGACACGAAATAGATGTGTTAAAATTTTTTATTTTAACGCAAAATTACGAAACTGCTATAAAACAAAAAAAGTATCAACCATATTCTTCATTTTGTGAAAATTCAAAAATTTTGGAAATCATTTTTCGGACCGCTATTACTATTTGTGAAAAAATAATTATCTGACCATATGCCTGAAAAAAAAAAAAATCGTAGTGTGAAAAATCTTCAATAAATAATTGCGTTTTTCATTTATCTTGATATATTATCGAAGTGAAGCTGCAGTGTAGAGAGAAACGCGTGTGTCTGAGCTGTTAAATTGCGAATAAATAGAAATTGCCATGAGATGGGCAATACGCGGTAGCTGCAGCGTATAAATGTACAATGCCAATTACCAGAAGCCACTGCAGAGAGTCACGACCCGTGCGCCGCACGCATATTTCTTCTTCCTGCCCGCTGCCGCGGATGCATGTCTCGAGTTGAATGCAAAATCGATATAACAATGTGCGAAGAATGAGGATCGGTAAATTTTATAGTGAAAAAATCAATTGCTTTAATCAACTTCCTATATAAATTACAGAATTATTATTTTTATGATCTAATGCAACTTGGCCAGGTTTGAAGGCCGTTGAAAAGTGGAAATGGCCATTAGATTTTTTATTGAGGACAAAAAAAAATATTTGAGCAACAAAAATGGACTCCGATTTTTCAAAAAATCGAATTAATTTGGACTATTTTCAGTAGGATCTGAAATCAAAAGATCGTGAAATGATTGCGAATGGAAAATACAAGAAATCGAAAGAAGTAGCGACTATTTATATTCAAGAATCAAGAATAAATAAGAAAAAAGTAAATTTGACATATCGCGTCAATACAACTTATAGGCGCCATTCTGGCGGGTTAATTTTTATTCAGCAAGTGTTACACCTGAACTTTTAGCTCAGACCATGAATTATTCCTTGCGTGCATCTCTCATGGGAAGGAATTAGAAGGAGTTACAGCTCTCTTCTCGTGCGCGAATAGTATTAATTCCCTTGGTATAAAAATAGCATTCGACATTCTAATCTCTTCGTAAAAATCTTAGATGATTATTCATTATAAATTATACATACCTACATGCATTTATAACGAATAACTCAAATTACGTCAATCGGGGAAACAAAAATTAACGGAGCTTCAGAGTTGAAATTCTAAATTTTTAAAGTCCCGAGTGGTCAAAATATTGCGAATTTATTTGAGACGATTTCGAATGTTCGAAAACTTTCAAGTTCAGAATATTAAAATTTGAAAAGATCAAAATGCAGACAGTCCAAAAATTAATTTGGGGGGCATGACGCGTGGATTTCAGGTTTCGGAGTCTTGTCCCTTAGGAATTTTTAACCAATCTACGGTGTTTTTCGATTCAAAGTTATTTAAATTAAATATACAAACTTTCGGGGAAATACCCTTTCCAAAAACTGTGAATCGGTAATATTAAAAATCGGAATTTATACCGTTCGAAATTTTTAAAATTCGGATCTTAAACCGCCCCAAATTAAGAAATATAATAAAAAATTTCAGCTAGAAAATTTTAGCAATTATACTAAGTTTATTTATAAAAAAAATCTTGTGGAATGTATTTCTTTGAAATTCCAATCCAAACGATGATTTACTGTTGAGCTTTGAGGCTTCTGAACTTCGCCGAAAGTGTATGATGAAAAAAAGCAGCCATCTGCGGCGATGAAGTATCTCTGTACCTAAATCTTGAACGAAAAACGGTTTGGTCCGACTCTTTTAACTCCACAACCCACAACTTGCGCAAAGATTCAACAGCCGGAGGTCTGAGTATTAGTGTCCGGTGTCAAGAGGGTATACGCAATGGAGTCAAATCGACTTTAACTTGGCGTAAGGTAACACCAAAACCTTCGGTAAAGGCGCATGATGCATAAGAGTTAAGAGTCGCAAGAGATAGGTACAACATACATACCTTATACACGCACCGTAAATCAAAGATCATTACGAACTGACAGCTGAACGTAATGAGAGAAGATCCGGATTTCGGGATCCTCCTCCTCCTCCTCTTCCTCCACCTCCACATTCATACTCTTCCATATTATTTCTACAGGAGTGAAATATTACAGGGTGTTAATGTTTTTATGGGGCTTGATATCTGAGTCTTTGATTATGGTTCTTCGGTCGTTTACTATATACCTAATACCATGATGTATACATTCTCCGTTCTTCAAGGATCGACGATTTAATTAACGCTAAGCCCTTTTATGGCCGTAAATTTATTGCACCACTATATATATTATATATATAATATATGCCGTCGTATTATACCTATGTATAAGGAAAATTATTATTCAAACATCTGTAGTGCATAATAATGACATAAAAAAAAATTCTATATCAATGCAGATTTTTGCCCATATAAGGTATCAATAAATTTCAGATTTATATATCATAAAAAAAACAACTATAAATCGTTATTTTTCTTTAACTAAAATTCGCTTCATATGAAAACCGACGTTTAACTAAACTCTGTAACGAAGCTTTCTAACGGCTATACCTATATCCGATCAATATATTAGCATGGAAATGTCTGGATCTATCTAGTATTTATATAAAAACCGATTACGTTCGATCCGAAGAGTTGTTGCACAACTTTAGCTATCGAAATGTATTAATTGAAGTGTGACCAACGTTGGGAAATAAATTTCTTTCCAATATTATAAGCGATTTTTGCAATACATATTGTAAAAAATATTCTGGGTTTTTATTTTCCTTAATAAAATGATCAATTTTGATTAAATTCTTAACGATATGCGGTAATTTAATTCAAGAGTTCATACGGTGTAAATGATGGGCGTTAAATTCTGGGGATAGTCAAGATGCTCGAATGAGGTTTAATTTAAACAATAGAAAATTCTTCGTTTAAATTTAGATCAGTTCAACTGCACGGGAGATTCTGCATAGTATAGCTATGTGAATGAAGCCAAAAGTCATTCTTATTGTTCTATTGACTCTGAGCCGAGCCAATCTCTGCAGTAACTATCTGCACTGCAATTCTTCACGGGACAATAACGACTGTCCTAAATGTCTGAGGTCCAAAGTCTCCCGAGTATAGGGAGCCAGAGCCAAGATAAATAAAAGGTATAAAGTCATTCTTCGTATCAGATATCCTTCCTCTTAGCTTATATGTTAGTTTAGAAATGTTGAGGTATGCTGTATGCAAGTATGCAGCTCGCTTCCATCCGCCCAACTTCGTCGCCGCCGTTGCTGCATGCTGCTGCTACTGCTGCTGCTGCTGCTGCAGATTCTAGGAATAATATTTTTTCTTTAAATTGCGTCCCCGACCCTCAGCCCGCGAGTCTTTTCAGCTTTGCCGTCAATTTATACGAAGGGATGCACGTCGTGGTGGTTGATGCGCCGATGGTATAAGTTGGGACTCGGAAGATGCAGGGTCCGTGTCCGTTTGATCTCGCTTGAAATAGTCCGAGCCACGCAGATACCTCTTGCTCATTCTATTTCTCTTATTCTCTTTATCTTTATATCTCTTTCTCACTTTTTCTTATACTCTCTGTACGCGTGTGCAAACTAACTCCAGACACTGTAACTTCACGCGCTGCAACTTTCCGCCTCATCTGGACCATTTTATCATTTTTACTAACTACGGAGACGCATTTGATCCACAGATTTTACGCTCGAGGTAGTTAAAAGAGCTAAAGCATGTCTATCGCATAGCTACTTGTGCAGATCATCAATTTTAATTATTAGTTAATAATTACCGTAACTTATATTATAAATCGTCGTCTTGGAAACCGTAAAATTTCATTATAGCGAATTAAAGGACATAGGTATACAGACGAAAGGGAAAAAAAATCGTCCGAAAAAGTTAAGGGCAGAGGCACGAGCTCCGCGAGCAGATGTGACTAACTTCTAAGCTTTTTTACTCATCATCTATTCATCCCGCGAAGGATCGTACCGCATGTGGCGTTATACTTCGCCGGATAACAACGAGGGGAAGAAATAATATATCTAGAAAATTTTCTCGCTGTGTATCCGTTTTCGAAAATCTCGAGTATCTGGTTGAAATATCGAGTCATTACTGACAATAAGTGACACTCGGGAATATTTCGATGTTCTACTAAAAGCTTGCGTCAAAATACTCAAGGGTTTCAAGAGCCGCAGTCTTTTGGTGGATCTATTTCACCGTTTGCTTATATACGTTTAATGAAAGCGTCTTTCCGCCGTTGTGGAGAAACTTAATCGCTACTCGTTTGTTACCTTTATATACATAGGTATATGGGTGTATACATATTATGTACATACGATCTTAAGTAGCGATCTTAGTAAGTAATCCGAGTACCTATTTCCGGTCCCCGGTTACCCAAATGCCCGCATTTGGTGGCTTAATAAGTTAAAGCGAACTTTGAACCGTTTCAATTAACTTAATTAATATTATTATTATTATGTTTCGGTTGTCAGTAGTTGTTTTTTTTTTTTTTTTTTTTTTTTATTAACTAAAAATTTGTTTTATATCATTTTTTAGAATGAATTAGCATTCCGAAATCGTATATATCCTAGCGATAATTTGTCACAGACGAATATAGGTACGGCGTGTCAGATGAACGAGGTGCGTGCAAAATGACCCGGTATACACCGTTGCAGCGTGGGTTTTGGTACGAATCTATTCCCGTATAATTGCGCGTAACTAATTAGCTCGGTGTCCTGTGTAATTGACTTTTGCAAAGATCATTGCACCGCATTTCGTCAGTTAAGTATAGTCGACTAGAAATTATACATATGTAGTAAGTATTAAATTTTATAACGAGGTATATGTATATACCTAGCTACCTCTACATATTTAATCATTGAGAACTCGGGATGCTGCATGCTGTTTCGTATACGTAAATCATTTTCCTCCACTGACGCACATTATACATACACGCCTTCGCGAAGAGAATTAATCTACCGATAGTTCATTGCTTTAAAGTTAAATGTACCGAAACAAGGTTGAGGCCGCTATATGTCAACGGCAAAAATTCACGAGACAGAATTAAGAGCAGGTTTGAAAATAAAAATTTGTGTAATAATAATGAATATTTTTCATCATAGCCGAGAATAATTATTATTCTCTTATTTATATAAAGAAAAAAAGACCTTAAACGAATTTCACACCGGTTTATAATTACATATTGCATATAAAATCAATATATATACCTGTCATACAATTTCGCGGATTTATATTATACATTGCACGCATGTAACGTATACATATAGGAGTGCATATGAATACGTAATTTTTGTGTGATAATTAATAAGGATTTGTGTAATACAAACGTGTTTGAAAGGAAGGAGACGTAAACTTCAGTAACACTATTGAGTTTTATTATTATAGTAACCACATCCCTGTCCGGATTCGCAGTAAAGTATAGTCGATGATCCATTGTCTTGTAATTCCATAATTTATTATACGGTGTTGCAGAACCCAAAGAAGCTGGGCGACCGTAGTACAAGACTGGATGCGTTCTCTCTTTATATTACTTTAGCTGCAGGGGGAAGTGAACGTGATTTTTAGACCCTCGAAGCATCGCCCGGATATATAAACAACCTCAGCGGCTCTACGCCGTTCGCGAAATTCGAAAAAAAGTTTCTTCGTATAAGACACGTCGAATAAAAACGAGTTACGAATATCTAATTTCCGTTTATGCAAATTGGAAAATAAAGAACGGTGATCATTGCAATTATAATGTCGTTGAATAAAAATCTTACCAATATAAAATAAAAAGTCTTAAATTTCTGCGAATGAATTCTTATTTAATCTCTTTTTCTTTAATCTAATCTGTAATATCGATGTTTTTATCTCTGCGGAGAAGAATTTACTGCAGTAGATTTTCCATACGATTTCCGGTTTATTTTTAAACTTATTATACGAATGAATAAGAACTTCTGGTACAGCCTTCTGTTTGCTATTTCAAAATAGTTCACTTTCTCGGTGAATAGCAATATCTTTAGTTTCCAAGTCTAGTTGTCGTTAGCCCCAATTACCCTCGGCGCCCTGCTGCTACTCTATGCACCCTTTTGGTGTACAAGAGAGCCTAATGACTCGGTCACGAAGCACTTATAACGTATACCTTGCAGACTGACAATAATTACTTCAGAGACGTTAACAACGAACTTTAGAATTAGTTGTTCCGGATATCCTCTCTCGCTGGTGCATCTGATAGCTCGAAAATCATTGCTGGAAAATTTTAGAAGCTAAAACTCGGGTCTTCAGTATTTGATTTTAAATAAAGTACACGTATCGTAAAAATGTGTTTGTTCGTATTTAAATTTGGTTGTTAATTAAAATATGATTTTCGCTTTCTCGATATTTATTATATACCTATATTTGAAAAAAGGAAGAACAGGATATATGTTTCAGGTTTTTATAATTAAGAAAACGAAATCATGGGCTTTCTATTTTGACGAAATATATCTTAATATAAGAAATCCTATTCTAAGATACAATGCTGCTAACAATATGGTATAGAATCTCATCTCTCAGATGAGTTTCGTGTCGAGATCCGTTAATTAGGACCAAGTTTTTGAATTCTCTCTTGATAATTATCGTGAGAGAATAAGAATATAAGACATGTGCCTATCATCTATATTTACAACATTAAATATACTCTTCTAGTTTCTTAAAAAAAAAAAGAAAGAAGAAAGAAACAAAAAAAAACAAAAATTCGAACAAAAATAATCAAGAAAAAATTAAAAATTAAAAATAAAACATAAAAATACAAATAAAAAACCAGAACACTTACGAAATAAAAAAAATTAGATCAAAACGCGTTTTTTTTTTGTTTTTTGGTTTTTACATTCGACAAATGGGTGTTATATATAATTGACCATTTTTCGTGTATAAAAATTACAATTCTATATATTATATGCAGTTGATAATCATTAATTGATGATCGGTTTGCTATATATATGATCTTTTTTTTTTTTTTTTGCAATTTATTGTGTATACATATATGGTATATGTCTACTTATCCCACGGGACTCTAGCTATAATGTCTTTCTACTAAATTATCCATTATAGATATTTTATTCACTCTCTAGAATAGGTAATATTCTAGAAATTGTCAAATCAACGACCACTTTCAAGAAATAATAACTCCTACAGAATTATAACATACTTGCTAAAATAATAAATGATACACAAATAAATTTTCAAACAATTTTTTCACAACTCTTCAAAAGTCATTTAATTTATCTATACATTAATTTATAGAGATTCCGTTAATAAACGACGAGGAGACAATTATTAAAAAAAAAATCTTGTTGTTTGTTTTCATTTTCTTTGTTTTCTTTTTCAATACAGAATTATATATTCAATTTATTCAATAATAATAATAATAATAATAATAATAATAATAATAATAATAATAATAATAATAATAGTAGTAGTAGTAGTAATAATAATAATACCTAAATAACGTTAAAAATCACTGTCCAATTTTAATTTGTAGTATGAATATTTACATCCCCCGTAGAATTTCTTTCATTATTCATTTATTTATTTATTTATTTATTTTTATTCAAATTGCGATAACTTATCATTGTGTTATAATTATTTTGGCAAGCATGCACAGTAGAAAGTGTTATTATTATTATTCTTATAAACGGTCGGTTCAATTAGACATATTATCGAATTTTAAAAATGTATATAAACCGTGTCACAGACGGTCTTTAGCGCTGATGATACACTGCAGATAGTATTACAATTACTTTGGCAGAATTTGTATGGCAAGTATGTGTGTATGGGTATAAAATTACCCTAAAATAGATCTGCCAAAGTTTTATTTATTTATTTATTTTTTCTCATCCTTCTTTTTGTTTTCCTTATTTATTTATTTATTTTTTTTTTTCATGTTTCTCCACTTGATTATTGACAGCTACTAAAATCGCTAATGATAGTCTAGGATTATGTTAGCTTATCAATTCTTGCAAAACAGCCTTGTCAATGTTTAATCATATCTTATTTTAATTTATTATTATTATACCTATATGCGAGCTTGTAACAATTATATTATTACATTATCCTTGTAATGACCGTAAAACTGTATTTTTTAATATTCTATAATACATGGCTGTCCCGCGGCGTCAGTACGATTTATTTAATGATAAAAACAAAGCGCAATGCCACGCTTGACGCTTTGACGACTACGTAAGAAAAAAAAAAGAAAGAAAAGAGAAGAATAAAAAAAAATTTCAAATAAAACAAAATTGATAATTTAATTTGCGGCAATAACTGTCGCCGTTGTTGACTTCTTCTTTAAAACAATATCCTTGATGTTCAGATTAACTTTTTCCTTTCTTGCTGGTGGAACGGATTGAAGACAAAAACGCTTGAAGGCCTCCAACTCACGTTCTGCGTCGTCCATCTCTCCGTCCTCAAGGTCTATATCTTTAGGCGTAAATACGCTCTCTGCAAAAGACACGCTCTGAATACAAGAGTTCACTATTTCTGGTGCGCTCTACTGCATAGAAATTAGGAGAATCTAGTTATGAAAGAGTACATAACTAAATAAGTCTGACATCATGAAATAACAATTAACTCTTCAGTTTTAGATTTATTATTATTATTTTTTGTTTCTTTTTTTATATGTGTTAAGACCTTTATTGCATCAATTTTATTGCCCTATTAGTGTCAAATCACATAGATCTCTATCTTCGTAATTACCTGTCCTATCCAAATCATTCCCCCCCAGTCTATTCAATCTATTCTAACATAGGTGTGAAACATACTGTTATATACCTGTGTTGTGTGCTAATTGCCAATCAATTCATATTATGCGTGTAAATTCCCAAAGTCTATAAGTACTATCTGAAGCTATGTGTAATTATATTCTCCATCTACATTATTTTTTCAAAGTAAGGTAATTCTTCTGATCAAATATCAATTTAAAATATAATTTTTATAGAAAAATTAGCGTAATCCTGTTTTATAAAACGCAAAATAATCTTATTTATTAATGTAATCCTCAGTCCCATTTAAACAGAGGGATAATACTATAACCGTCAGAAAATAAAGAAAATATCAATTTAAACGATTAATTTTATTGTCGTTGATTGGTGAGAAATATAGTAGTATGTATGTACTAATATCTATAATATCTTAATATCACATAGGTTTTTCTAGTCTGTGGATTTATCATATTTATGTATGCTAATATTTGATGTTTTGATGAATTATGTATCGTTGAGTCAATTTTTACAACCGTCTGCTTCGACGTTTCGCATTACAAAATGAAAAAGGATCTACTAACTTTTAACTCTATTTAATGGAATTAAAAGTTGAAACTGTTAGACACAATTGTCTCCTAATTTAAAAGGCTTCATTTTCACCTTATCGAAGTCATAAATCGCTGAAATATATCACTGTGAATTAATAATTCCTTTTCCTTTCCGTAAATCGATATATGTTGTAATTAAGTACATCTGTTGGATTATCGATTAATTAGACAATCATAAAATCGGAGGATTATGTCCTCGAATGAGATCAGTATATAAATGAAACAGATAGTTAAATGTAAAGATTCGATCTCTCGAATAAAAAGCGTCCGTAAGATTGTGAGAAATGAATAAATAAAGTAGAAAAATAATGGAATAAGAAAGATTAACGAAATACTACGTAACACTAACAGCCAAAAGCATTAAGAGTAATAAGTTAAAAATTTTTACCCACGCAAATGTACTAACGGTGACTATTAAAACGTGAACAAAATACAACTATACCTAATAGACTTATAGAAATTATAAATTAACAAGGCTATCCTAGCAACGTTAAATAGTCAAGAATAATAAAATTTAGTTAACTATTTGTACGGATTGTTGAAAACAAATAAGCAAATTTACATGTTTTAAGTTATTTATTGTTGTTCTCACCAACGAGGTTCCAGTCATCTCCATTTTGTCGAGTCCCGTTCCCCTTCTTTTTCTTTTTCTTTCCTTTACCACTACTAGAAGCTGCCATAGTAGCGCTGATTGCTTCTCTGACTGCTGTTTTAGCCTGCTGAACATTATCCATAACAGCTTCTGATCTAACTTTCGTTAAAGTTACACTTGTGCCTCTCAAATTTATCCCATTTTCAGGAATCGGTTGCCCGCTTGTTACTTTACTGATTTGAATATTCGCCAGGCCAGCTAATCCAGTGCAATCTGGTGTCAACCTGCTGCGAAGTTCAGCCAAACTTGATGGAATAATACTGTTTTGTTTTCCACCCAAATTCTGTTGAGGCGAAATTTTGCTACTTGATAAATCGCCTTTCACAATAAAATCAGGTTTAGGAGGTGGCGTTAAACCAGCATTAATTGCTTGCTGAAGTGCTGGACTTCTTATAGTCACCATACCATTTTCTGACACTTTTATAATCGCGGCTTGTTGGGTAGGCTCCATTTTTGGAGGGCCAAATGCAGGGTTTCTTATAGTAACCATGTTACTTCCTGGATTATGTAAAATACGTGCTGGCTCATCGGCATGCCCATTCGTTAAGGGAACGCTATTTGATGTGTTGTTTTGAGAGACATTGGTATTTGCAGTTCCAGAAGCATTATTCGTCGAAGTTTTGTTACTATTGTTCTTCTTCTTCTTCTTTTTTCCATTTGTACTTTGGTTTGGCTGATTGTCTTTAGAAGAATCTGAAATAAGAAAATAACTGTGTTAAATCTTTTGTCTCGTTTAATTGAAAATGCGTAAGATTTAAAACTCTTCAATGAACTATCAGATAAAATTACAAAAAACGATTCATTCTGTTCATTCTTTACATAGCAAAAAAATACATAAATAAATAACTGACCTTTATCGTTAGACTTTGGCAGTAGATCTTGCTTGAGCTTTCCGGTGTCTACAACGATGACGTTTCCTCCTCCTTGAGGACTGGCATAGTTTGATTGAACCCCGCTCATTGGAGCAGCAATGATGGTTGTTTGCTTGGGTGGATTGACCGGTTTTGGTAACAGTGTAGATCTAATAGGCATAGGTTTTGCAGGAGCGTTTACCTTAGTTATCGTAATACCTGGTGGTAATTTGAGATTCTCAATATTTATCTTTGAATTTGCACCAATATCCTTAAACTGACTACTAAGAGGTGAGCTGATTCGTTCAGCGGCAGTGTTTTGAGTTTCGGCAGTGATTGATGATTTAGGTGAAACTTGAATAGCGGTGTTATGATTCTTCTGATTGTTGCTTTTTGTTTTAACAGCATTATTACTACCGGTATTTTTGTACTTATTAAGAGGTGTTTGATTATTCTTATCTTGAGATTGTCCCTTTGACTTTTTACTATTTGATTCATTGATTGAAGTTTGTTGTTGTTTTTGTACACATGGTGTTACATCAGGCACCGTGTTAACTTTACTTTGTTTTTTATTATTCCCAGTAGGCTGTAACTGTTGTTGTTGATTTTTACCCTTGTTAGCAACATTTTGTGGTTGCATCAAGTTCTCCTTGTTTTCTATATTCTTCTTGTCTTTTTTAGACTTCATTGTTTTTGTCTCGTTCAAATTTTGCTGTTGCTGATGTTTAGAACCAATACTATTCTTCTCATCACTCTGCTTTCCGCCCTTTGATTTCTCACTACCCTGTTGATTTTTTATGGTTTTATTTTCACTGATATTAACTATTTGTTGTTTTAAATTCGTACTACTTGATGGCTGCTGTACAGGATTACATTTCACTTGTTGTTGCTGTTGTTGTTGTTGTTGCTGCTGCTGCTGCTGTTGCTGCTGACTGTTATTTCCCTTATTCTTTTTCTTTTTTCCATTAGTTTTCTGATTCTGCGGTTGTTCAGCTTTAGACGAAGCAGGTTCTTTAGTCTGCCCATTAACCAACGTAAATAGCACTTTGTCTTCCGCTGGTGTCTGTCCTTTCAAAGTAATGGTAACCGTTGGTTCGGCGCTATTTGATTCCATGACTCTTTTTATGGTTACAATTTGCGGCTGATTTTCCGGTTGATTCTTAAGCTTTTCCGATTCCTTTAGTAACGCTTCTTCCTTAGCCTTTGCTTCCTTCTTGAGCTTTTGCCTTTCCTTTTTACATTTCTTCTCACTTTTTTCTTCTAAGATCTTAGTAGATGTAGAAATACTGCTTTTAATCCCATCAACTTTGTCAATGCATATCGAACCTTTGCTTCTTTGATTTGGAACAGCAGTTTCATCTCTTCTATCAACACTCAACACACTCTTGTTTTTTTGATTCGATTGTACAAGTGGTGATTTGATTTTAGTTGCAGTATTGTTAATGTCGTCTTTATCTTTCTTTTTATTTGGTTGTCTACAAGCCGAGGTAACCATTGGTGCCGGAGCAGGTAATATTGAAACTTCTGGCAACGTACGTTGCGGCAATAATCTTTGTAGAATAGGTTTCTGCGGATCAACAACAGTTATAGTAACTTCAGGTGTTTTCTTTTGCAGTTCTATCAGCCTCTGTTTTTCAACTTCTTGTTTGTCCTTTTTCAGTTTCTCATCCAGCTGTTAAAAAGACATTAAAATCATGTGAAATACCACCAATATAATACAAAAAAAAATTTATGTTCCTTACTAAACGATAACTTACTTTTTTTTGCCTTTGTCTTGCTTTCTTTTCAGCTTTTTTGTTGTCTTTTTTCCCATTCTGATTTCCCTCGATGAATTCAAGCAGTGCCTCCAAGTCCCTCTGGTCTCTTGTATCCTGATGTTGGATGGGTGTGATGGACACAGGAGTGTTAGGTCGAGGAACAGATTGATTAGGTAAAGCGTTTGTATTAGGGATAGCATTAGAATTCAAAGATGGGACTTCGACGGGAGTTTTTGGTGGACTACAGGAAGCTTTACACTTCTTTGCTTTCTTCTTTGTCAATAGTTGCCTCAACCGTTCCCTCATTTCATTGTAATTTCGACTAACAGGTGCTACTGAGGGCTGAAAAACAGAAATAACAATATTTAAACAATTTAATAAATGTAAAACGGAATCTAATGTCTCAAGGCCTGATTGAGCAACTACTAACCACTCCATGACCAAACACTTCGCAATAACAGCAATCGCAGTGTCTACTGGAATCTCTGGGAGTCGAACTGCTCGTCGAACACGAATCTTCCTGACTGCTTCCAGAGTCTGAACAATCCCCGTCACCTGCACCAACTGTAATCATGAAAAGATTGTTTAAAAATAATTAAATAATGAAACTGTCCATTAATATTCAACGAATCTTAGGTATCATGAATACTAACGATCGCTACAAGAGACCCTCTTTATATGTTCGATGTTAGCCTGCTTGTGACAAGCGTGAGGCACGTGATTAGGATGAGCATGTCCTCTATGAGCGTTTGCTGTACCCTTGACAAGATCTGGTAATGGACCGTGAGAGTGGGCGTGAGTAGGACCTGTTTAAAAAAGTTTGATGATGAGTCAATGGCCAATTATCTAAATTCTAATTGACTAGAAGCCAGGTTTAATAAACTATCAAACTTATATCATGTAAATATTTGTTCAACGTAAAAATATTGTGTAGAAGCTACCCAAATTCAAGGAAAACAATTAGGTAGGTATTTTAAACCAATTATGGAACGATATGTCACTTACACCTACCAGGATGTGGTAGATGATTATGATTGTGTGTGATGTTGGGCGTCTGCGTAGTGGAGTGCCTAGTCTGAATATGATTTGGCTGAGCAGCGCTTGGTCTATTAGCTGCCTTTCTTGCAGCCGAACTTGATTTAGCAGTAGATACAATAGGAGATTCAGACTGTCCGTATCCGTTAGTCATTGCAGTATCTGAACGAGCTGTTTAAATATCATTATTATAAAGATATGAAGATCCTGAAGGCTTTTATGTGATACATTCAAAGATTTTCTTACATTTTTGTAAACAAGGACAAGTATCCCACTTCTGTTTTGATTTAAGTAAACAAGAACAGGGTCGATTTTCAAGCACTTCTTTCTTCCTTTCTACAATTTCCTTAGCATGTTGATATACACAAGGACAAGGCTGCGGTTCTGTATCTCTTAAATCAGTGTCCTCAGTATCACTGTGATTTTCATCCAATTGCTTCTTTCTGAGATCTACATCTTCAGTTTTTTTCTTAATTTGTGGACCAAAAGGGCATAATTTTTTCTCGTCCGATTTACTACTGGATAATCCATTGCTCATGTCACTAGTCGAATTATTAGGCTTCTTAGGTCCTGCAGCAAATGCTGTATGCAGATTGTAAAGATGCGGATATACTCCGTTCATATCCACCGAACCGTTCTTTATTGCCGTGCAATTTACTCCGCCTAATGAACAGCGTGAAACAACAAGTCATTTTTTGTTGCAAAAACTTTTTGGCAATATTTTTGATCAATTAAATTGTAATTAAACAAAAAGCCTGATATTTACCTGATAAACCATTGCTAATCGGTGGGAATGGATTGAAATTGTTAGTGTGCAGATTGAGATTGAGAGGTGATCCTTTACCGATCCGCTATTGAAAAAAAATATGAGTTAATAATTTTTACAATTAAAAAGATCAATACTTTTATCATTTATACATTATACTCAGATGTAAAAAAGAAATGCGACTTAAAACACTTATATAAAATACGTACAGTAGGTGAGGTTCGAGGCACAGTACAGACATGGCATTCACACGTTTGTTCATCACCTCCACCAATCTCCCCTTCACTACCCTCACCATCACCTCTTTCATCATTCGTTGGACTGAAAATGAAGTTATTCTCAACAATGAAGCTGGTAAATAATATTTAGAGCCAAGCTTATTCATTTGTGGTGCAATTATTAAGATATTATTTTCGATGCAACTGGATTCAGTTATTTAATTGATCCTCACCTTCCCGACCTTGGTGAAGGAGGCGGTGTAACGAATCCGTAGTTAAGAACATGATTAACAGCACACTCGTAGCCAAACCAATATTCTGGTTCGTTACAATGACCATTCATAGGTGTAGGAGGCCCGACGTTATGACCATTGATCTCCGTTAGTGCTTCCGTTGATGTAAGAGCCCCTACCATATCAGCGAGCCGTAGATGCGTCGATTTATTAGCATCCTCTGCTAAACTTTCCAAGATGTCGCTATCCAGCGGCAAATTTAATGCATCTAAACCCAGGTCTGAGTTTGGACTTGGTGGTCTACTGTTTGGACTCAGAGCTCCGACTGCTCCCAGTGTAGCAAGTGTCAAGAGTTGCTCATCAAATTCAGATAACTCACTAAAACAAAGAAGATTTTGTTCTTTGGTCATTATTCTGTTGTTTCTTGTTTTGATATAGGAAGAAATTTTGGTTCTAGAGATCAGAAGCTTTTCCAAAAGCAGTGATAATTACCTAGAAAAAATAGTCAACGTTAGGTATTAATAAGAAGGTTCACTAACTTAGAAGTTCTGTTCCACATTCGCTGTTGTATTAGTTTTCTTCTAGCTTTAAACAGCTCCCAATCTTCTCTGAGCATTTTTTGTTTCGCCTTGAGGGCTGCCTGTTCCTGACTGCAATGGACAACCGTTGATTATGTTGAATTACCATTTTTCTAATATTGCTGAAGTAGAATGTATTGACTGAAATATTTTACTGAGAACGTACTTATATTTATCAATTAGACGCTCGGCTTCGGGCCACATGTCACCGATCCTCGTCATTTCATCATCAAAAGCAAGATATCTATGGACTAGACCTTGGTACTCCGCACCCTTTAGAGGTAACAGTTTTCTAAGCTGGAATATTCGAAGCATTCAAGTATGTAGGGGTCTTTCTCTGCTCAGAGACGGATATTCAGTGTTTGAAATACTGATGGATTAGTAATCAGAAAATTTCAAACAAGTTTTGTTGACTTTTATCATTAGTTAAGTCAGTATTGAACATTTAAAACAATAATCCACAACTTTCATCATCATAGTTATAATTTACCTCTCGATTTCTATCAAAACTCTATATTCATTTCAACATAAAACTCAAACCGCAATTATATTTGGAATTGTAATAATCTATAAGAGGTACAACTTTCGGTTTTCAAACTAAATAAAAAATTGATCAATAAATACACCGATTTTGCTCAAATTCTTTAAACATCAGTTCATATCAAGTTATTAATATTACCTGTCCAATAAACGGTGGTAAATTATTCTGCACGAGTGGATCTGTGTAGACACAACTTTGGTAAAGCCTTTTATTGAGGCAATCCCAGGTAAGATTAAACTTGGAAAGATGTTCATTTTCCAATGGCTCAACCAGACTAGATAGGTGCGATGCTGCAGAAAGCAGCGCATCATATCCATCCAGCAGTCCTGTTCAAATGAAGAATATTTTTCGTAGTTAACTGATGTCGATTAGTGGATTCAATTGAATTTTATTAAATAAACTGAGAGAACTTGACAATATTAGACAGTAAAAATAATAAACTAATTCTGGATATTTACAAATAAATTGATAGTATCAAAAATAATTTCAGACACCAAATTCAACACTCCTTCTCTCAGTTTTTTGCAACTAGTAATGATATATTTAGACAATCGACCTACTTTCAAAATGACATATTGTCTAGCAGATAGTTTCTAATTTTAATTTACAGAATGTTATTTCACGATTAGTGTGTGACATTAGATATTATTTTATAGTTTCTAAAGCACAAGTTACCTACTAGATGCCTAGTTTATAAATTTCATCAATTTATTAATGCCATGCTAAATTCAGGCAGTCTAAAGACTTTAGATAACAAAATCTCTTCGATCTCATTTTTCTCATTTTCAACAAATATTCATGGACTTTATCAATTTATTTTCTTTAGCAATTCCTTCTAGATTCTGGATTCATCTTCAATTCATCAGCTACTTTTGAACGTACTTTACAAAAACCAGTGAAATCTGATCACAGATTTGTTTACCTTCCTTGTTGCTTTGTTATGTCAAGAGGTTAAGCAAAACGAACAAACTTTCAAACATATATGTATAATTAGCAATGAGGTATATTAAACCAGTCTTAAAATTTTTAATTTTATTACCAACCAGTGAGAAATATTTCCGCAAGATTGCTGGCATTCCGATTATGCAGAAGATCTAGTAGTCGAACTTTAGTCTCGACAACAAAATCTTGGGCTTGTCCTTCAAGCCTCATGAAAAGTTGGTGAGGATCCCTCTTACACAGTCTATAAAAAATAAAAACGAAAAATTAAATCATATGATAATGATCTTACCATCCACTAAATAAAAACAAACAAAAATAGACAACTTACTGGAGAATAATCTCATGCATATTATCTAAATGAGCTTTATCGTATTTAGGACGTGGAGAATGAGATATACGAGAAGTCTCTGTAGCAGCTCTAAACACAGAACGTATATGCTGCCTCAATTCCATCCACAATCCTTGTAACCTTGTCACCTCCTCCAATTGCTCGGTCAAAAGTTCCCTGAAAAGAAAACGGAAATAAATGAATATTTTGGCTTCTATATAAAAATGGAGGAGATAATCGAATCTAAAAAATTTTTGATTGCAGTGAGAACACAGCCAAATTCTTTACTCTAAAACCATAAATATTGAGTATCACCTTCGGTCTTTGCACGCATCGCAAGAACACGGTCCTTTGGGTCTTCGAATTGGAGAATTGGGTATAACAAGCATATCGCTAACACCGTCAGCATCTATCTCTGGATTATTTTCACCAGAAGACAGATTTTGTACCTCCGTATCTTCCTCCTGGCTGATATCGATATCATCTTTAATTCGACGATTGGTTGAATTCTGTAAAACGTATCAACTAATTGAGATAACCCATGAAAGAGTAAAAAAATAATGGCAAATAAACGCGTTAAAAAGAGATTATCAACATCATTGTGAAACCAGTGTGCGAAGGTATGATAAAAAATGAGAAAAATTGTCTAAAAACTAGTGGTAATAATTTTACGATGTAGGATTAGACTGGAATTGATTTTTAGGATGTAAATTTGGCACTTATATGATCGATTAAACGGAAAATTGAGATGTGTATAAGCGGGTTAATGGGTGTAACAAAATTGCATACTTCGTTGACAGTTGTTTGTCTATTAGGGGTGGATTTTGAACCGAATGATTCCGCCGGTGCACCGTCGGCCTCTTCACGTCCATCCTCGTCCTCTTGATCCTGATGTGATGTATTATCCTTTTCATGATTAGCCTTGTTGCTAGATTCCTTACCCAGGACGTCACCCATCGCGGCTTCGATGCTCTTTCTTTTCTCGTATTGAGACTGATCCACCTCGTCGTTGCAACCGCTCATTCTATCCGTAAATAAAATCACACGGTCACGCCGCGAAATTCAGATCGAATTATCGCGATGAGAATATGCGAATCGATTCAAATATTTAGCTTTTAAATCTGCCCTGTGTAAATACCTAAAAGGCAAAGTACGCGTACAGTCAACATTCGCTCAATATGGCCGTTCCTATTAGTTCACTATTCGGTATTAAGAGGTTATACGCCACATCCGATAGATGTCGTTACATGTGTCTTATAACCATTGAGTAAAGATGGGTATAGAGTAGCGGACAGCATGGTGAGGGTATGCTTATTTACTGTGTTTTATGTATTACAGCTTTCGCGCCCCACTAGCAGATGGCGCTGACAAAAATCGCCCCAATTTGACCCATAGAGATATGGTTTGACCGTTGAGTGTAGAAACGGTTAGGGACTCTGTGAGCCATTCACGTGTGTACGTCTCAACCACGCGGCACTCTTCTATGTATGAGTCAAACTGTGGCGATTTTTGTCAGCGCCGTCTGCTAGTGGGGCGCGAAAACTCTAGTATGTAAGGAAAAGTAAATAAACATACCCCCACCACGCTGTCCGCACCTCTATACCTATCTTTACTCAATGTTATAACCTTAAAGAGCCGTGCTATATTAACCGCACCAATATTTTTTATTATAGAAGTACTATCAAGTACTATTCCGTTGACAGATCGCATCATGGCGACAGAACAACTGTCAAAACAAATCAATTAACCACATAATGTCAAACAAGGTGAGTTCTTTAAAGATCATAAAAATGATTTATTTAAACGTTTTAGGACAGTGTTTAATTTCAATTCTATTAAAAGACTGAACGACGTATATCGAAATGATAACCTCTCTTCGCGTCTGTGAATTTCACCTATACTCCGTACGAATAATATATATTAATGTTTATGATTAGATCGTTACAGAACGTTACCATCACTTCACGATGTACAAACAAATCTATCTTTTCCCATTATTCCGCTTATTCGACTTTTTGTTATCAAATACGTGATTTTCAGTCAATTGATTCAACATTCTCTACGTGATAACAGCAATAATAATAGTCATGATAATAATGACACCTAAGTATTAATGTTTTTATTAATTATTGCATTATTATTGAATGAAGGGAGCCATAAAGAAGACTATAGAATCAAAGAGCGTAGCTAAAGCGCGTGTCAGTTCAAAAACAAAGAGTAAAAATCCTAGCAGTGGATCTTCCGAGATTTTTCCACCATCTGAGTCGAGAGATGTTAAGCTTTCACAGCTCAGAGATCAGAAGGTGGCTGGAGAGAGACAGCAAAAAACTTCGCAGAGTTCTGTTAAGAAATTAGCTGTTAGTAGGATTAGCTCTGAGGATAAGTTACCCACTTCTCAAACTAAGACTGCTAAACAAAATGGTCAGCCATCGAGCCTGAGATCTGGTACAAGTAGTTCTCCACGATACAAAGAACAGTTGCTTAACAAAATGACCATTTCGGAAGCAAAATTAAGCAGACAAAAGGCAGAAATTATCAAGACAAAGAATGCTTCTAGTACGGAACAGAATAAGTCGAAAGATTCTGTTTATTCAGAGAAGAGAGGAACGAGTTCCATTTATATACCTAAAACAGCTAGGAGCTCGAGTATCGCTGCAAGCAAAACCTCGAGGGAAATTATTGCAGGAAATTGTAGCTCAGTATCTACTAGAGAGAAACAGAATCTGGGGAGAGGGACTGAGAAAATTGATAAAACAGCTAAGACTGTGCCTAGACGATCTTCAAGAGAACGTAAAAAATCTAGAACTCTTAGTCCTAGTGAAGTTAAGATTTTACACTCGGCTATAAAGACTGCGAATTTATTGAACGAAGGTAAATTTAAGGGAGAAAATACCACAAAGAAATCATCTATCAAACAGAATGAGGTTTTAACAAGCAATGAAGTAGATGATTATGAATACGAGGACGATTTTGAGGTGCTTAGAAAGTTTATAACTGGTTTTTAATTCTAGTATTCAATTTACTGCAAATTTTTATTTACTGAACCACCTAACATTTCCCAAAATTATGAAATCCGTAGGACTACGAATCTGATTTTCAAGAGTGTACTGATAGCGAAGTATCACAAGTTAGCGAGGTCGGACGGGAAAGTAGCGATAGCCCTGAACCAGAGCCAATAGAATTGCAGAGAGAAGAACAAGTAATCTTCAATTTTTGTAATCCAAGAATTTCTTTCAATTGAAAAATATGTTTGAGTATTCAGTGAAATTGAATTATCGAACTATTTTTTGCTTTAATTTATAGTAAAAATGGTCATTTTTGATACAGATCAAAACCATAAACAGTGCAGATGGTCGAAGAAGCGAAGAAGAAAGTATGTTAGATTCTGGTCATTACGAGCTCACAGAAGCTAGAAAAAGAGCTGCGCGAATTGAATCTATGTCTTTAAATCAACCGAAGGCACAGCAGTTACCAGAATTAAGGCAACCTGTTAACAGAGCATATAGGTTCGCTATAATAAAAATTAATTATCAAAAATAATAAAGCTTTTCACAAAAAATATTGTCAACTATTGCTTTATTTTATTAAGGAGACAGTTTTAATTAAAATACACTTAACTGCATGGCTTATCTACTTTTATTTACACTTACTAATTACTGTTCATTTAATAGTAAAAAAAAAAGTCTTAAATAGCATAAGAATGCTTTATTATTTATTATTATTTCGCGAAGTAATATGAGAATTGATTCGGTCAGGCAAGAAAAGACGTCCGAAAATAAGTCACTGCCCTTATCGTCAACAGATGAAGGTTTTGAGGATGGTAGATCAGGAGATTTCACAAAATCTCCACCTGTATCGCAAATATCTTTTATAGATTTTCAACAATCGAAACAGGAACCAGTTAACAAGGTGATTAAACTTGTTAAAGATCTGTTTTACAGACATTGTACAGCAACTGTTTATCGGAATATACAATACTAATTGACTTTATTTACTCAGAGCTTACCTGCAAAATCTAAAAGAGGAGAAGAATTATTGAGCATGATAAAATTGGACACCGTCGAATGGTCTTTGATCGAATATACACCTATAGCATATGAAGATTTCATACAAAATTATGGGAGATTAAATACTCAACAGGTATAACGAATAATAATCAAATATCACCGTTTTGCCCGAGGCAAGATTTGGCAAATCGTTTAATCTCGTTACAGATATCGGTGCAGACTAACGAAGATAATCTCGAGGTAGAAACTCAAACCGAGTCTATAGAACTCAACAATAAATGGACGCAATTTCCAATAGCTTGTAGAAAAATATTAAATACTACCAAAGATGTGAAATTATTTAAAATGGTAAGAATTCCTTTGTTCATTGTTTGACAATAAATGAATATTGATTATCGCAACTATAAGTGCAATTATGAATTAAATTGAATGAATTTACAGGAACAAGTTGGCGTCGGGGAAGATTCAGAATCTGATTTAACTAATTCATCGATTTTACCTTCATACGATATTTTACAATTAAACGAGTTTCTTACTAGAGCAGGAAAAGTTATGCTATCTTTGTTAGAGGAAAGAAGAGTTGGAGGAAATGTTCTACGACAGGATTTGCACGAGCTACCTTTCAGCGAAGGATTCATCAAGCTTGCTGTAGATTCAGTATCTTTTCTAACTGATAGAACAGTTTCGTTCATAAATTATTCTGAAACTTTAAATAAGATGTTGTTAACGATACATGAATCGAACAACAAGGTAAGAAAAAACATCCGGGAATAAAAACCACAAACATAGTTGAAATAAAATCTTTGAATAAATTTACTAGGGAATTGAAACGTCGAATAAGGAGGATTATCTCATCGAATGCTGTATTGGATGCATTTGGAGTACCTCTGAGCCTTCGAGACCAATAAAAATTTTTTATTCACCTTGTTCTATCACAGCTTGTTGTTTTCACTCAACAAATTACAACGTTGTATTCGCAGGTCTACAAGATGGGTGTGTTGATCTTTTTTCATGAACATAATAACTTGTAGTTCATGTTAAAAAATCTCTAAATGATACATAATTCATCTGATTTTAAAATTAATCAATAATTATTTGTTGTTGAATTAATTTTGGCTTATTGAATAGATCAATAAATCTATGGGATTTACGAGAAGACGAAATGTGGCATCAAAAAGTTACAGATAAGGTAAATGAGGTGGACTGGACATTGAGATCACCGACTTATACTACAGGTAAAGGAGAAGGATCACACGTGAATTCTAGTAAAATTTTTTACATTTGTTTTCATGTTTTCATTCTCAATATAAACTTTTCCTTGATGCACTCAACTGTACTTATTTCAGCTGATAATATCAATGAGAATTATCACAACTCTGAAATAGTTTCAATTAGAGTAGTATCGTATATCGAGAGAGATACATCGAGTGAAATGAACGATAGACTAGCTCCGATACAAGTAAGTTGTATAATTCATCATCCACATAATTAAGAAAAATTGAATTTCTTATTTAATTGATGCTACCGTAATGCTACTTTTAGATTTGTACATTAGATGAGGAAGGAGAATTGATTGTTTGGAGCGTATTATACACTATGGGAATTCGTATGGATGATTTAGGATTGGCTCAATGGGGTGATATTAGACTTAAAAAAAGCCAGCAAATTTCATTAGAAACAAGAAAAAATAAAATGTGAGTGAATCTGCTCAAGAAATGCAATACCACAGAAAATAATATTAGAACAACTTCCATGAATTAATCCTCTAGTATTAATAATATTACACAAACTGATAATTATACCAGAGAACATTATAAGACAGCATTTCTCACCATTTATTAACTTCTAAACCTTTATGTATTTCAGGGAAAAAACATTTACGAGCTTTTTTGATATGTATGTCGATAGTGTTGATACTAACAATCTTTTTCTGGCTACTAACTCAAATAACATATTGCATGCAACGTGTATCGGAAACAAAGTTACACCCAATGTTTACAGAGGAAATGAAATAGGTCAGTTAATCAAAATATTGGATTATCTTCATTTCATCATGTTGTGACGTTTCCTACTATGTAGATAGTGTTTCTGCCCTCTATAGCTACTCACTATCTGAAATAGTATGTTAATTATTATACATTCTAAATTACAGAATGTTCTGGTGGTACAAGGTGCATTGAAGGATGTCCATTCAAACAATCTTACTTCTTGGTGAGATTTTAAATCATCCGTCTCGCTCTTGTTGACTAAATTAGTTTAATTTATCTGACTTATCAAAATATTCGACAACAATTGATAAAGAAATGTTGTCAGCTTAAATAACTCTTATTTTTTATGATCATTAGGTGGGGTGTGATGACGGCAGTATAAGACTTCATTCGCTCAAAGTAGAGCGAGCTCTTCTGCAATTGAATGATGAAGAATGTACAAGTGCAGTCAAATCTATACAATGGTCAAAAACAAAGCCATTCACCATTTTCGTTTTGGACAGTGCATCAAAGTGAGTCTTCTTTGGCTCAGACATTGCAAAACTAAAGACCGCTATCCACCAAACTCTAATCCATTACTTAAATTGCAGAATTCATATATGGAACTTGAGCAATAGTGATATATATCCTATGTATACTATATCGACAAGGAAATGGGGCTGCATCACAAGCATGCAATTATCTCCATGCAAAGTTGATCATGATATGATCAACCAATATTTGGTGAGTTAGAATACTAAAAAATACAATTCTTATCATTAATTTCAAATTGTTTTTTTGCATATCACTGAATTATGAATTTGTTGATCTTTTTTTACTGATGTGCGTAATTGAAAGTATATATTTTAAATTTCAGGCCCTTGGAACCGATAATGGTAGAGTTGAAATTCATAAGTTGAAGAAAGACTTTTGTTATAGTCAAAGAAACGAATCTGATCAAGATCTTGAAACGTTTTTAAGATATGTAGATATTCTATAGTTTTCAGTCATATTTTTACTACACGTGATCTGATAGCGGTAATGTAAATCCTGTAATTAAATGTACTGGGTGGTTAGTGGATGAACGCTTTTCGTAGCTTCTTCATCTATAGGATATTTAATAAATTTAAAAAAAAAATGATTTTATTCGTATGAGCAAGTTATATTAAGCGTTATTTCCACCTGGTACATACGTTATCTATATCTAACAGATAATCAAATGTAGTTTATAATATATGACAATCTTTTTATCGGATGGATCGTAAGACTGGATATCAGCTAGAAATTAGAAAAATTTTAGCTTTTTCTTAGTTAGAATTAAAGACTTGGCGATGAAACTTGATATCTGTAAAATTATAGTTATATGCTTAATATTGGAAAATTAGTTATTTACTAGTCTATATAGCAAAACTATTGCACATTGAGAAGTTTAAGAATGAACAGAAACCCATAGGCTTGATGTTGAAACTTTAAACTGTGTGTATTGTATTTGGTATAATTATTTACATCATGTTACAGTCGTGTTCTAATTACATGGGTCCAATTTCAACTTATACAATATTCATACACCTAATATACTTATTTATTTATTTATTATTTTACACTGAAACTGAATTGAAAAGAAGATACTAATCACCATTACGTGAGTTCTTGTAAGAGATTTAGATATTACTTCGTCCATTAGGCACAGTAGTTGTTATAAACCTTTGTAGATATTAGATAAGAAACAAACTATTAAATAAAATCATGTTCATGATAAAAACAATAATTGCATAATTTATAAAAAATATATTTTAATCTCAGGCTCTCTTATACACAGAGAAATCTACTTTTTCAGTCAACTTGATACTCAACACATGTACTCAACACAATAACGTCGCTAATTTATTGATCTCAACTCATCGTTCGACTAACAGTAATCACAATGCTTACTATAAATAGCTTAAAATAATTAAAATCTAATTGTCTGGCATCACTGTGCGATGGATTCAATATCATATCTACTATTTGATCATAATTTGTTCCAAATTGTACATGGCCAACATCACTTTGCAGATGTTGTGTTTGTTCCTGTTAAAAAAAAGTGTAACTATTTAATAATCCACCATAATAATGATAAAAAAGAAAAAGAAACAAGCCACATACATAGATTCAGCTTCATATATTTCAAATTACATCACTGAAACCAGATGCAAACTAAATTGAAGTAATCAAGGGATGATTGCTTTTTTTGTTCAACCAAAATTACCTATTCAAAATTTGTAAAAAAATTTCGATCTTGTTTCAAATACAGAAATTGTGCAAAAATAAAAAAAATTAAAAATGTGTGACTTCTGTACATGGGTTGACACTTTCTTAACTAAAGCTAAGTCAAAAGCTGACAAAATTAACAAGCCCTTACTACCACCGAGAAAAGATCCTGTCGTTGTTGTTCATGGCGGAGCTGGTCGAATTCCAAAAAAACATAGAACAATCATGCTAGAAGGTGTGAAAACAGCAGCGATCCAAGCTTACATTAATTTAATAAGAGGCTCTCATGCATTGGATGCAATTGAAGAAGCTATTTGCTATATGGAAAGCCAGAAATATTTCAATTGTGCTTTTAGTGGGTCTTTAAATTACAATGGAGATATAGTTACGGATGCTGGGATAATGGATAACACCAAACAAGTTGGATCTGTGGGTGCTGTCAAAGATATTGAACATCCGATAAGCTTGGCAAGATTAGTTTTGCACAATACAGATCACATTTTGTTAGTGGAAAAAGGAGCTCAATGTTTCGCTCTAGAATCAGGCGTACAGATTTTACCACCAGGCTGGCTCATTCCCCAAACAACACCAGCTTCTTCTCTCAACTCCGAAAATGAAGACGAAGAAGAGGAAGAAACTGATCTGATAAAAGATGCAGAACCAATAGTCAAGGGAGATATAAATTCAAGAGATGAACTCATTGTGGTCAAACAATTACCACAATGTAGTCCATACTACGGTCAACTCATTGAAGAGAAATATGAACCTGAACAAGAATTGTCGGATAATTTTGAGCCAACAGTATTGGAGGTAATTTTGGAAATTCAATTCTTTTCAGGCTTTAAAATCTTATAAATCTTTTTACTAACAAATCAAGTTTATCAAGGTCGGAGGTGTGGGAGCAGTGGCTTACGACAGACGAGGAAGATTAGCAACGGGTACTTCGACAGCGGGTAATCGAGGAAAGCTTAATGGTTACATGAGTCCTGTCGCTACAGTACCTGGTTGTGGTATATTTGCGGATCACAGTGGGTGTGTTTCAATATCAGGTCATGATCAAGCAATTTATGCTTATGCACCGTCGCGAATGTTTATGAAGAGATTAGACAAAGGAGAGACAATCGGGATAGCTTTGAATACAGAAATCGATCAATTTCAAGACGTTATGTGTCAATCAAACATTGGCGCTGTTGCTCTGAATTCATATGGAAAGCCAGCCGTTTCTTTCAGGAGTAAACATTTTCCATGGGCATACTGCGAACTTGGTCAGCTTTATTATGGATGTGAAAAAAATCAATTTTTCTCAGAAAAGATTGAAGGACTTGACAGACCCCTGGATTGCATGTGCGAGGGCGTCGTATGATCACATGATCTTTATATGTATAAAACGCTTTCACGTGCGATAAGACCACTTGATAATGATTGAATGATCAAATGTTAACAAAGTGTGAAGAATTAAGAAGCTAAGAATTTAGAAAATTGAGGATAACTAATCTTTGGTTGCTCATACTCACTGGAAAGATGATATTATGATTTTCATCGTAACTTCCATACATCAAGAAAGCCGGCGACTGTCCTTTGAATGTTTTTCCGAACAATTGATCCATTTGGAGTACAGTGGAATATATTTCCTCAAATCTTATCGCCGAGATATTTTCATTCACCATTACCTGGGAATATTTATATTGAGATACGCTGTACATGACACCCTACCGCTTCATCGAGAGGATATACATACCGAACCAAGAGTTGTCCATGTAAGAAAACAAGTTTCCGAATTTGAACCATCAGAGCAAATTGGTTTAAAGTCACTTCCTTTTAAACCACGAGCCCAGTTCTGTTGATTTTGAGGTGCTATAATACAAAAAAATAATTGTTTTAAACTTGAATCTTTATTTATTGCATCATAATCAAGTTTTTTGTATTAATTTCAGAAGATCCTTACGCATGCTTTTCTTAATGGTATCCAAACTGATGAATGCAACATCTCCTCCTCCGTTAACCAGGCACTTAAAGGCGCTTGTTTCATCAACATCTCTCTCGTCTGAAGAATCGTTTAAAAGTTTATGGCAAGTTACATGGAATATAAATAGTAGATTATTGAATTTTATCTGTGAAATATTTGTATCTGCCATTTTAGCAGAATTTTGAATTTCAAATTAGGATTTCTATGACTTACTATAGATGTATTACAAGATTATATAAATTACCTTCTGTGCATAGGGAATATAAATTCGAAGGCATTGTATTATCTTTCGTTCCTAGACCTAGGACACAACTTTCTTTAAAAAAATTTGACACTGCTGTTACATCAGAAGAATCCCAGTCGCTTCCTGAAGTATTTCTCATTATTGATACGAACGCGTTCCATCCTATTGAATGGCAAAACTTAGAATTTGATTCCTGAATTTAAAGTAGCATTCAATCTTCCAGACCCAAAATTTTTATTCGAATTAAAAAAAAAAAACTGTTCATTGCATGCAGAGCCCATTATTAATCGTAAAACTGATCAAACTCACCAATACTTCGATACCCAGTAAAACAAGCCTTCATTCCCTTGAGCTGTTGTAGGCTTTGTATTTTTGATTTCCTTTTAACAAGTGCTGCGATTCTGTTAGTATCTTCTTCTTTGTTTGTGAATACATGAACAACACGCTTTAATCCTTTTCTAAAATAATAAAGTAAAGTCTAATATGCTTTGAACAAACTGTGATATGTATTAAATGATGAAAGTTCTCTTATATACTGCTTTTTCTCCTTACTGTCTAGCTGTTAATTCTTCGTCCGGAGTTATAACGAACAATTCAACTTGTCCGTCTCTCACAGCTTCCATACATTCTAATCTACTCGGTCGTGTTAGGCAATATATCACAGGCTCAACCCCATAAACTGCCAAGGCTCGACCAAGCCACAAACATTTTCTTTGTTCAATGTTTGAAGATACACACCATTTAATGTTTCTGGATGGCTGACAGCTGGGTTGAATATTAGCACTCAAAAATCCAGGAACTTTTGTAAAGTTACAATAAATACATTTAATTATTATCTGACGATGAGTAATGGCATAAGTTCTTAAATTACTATTAAAGGTATAGACTTGCTTTTACCTCGGTTCAAATAATCCTCTGGCGTTCCTAAATTGTCAGGCGTTATTCCTGTCAGATGATAATTTTCCAACAGTCTTACCAGAGTCATATACCAAGGTGAATTTTGCTGACTGAGAGACGTCAAAACCCCAGATACGATATCGTTTCTTTTGCTAACATTGATTAAAGACAATACAGAGAGTAGGTATACACAAGATAAAAAGACTTCAATAAAAATATGATTACATATTAGTTACAATAACTGGCCATGGTTTTGCTATCCAAACGCATGGTTCTTCAGTTGGCATAAAGCGTATTGTTCCATCCGGGCATAAGTAGCTATAATCTTCCTTAGTCAGTCCTAATGTCTAAAGAAAAAAAATATTCTGCTTTGATATATTGTCAACAAAAAACCAACTTCTATCTCAACTATCAAGAATCATTAACATTACTTGAAAAAGTGCCCGTGTTTCTGCTACTCGAACCCAAGCAATGTCACCAGCATAATCTGTTAGACATAGTAGCGCGCCTTGAGGTCCATAATATTTATCACTGGAGGAACATGCAGCAGGACTATCGCAAAGAGCACAAAGGTTTTTGTACTTCGACTCTGTTTATAAAATTTTAAGAAGGATCAGTTATGAGCTTCCTTAATGACAAAAAAAATGTTTTTTTTATTTTTTAATCAATGAGGCAAGCTTTTTACTAACTTAATTTACTGTCCATTTGAGCATCCGCTGTCCATTGACCAGGCATACAGGCAGCTCCAAAAAATTTTGATGCAGCAGAGACTCGATTTTCTATCGCAGTCTTGTTAGGATCGCATTCTTTTTCAATTAAGGTGTTCTCAAAGAACTGTGACAATAAATAATATTAGGATTTAATAATTTCGAAGATTTTCTACGTTAAAATTTATGGATTTTGAATCCATTTATTGACACAAGTATAAATTAGGGTGGTTCAAAAAGAGTCGATATGATTTTTATTTTTGTTTTCATTACGTAAAAAATCTCAATACATACTAAAAAAAAATAAAAAATTTCTCTGCAAATATAAACTCTATAAATTAATTTTTAAAGGTAGCTCAAGCGATTTTTAATCTTGGTTTAATATCATGGTGTTTTCACATTTTTTTAATAAAAATAATCATTTTAAAATGTGTTGAAAAATATTATACACGTGTATACTAACGGTTGCTAATGTGGGTGTCCAATCACGAGTAGATTCGTATCCTGGATGGCAAAATCTCTTTCCTTTTATATCAGACAAACTTTTTATGCCAGCCCTATTTCGCATCAATGCTACTACTTGGTATTGGTATTTTTCTGCAAAGTCGCCAGTGAGAATATAATTATTTTTTTTTTTTTTTTTCATGTATACACAGGTATTATACATATGTATATATCTTTCTCCCAAAGTGTATAAACGATTTATGTAAATTACCTTCGGAGAAAAATCTCAACTCGTTTATGACTAAGATATTTATTTCGTTCCACGTTGTAGACGCGAGTAAATCTTCCGGCCCTAAGACTGTTATATCAGCATTTTCTTCAGCTACTTTTCGGAGGCAGTCAAACCTGTGATTAATAATTAATTTTGATGATTATAATGACTGCAGGATAGATTCAATTTAAACTCCCTTGCGTACAGACGAGAATAGACAGTAATTATAAGTCTCAATATTTTCAGCAAATATTTTATTTAACAATTTTTTTAAATTATCTATCGTGGGACTTGATAATTGGAGATTTCTATATTCATACTTGCCTATCATTTCCGAAAACACATTCTATCGGACTTTCAGGCTCGGATAACTTTCCACAATTTTTTTGAATAGTTCTATTAGCATGCTGGGTTTGAACGATGCATATTCTTACTGAAAAGAAAAAAGAAACGAAAAATAAATTCGGGGGATTATCACGACCGCCTGTTTCAATAAACTTATTTATCATCACTTTTTTTCCCCTATTTCTTTTCAAGCTAAATGAATTTGGTAATTGATGTATTGAAACGGTTTAAACTCGGGGTGGGTCAGTCGTGGTAAATGAAAACCGCGGTAATACATTTTTTGAATGATATATTTTACACGAATCGCGCGAATATTGTCGGATGTTAAAAAGTCATTGAACTGTATTGAACCGAATTACAAGTTGTGATTCAACTTCCGGTGCGGATATTCGGTAGATTGTGTTAATTGAAGGCGATCGTTCATGCCAACTTTCCCGGTATACCTATAATACAAAAAAACTATCTAAGAGAATTGTACAGGATTTAGTTTTCAATTTCCGAATTTCTTGAAATTCTGAAATCGTTTATCCTGAATTTTAATTATTCTCTATACGTTTCAGCTGATTGACTCATTAACAAAATAAAAATTTCATCAACTCGTTTCGATTCTTAATTTAAAATTGATTGGAACATTGATCACAGGCCTGAAATATTTAAGCAGTGATTAAAATCATTTCTTTTCGTAACTGCCTGGAGTCACAGTATTAGATAATTAAAATTTTCAATTTCTACATTATTTTCAATATATTTCTCCTTCATTGTATTCCGTAAGATAACAATGGTCCGACATTGCACATAGCACCCCATTAGTATAAACTATAATCCGAGACGGAATGAAAAAACAAAACATGACATATGAACACGTAATATCCATTAATTATCATAAATCAGCAGACTATACGCAAACAAGTTTTATCTTTTGCACATACATAAACGAATTGAAGTTCAAACAAGTATACAGCGAGTATGTATCTCGTTGACCGCTCTCGCGGTCGGTCTTTCTACTTATTAATCATTTTTATCAACTTATTTGTCATTCTGCAAAATCAAACTGCGAATGCTCTCTATCCGCCATGTATGAATAAAACTTTTATTTACAGGCACTCAAAAATAAAATTCCTCATTGATATCCAAAATTAATAACAGAATGGGTACACAGTTAAAAAAAAAAATTTAATCTGCAATATCTCAATTGGCTTCTACGTCAATATAACAATATCCGTGAACAGTTTATAAGCGATACATTGAAATTTAAACGTATGTTACAGTAATATATCGATGTACGACAGCAATTCCAAAAACTCATTAACTACTACTGTATAGTTGAGTAGGAATAAAACCCCCGTCTAACGCATCTCATCTATGATTTTATATTATAATAATAGTAGTGTATAAGACATATGAGTATGTGTTAAGAACTATAATACGAAATATACGACCATCTAAACATGCTTTTTTTTCTCCATAATATATGTTACTAGTTGGCCTTGCCATATTTGTTGTAATATAATGCCACAGCAAAAGTCAAAGGATTTGGTACATAGTTAGTCTTAATCGACGCGGACACAGTATTAAGTTATAGTAATAAAACGCTCTTTAAACTTGTTCGCAATTACCGTATGTTTAAAATCTGTTTTTGTAACCGAAGTTATTCTCTGAATTATATTAATATTTTCCGCATTTGATCTCTCTCAAATTACACGCTCAATCTTCAATTCTATAAAATATTGCAAAGCATACAGAGAAAATTTTCAGGAATTAATAACAATGCTAGTTGGTTGTAAAAACACAGAGATTCTGTATATCAGCTGCAGCTAGTCACTGTATATGTAGCAACTTTAGACCGGAGATTCAAAAGTTACCGCCTACAAGACCCCTGAATTTGTCATTCAAAACGGGAAGAGCCCTTCGAAAATGCGTCCTAGATACATGAAATGACGAGCTAATACGATTGTAGAAAACTTTTTAAGTATTAAAATTAACGTGCATTTTACACTATCGATTAATTTTTCATTAAATCAACAAATGCGCTTATTGCTTACTATGTCAAGCTTACATTTATTTTCAGCAACGATGTCTTGGTAATAAACCGTAATTAGAATGAAGAAGGTCTGCAGTGATTCCCTCCACCGCATTTTGACGATGTTTATGTTGTGTCCTTTGGGACAAGGACAGCCTTAGAAACTATATAAATAAACTCTTTTCTCGTGCTATCAATACAAATTTATAGAGACAATTAATGTAACTGCAGAATAAAACTCGCATGCAGTTTGTACGAGGAAAAACTATCAAGTAATGTGAAACACGTAGAACTGATTAGTCGGCGTTTATAATTAACGCGGAGAGACTCGCGTGCTTATAAGATCACAATGAAAAGATCGCTTAACTAATTAGGCAGAAATAAAAATTCATCGCTCTTTCGCAACCTCATTTCTATAATAAGGAGGTTTTTAACAAAAAATATTGAGAAAAAGGTTGACCAACGAAATGGTAAAATTACACGAAGAGGAGATAGAGAGAATAACGTGTATAGTCCCGAATACGACAAAAGCACTATACGTCCTACCACCAACTCGACGAACACAGACTGACCCAACACTAACCGACCGTCCGACAAACCGACAGATTCACAGACATACACATGCTTGTCATCATAGTGTGTATAGTTCTTAGGCTCGATTGAGCCAAGAATTCTGGCTGAACTTGAAAGGCCCACATAAGAAATTTTGGAGGGAAGAGTTTCGGCTGTTAATTCATTCGCTCTTATACCTTTCACTTTATACTCTGATTTTTCTGTTTGTTTTCTTTTCTTCTTCTTTTTTTTCTACTTTCGAAATGAGAATTAATTATCCTGAAAGTATATGCGCACAGAGTTTAAGGCCAAACAAACGATATGCTTGACCTTAAGCTCGCTATTTTTTATTTCAGGAATAATATATTGCAGCTAAAATGAATACTAAACCTAATAGGAGATGAAAATTATGAAACAATTGCGAAGAAACGTATTTACATCAATGCATCTATAAAAGAAGACTATAATTAATTTATCCGCCTGTTCTTTTTATTTTATTTGTATTTATTTATTTATTTTTACTTGAATAGTTGTTATTTTAGAGAAAACTTCACGCCCCGTTAGAACGCGTTGTTTTCAACTTGTTTATCAATTTCGTATGAATAAGCAGTAATCATTTCGGCCAGGAACGAACGTGGGTGTAGAAATTTCGCCCTAGTATTGAAACGTAATAACAAAAATTCGTGAATCGTAATGAATCCACATATAGATCGACGAATATTTGCTCCCCTTGAAATAAAAAAACACGTCAAAGCGACGAAATCCATTTAAAAACTGTTGGTATCTTTATTTTATTTTAATTTTTCATTTTTTTTTACATTCAGCTCCAAAAACTTAGTCGGTGTATGTTGGAATGATGCCCGAGTTGCAGAAAAGCTTGATGCAACTACTCTGGATGTTTCCATATTCTCCGACGTTTTGAAAAAAATCTTTGCAATTCTGATACGAATGACAAACGAATGAGAGCTTTACAGCAGAGTTATACAAATAATGATTGTAAGTTTCCAATGCGCGCATATGTAATATAAGTAAAACACAGATTTACAGAGAACGACAATAGTAGCTCGCAGTCTCTTTAATCTATCGTAAACTGTATCTCATAATGATGTTTTATATTTCACATGCAGATTCTACATATTTTTGAAACATTGGATACTTTATGAGGAAAAGTTGCGAAAGTCCGTTTAAAACCTGTTTCCAATCAGCAAAATAAAATTCCTCCACCGATATATCGCAAGATGTAAATTATTACGAAATACAGGACTGACGTAAATATGCGTTTTACCTGCACGTAGGTATATACTAAATATCGTGATTAATTATTACGACATTACAGTAAGAATTGTTTCATTTTTCCAAATAAAAGGCTACAGGAGAATCAATTGAAAATTTGAAACAGGTTTACAAAAAAATCTTTACGGAATCTTAAAAAAAAAAAAAAAACTTTATATTCATTGGACTCGTAAAATAGATTGCAAAAATCGAATGTAATTTTGTTCTTCTTGACGAATAATGATGATGACTATACAACGGTACAAGTTGTATTTACCGTAGTATACCTATAATACGGACTTGTGAGGGACCATATAATTATCATACCGTTTGCATCTTAAAACCGCTTTGTTTCATCGCTAATGAGATGAATAACACATATTATTGTTTGCAATACAATCTATATAATAAGAACCGCCTACTCATGATACAAGCAGTATGTGTGTCAGTACATGTAATACAATCTGTAAATAGAGGGGCCGGGGGGAGTAAAAAGACTCGCTGATTGAAAACAAGAGTATAATGTTTAATGTAACAAGTTCTGCAAACAGTACATATTCTATTTCAAACTACAATATAATAAAGTTAAGGTCTTTTCCAAATCGCAAAAGCTTCACTGGCTTTGAGAATGACTTTTTGTTAATGATAATTGAAAGCAACAGCCGTGAGAAGACACTCGTTCAAACGAGTAGTGACTCCTGAATGTCCCAAGTCCGTAGTCGTATAATTACAATGAATAATCCCTCGACTATTACATCCAACTGTTATCGTGTATGTTCGGAGTAAGTCGGTAAAATTCGGAACGTGTTCTCATGCCGTTCATACATGCATAGCAGGCAGGGCGCCACAGATACCGCACGTGGCTTTCCACTGTCGTAGTCTGACCATCAACCTCTACGCACGTATGCGTGCGTTAGCTACACTGCGATGCTGTCTTCGTTAACCAGTATAAACAACATGAATATATAAATAGTGCGCGCGTTGCCGCGGGTAGTAGTCGCTTATAATCAAATGATCAAGAAAATCCTACAGCTTTTCAAGATCAGTTAAAACAATCAATTTTTTTTTTTCATATACAATAATCCTTACTGTGTTTATTTATATAATTACACATCATTGTCATACCATTCGTTCGCTCGAGCTCAACTTCTGCCAGTATGAAGTGTCACTATCAAACTTGCTGTAACTATACAGAATATACAGATGCCTGAGTGTCGAAGAAACAACAACTTGTGGTGAGGCTAAATTACCATTTTTTCAATTATTCTTTATATTTGCTGCATATATTTACATACCTATAATGCAATTATGTTCATGTATGTATGTATGGATGTATGTACATACGTGTGCATTGTATACCGTAATACCAGCAACTTTATTCATAAGTATACAAACAAAATGTAAAAATATCGGATACTGCACCGAAAATGCTTATACAAACATCACGCATAGCAGGTCACATGTTTTAAACTAATTACGGTAATGTTCACCCACGTTGTTTTAAGCTGCACTGGAGTATATCCGAAAATACACGATGCCAAATCTCTCTTGCACTCAATCCTGCATACTATCTTATCTTTTGTGACAAATACTCGTTTCGTAAACGTTATAAGCTTTGTTAGATATGCAAGCTGCAACGCCTATAACTTCCGCAGTCTGACGACAAGAGAATTCTCTAACTGAATACTTACATTCATAGACGATCAAAGGATCAATAATTCTATTTTATCAACCCACCGCGGTGCAGGGTGCATTATGCTGTAGTTATAGTGCGCAAGACATAGCTCATTGATGCGTCTGCGTGCATTTCCGGGTGAACCGGTAAAGTCAGGTCAGGTTTAAATCCTTTGAGGACATTGGAATCTCACCAAACAAGTGCAAAGGCCTTGTGACCATGGAGTAGGGGTAGAGCAGGGTTGTAGGAATAATTAAGACTGCCGCGCTTCACTGGAGTCCGAAGGCTCGTATAACTTCAACGAATATTACCGAAAATATTTGAAAAACAAAACAAATAAAAATCTTAAAACATGAATCTTTTATTTCTACGTATATTACGAACCACATACTATGTCTCCGAGTGTAATATCACGAAATAATAATCGTACCTGCATCGATTGTTTCTATTAATTTTCACGAATTATAATACAAGAAAATCCGAATTCTTCCGTTTTTATTTTATAAATAAATTCTACTACTTTTTCTTCTCGGTTCACTGTTAGCTTTCTGATTTCCTAGAGGTCTGCAGGAATTCGCTCGACAAAATTCAATTGAGCCATACCTTTAGTACGTAAACGGCCTTGTTACGGTTATTCAATGAGTTTGAGTACGCTCGGGGACAAGCTTTTCTCTCAAGGCTATAAATTTTTGAACATATTTGAGGGTAGCTGTTTTTTGTTATTTCATTTTTCCCTCTCGTCACTCTGTAAAACGGGAAAATGCTAGGGGCAAAAGTCTGTGCCAGCCATAAACGTGCCACAAAATTGACACAAGGATATATTCATATTTATACGAATTATATATTATACTGAAATAATTGAACAGAATATCGAAAACTATACATTTTCGTCTATAATTGCAAAAAAGTACATATATCGATAAAACTAATACCACTATGTGACTATAATACATACTATTTTATAAGAGCTTGATTCTAGTGAATAAGTCCCATAAAAGATCTTTAACCTATTATTGCTATGACTCTATCAACAGAGATAAGATCTTCGAGATTAGACAATCTTGCTTAACTTGACCGATATTCGCTCTGAATATTTATACCTATCTGGTTTAGTATCTACGTGTCCAGATGGCACGGGGCTCTCTGCTACATTTTAATATTCTCGCATAGCTTATTTAGCAATGTCAATTGGTCACAATCTATAACAATATAATAAAATAATCATAGAACATACAGATGATATCGATTGCCGCTATCCAATCATCTTCGCCGCTTTTATTTTACACCGGAATTATCTCATGGACCACAAATATAATTTTACCGCGTGCATGATCTGGTCAGACGTTATTCAATTCAACTTTTAGCCAACTGAATGCAGGGAAAAGAATATCGAACTTCCATTCTGACCGGAAGACGGCGTCTTCTAACAATTCTTACATATCGGACACCGTCCAATTTTGACTAAAGAAAAATTGTCATTCGTAAGAAAGAAAACCAACCGAAAAATGGCTAAGTTAAAATTGAATTATCGGCAATTACCCGTCAAGGCGCATTTCTTCTTCTTCATGGCCGGTATGTATAATTAAATTTTAATCATTTATTTCTGCAACATTTATTAGTCAAAGATTCACACGGATATTCAGTTTTCATACGTTCTTCTAGCCATGGGACCGATTTTACCATTTTTACCAGTTTACGGCAAACAATTGGGTGTATCGCCGGTTGTGATGGGCAGTATCACTGCAATTTTACCGATACTATTTCTGATAGCAAAACCCACGTTTGGTCTACTTGTCGATTACTTTCGATCTTGGCGCAAGACCCTATTCATATGTTTATTGGCAACCACCAGCGCTGCATACATATCTCTTTACTTTCTCCCAGCTCTTCCAGTTCCTATATTACCTGACAATGGTTTCCGCGAAGTTTATTGCTCCGCAATCGACGTCTGTGACTCTGAGGTCCGTCAAAACTCCAAAAAATATTAATTTGCAAATTTGAAGGTATAGGTCGCGATTTTTATACGACTTAATGTTAATCTTATATTTCAGGTAGTCAAAGAACCTGACACATGCTTTTCTGGTAGAAAGATTAATTGCAATTGGACTTGCCTGGACGGTTTAGAGTTCAGTCAACCAATTTATTTCAATAGTTATCACACAGGGAATTTATCCCGAAAAACAACCTGTTTGTTGGAGGTTGATAATACTGTTAATAATGTGATATTTTCAAACGAGACTGAATTACGAGATTGCAGTACAAACATTTCTGGAAATATTTGCAACGTAACTTGCGAAAGACTTCAGGATGACATTGAGCTGAATAATTGTCTTTACACATCTGTCACTTTCTGGGGTTTCGTGATACTCATGTCCCTCGGAAATATTGGATTCAATGTCTCCAACTGCGTCAGTGATGCTATTTGCTTTGACGTTTTAGGCAAGTATCTTTATTTATTTATTTATTTCTTCATTCATTTTTCCTTTCCTTTTTCAAACAACTTAAAGTAGCTTTATCAAAACCAGGAAATAGCAACGTCTAGCCATATTTACTGGATAATTACAACCGCAGTGTATAGGTACCATAAATAGTACATATCTATATCTAATTCCAAAGTACTCTGAAGATAAGACTATCGTGATCAGCGAAAATTCTTCACATGACAGTAGATATGTATACGTAAACAAAAATATGAAAATAATTAATCAGATACAGCAGTTGTGTAATATTTTAAATAAAATTATTAAAAACTATTTTTTAAATTGTATATGTATTGTTTTTTTTGGATGAAATATATCAGTTTTTGAATGCAACAACATGATGTTATCTATAGAAATACTTCAAATATCTTATATTTCACTTTAAATATCATTTCACATAGATTTTGGTTTGAAATGAAAATATTTTCTTCAATTGTCTCAAAGTTCACATTCACAATTTTTTGGCTTTTATATGTCTGGGAAAAAAGCCCGTATAAGTGGGGTACAAAACATATGTGAAATTTTACATGATTGAAATTGTGACATGTTCCTGCCATTTAATTTCATATATTCGTAGGAGAAGGTGGGCAGATGGGATATGGGAGACAGAGAGTATGGGGTACAATTGGATTTGGGATCTCCGCTTTGCTTGCTGGTGTGGCAGTTGATTATTGGTCTCAGGGTGAGATCAAAATATACACGCCTGCCTTTCTCCTCGTATTTATTTTTTCATGCTTTGATCTTGTCTGCTGTACGAAGCTGGAGGTGAGAATAATACCCAAAGAATTTTATGACTTATTTATTACATTTAACGTTTACTCATTTTTTTAAAATAATATCATTATTTTATTGGAGATGATAAAAGAAATTGATAAAATTTATTTTTCAATTTTTACATCTTTTAGGTAATCGAAAGTTTCAAATTAGATTCGTGAATGAAAATAATAATGTGATGTTAATATAAAGATAGAACAAACAGTGACTTATAATGATCACTTTTGTTACAGCTACCAATAATGTCAGGGTCGGAAAGCATTATTAAGGACGTGTATAAACTTTTACGTCTCAAGCCAGTTTTCATATTTCTGTGCTTTGCAACTTTGGCTGGAATTTTGGATAGTTTTATCATCTACTTTTTATTTTGGTCAGTATAGTATACCCTGTATCCATAATATGTCCTATAACAGCTAAAAATTCAAATTCTGTTCAAATTTCAAATAGTATATAAACATTTCAATCACTTGAGATAATTAGTAAATGAATATCAAAGATAAAGAACTTACTGTTCTCCTATCAGCTGTGGTAAAATAAAATAGATTATTTATCTATCTAGATGTATTGTACATACATACAGCTAGTCTATATAAAAGAGATATAAATTCTAAACAGGTATCTTGAAGATCTTGCAGCAAGGACAGGAGATATGGCTCAAATTAAATTGATAGAGGGCTTAATCGTAGCAGCTGAAACTTTAGGAGGAGAAGTTATCTTCTTTTCTCTGTCTGGTAAATTCTTATTCATAATCTTGAATCTCCTTCCTAATATCCGATGATTTATATCCGTTGAAATTTTACTCTTATTCATTTGACATAATATATTTACAGAAATTTCTTTTGTGTATATCCAGGTAAAATATTGAAGAAAATTGGATATGGATACAGCTTTGTTTTCTGTTTTTTCTGCTACTCGCTTCGACTTGGTCTCATTTCTCTGGCACCAACACCTTGGTGGGTGATTCCAATCGAATTCTTTATGCAAGGGCCAACATACGCTCTTTGCTATACAACTATAGTCGCTTATGCAAGTGTTGTATCGCCACCTGGAACCTCTGCTACTGTTCAAGGCGTGGTTGCTGGAATGGATGATGGCTTAGGTGAGATATCAATTTTTATGTAATCACAATGTCTCTGGAATTACATATTCAAAATATGTAATTAGTTTCCATCTTTTCCATCTAACAATCCGTTTTCTATTAATCGTTTTAAGGTTTCGCTGTGGGAAGTCTGATTGGTGGAATTTTATACAAACGATTGGGCGGTGCTCAGACTCTTAGAATCTTCTCTACTCTTGGAGCAGTGTCTTCCCTTGCTTATTTACTGTTGCACTTATTATATCTCAAAGATGCACTGCTACAGAAAGGTGAATAATGTTAACATTTAGCTATTTTACATAAAGATTTTATTTCTGATTAATTAATTCTAATTTTAATTCATTTTGCAGACAAACGACAGGACATAGAATACAAAAGCCCTAAGGAAGCTGAACCTTGTAATCAAGATGATAAGGAGTAACCGGTTTTATAGCGATGGACAATCAGCCGTTATTTTAATGAACGTGACGAAGTATATGTATACACGAAAATATATTTTAACAATTAGTTTTTTGTATTTGTACGGTTTATATCGTCGCAATCAAATGAGGCTGTGATTTAATAATACTGTATATTTTTTTTTTCTTATAGTTTGTAAGAAAAACTCCTTTGCCATATATGTATAATATAATTAGTATTATTTACGTATTATAACTGTTATATAAATGTATAATTTACATAATAAAATACACATTCAGGTGGTCATAATTTTTTACTAAAAGATACGATTACGAATTATTTTTTCTTATTAGCAAAATTGATTATTGCGTTCTATTCGTTGCTTATATCTCATTAACATAGAAAATAATAATGTAGAATAGTAATAAGACGACAATTTAACATAAAGTAAAATAGTCATTTCAAATCGATCAATATCAATTTCAATAGCAATTCAAGATATGAATGAGAAGATTAAAATTGTTTTCACAAATTATTATTAGATTTTGAATATCTGGCGGGCTTTCCGTAGATTGGGAGGGAATCCCCATACGTTTTCTGAAATCAAACCCTTAAATCGGAAATACGTAATGTTGAAAATAAAATGACAGATGTCTTGCATCTGGACGAATTACCGTCTGACGTATTGATTATAATATTTGATTTTTGCCATGCATTTGATTTGGTTCGCCTCAGTGAGGTATGCACACGATTTTATGGTATCGTTAGAAGCGACGTGTGTTGGATTAAAAAGAGTAAACAGGCACTGGTGACAAATCAGTCATCAAAAAGATTTCGGGAAAGGTAAGTGTGGTTATGTCACGTGGTCAGACTAAAATTAATCCACGTCTATATAAAAAATAAAACACTAGTGATGTGATAATGAAAATAAAATCAATCGCTTCAACATCCACCCGCAAAGAAAAATAAAAAAAAAACTTCAACTTCATAACATCACTTTATTTTAATTCTATAAGTAGCATCAAAATATTTCAGATGCCACAGCTTACTGCCCTTGCGAAACAAATGGCACGTATCTCAAAATTGGAAAGATGGTAAATATTCTAAAAGAACTTACTTGACTCAAAGAACAAAGCTCATGCCATGGCTACAACTCACTGCTAAAACTTTATGGTGGGGAGCCGGTACACAGATACTTGGTTTTCGGCGTGTTACTCGATTCAATCCAGTCGAACCAATTTTCAAAATTGACACAAGTAATACTGACGTTTGCAGATTTGTAGTCAAGAATTGGATAGTTCTAGGTGGATTCAGGTATATAGAAATAATTCTCACAGAAAATTTTTACACCCATAATTTATGTGCTTCAATATTTATCTACAAATATCATTTCTTAGAGATGGTAGCATACGATGTTGGGACGGAATAACAAACGAGGAAATATTCAACGCACAAAATGCTCACGCCTCTGATGTTAATGCGGTGGATTTGACCCCAGATGTAATTATCACTGGTTCTAGAGACAGAACTGTTAAGGTTTGTGAGATCTAGTGTCTTTGATATAGGAAACTACACTTTTGAGAATATGTAAATGAACGCTGTTCTGATATGGTAGCTTAGTAATGAAATGCACTGTACCTATAAATCATAAATTCATTACTGTTACAGATTTGGCCAACGAGGATAAACGACAACAGTTTACCTTTGACAGCCATTAATTTATTGGATAGGATATGGTCTGTAGCAGCAGATCCTACAGGTCTTACATTTTGCGCTGGCTCAGCTGGAAATAATAACGTAGCACCACTTCATATATTTGATGTAGAATGGTAGAGAATGAATTAAATCCTAGAATAATAAATATTTATAATTTTCAGTTGTAAAACCATCCCTATTTTGCTCTTGCAATATTAAATGTGTTTTCATTTTTCTCTGTTCAGTGGAAAAGAAGTCAACATCTTCAGACAAAGGTGGAGAAGGGGTGCTGGAATTTTGGATATTATCTGGAATGATCCTCAAACTCTTCTGACTTGTGGGTACGATACATGCATCAGAAAATGGGACCTAAGGTACGGGATTTCGGAAAGATACTTCACTTTTGAACTCTGAAATATAATATTACCATTTCTTATTCTGTTTGCTTGTTGATTTTCCTTGATATTATATTTTACATCATATCTACTTATTTTTTATCTTTACAGATCAGGAATCTGTGTAGGAGCCTGGGCAGATCCAACAGATGCGACAGTTTATTGCCTATCAACAGATTACAGATACACAATGATATCAGGGACACAGTTTAATGGTGAAGCCGTGCTTTGGGACCAAAGAAAATTCAAATATGTACAAGTGGGTATATAACAAGTAATGATTGTTACTGTAAATAATTACTATATATCATATCTTTTAATATAATTAAACAAATTATTTTTTATTATTTCCAGATGTATCAGCATCGCTGCTCCAGTCCCGTTTATAGCATATCTTTCGACAGTTGTTATTTGTATGGAGCAATGGATCAATGTTTGTTTCAATTGAAATTCTCTGGATATGGATATCAAGAAAAAAATTACCGCGATTTATTTTAAACCTACGATAAATAAAATATGAAATTTTAAACTGCTCCTGAAAATGTTAATTGTCTTAAAATTCGATGTATGGACATCTGTGTGTTCATAGTTCAATTTTTTTCGTTCAATTAACAACGTTTGTAAATATGTATACAATATTACGTCTGAATAATCGTGGCTATTTGCCGCATAGTCAGAATTTAGATTTTTCTTAAAACCTTCGTACGTAATCATGTTTATTTTTAATTAATAAATCTTAATCTCAGAAATATGCGTAAAATAATATTTTTCATTTACACCAAGTTCCAACTCCTAAGTTCAAAAACTGATTCATTCATTATTGAAATAGCGGACAAAATAAATAGAGCATGTATATCATCATTCTAAACTGAATGAAAAATAGTATAAGCTGTTGACGTAGATTTAGTTCGAGCGCAAATTATAAATATATTGAAAAAAAATCATGAAACTACTTCGCACAAATATGTCCATATTTGAATGTGTCTACGGATTTCAAATCAACGCATTTCAACTTCCGTTTGATCGATTTGGACAAATCTAAAATAGAATTGGACAAGTTTCGCCTAGAATTCCCTAGCATTTGAAGATTTTGGGGGACTGTTTAGATTGGTAACATTGTTAAAGCATTTCGATATCTGGTATCGATAACCGAAGATAAAACGCTTGAATATTTTCGCGGCGTGTGGTCAAGAACTTTACCATGCAGTTAACTTCGATGCTGTTCGTAAACAAACTTTTCTCATAATATCTTTACCGCGTAGCGAAAAGCTCAAAATATGTTTCAGTTTTTTATCCAAATTGCGATCGCATAATTTCTCAGTGTATCATTCGTGTATTCATAACATATCATCATTAGTAATTAACTGTAATCGCAGACTATAAACACTGATGTGTGCTTGATATACACGTGGTACATACAAAGAGACGCACATGGTGCAAGTTTTTCTTTCTTAACCAGTTTTAACCCGTAAGTAATGTTTTTTTTATTATGAATATATTTTTTAACCGTATTAATTTTATTTTTTTAAACTAAATATACTTTCGCGTTAATTCTATTCAATTATATATTTCCTGTCTAAAATTGTCAGTGTCTCCAACGTGAAGTGAATTATCCAAAACAAAAAACGTGATGCAATCTCTGTTATCGACAAATAAACCAAATTCGCGAACAAAGCAATGCAACTTTATTTTTATTATAATATTCTATATAGTACCTCTGTTGTTCTTTCTACAATCGTACGATTGTCACATGACTAGAGCTTACAAATCTTCATTCATTGTCTGATTTTCAAGGTGGAAAAATAAAGAAACATAAAAAACCGCAGAAAAAGGCACTGTGCAACTTTGTTGATTGTTTTGGTTGTAGATCAGTCCGAAATAGGCTTCTCTATGCATATACTCTGTTCCATAAAACTCTGCTCTATCCTAAAATGTATTTTGAATTTAATATTTATGATATCTTTCTTCAGAGTTTCAAATAATTTTTATTAGCATTTTTATTTGTTTATTGTAATAAAATCGCTATTCCATAGGAATGAATATTGGGAGAGCGTCGTTGTTTGATGCAAGATAGATTTTCAACAGATTGATTCCAGGAAGCAATGTGAAGAAAATTGGTAGGTAAACTATTCAGACTTATTTATATTGTATTAGTTATTACAAAGAAAAAACAAAATCGATGTATCATCATAGCAGAGTACTACCAAAATCACAGTAAAATGTCCATAATATTCACAAAAACAGATTTAGTCAGTTTGAACAGATTTTATAGTCAATTTCTCAATGATTCAAATACATTCACCACTTTTGTGCTCTCTTATTATTGAAAATACACTGAATCTTGAAGTTTTTCATAATTGTAATGCACCTATATATATTTTTGAATCCATAAAAGAATAATACATTATACAGTTGAATCTAAACTAACTTATAACTTTTCAAAAAGTGTTTAATTTCCCAAGATTTATCATCCGATCAGATTTCTATGGCAATATTTATTTTACACAGTTTAATTATTTGCAGTTTATTCTTCTACACTTCTATTTTCAAACTTAGATTTATCTGTAAATACACGTAAAAATGCAATAATTAAATGGCGGTATTACATTCTACATATTCTTTGCCAATGATTAGTATATTATATTAAGGTGTTTCAAAAAAAAAATTATTTTTTTTTTAGGTCTCATGGTCTCAAAAGTTACCATAAGATGTAATGAAAATTCTCCTAAAATTTCAGCGTGATATCTTAAAAATTAAGCTGGCGCTTGAGAAGTCTTCTTTCCCCATTTAAAATACACGTACAAATTTTTTTTTCTCGTTTTTCGTTGGAAAATGCAGTAAAAAATTTTTTTATATAATTTTGACTAGCATCTTTTTATAGGAAATTGAATTCTCTACAAAAATGTCTAGAATAGTCATACTCGTAACTATAATAGAAAAATAGTTACAAGTATTCAAAGTTTAAGAAAATTGTCTTTTCTCTTAAACTTTGGAGACTTGTAACTATTTTTCTATTATAGTTACGAGTATGACTATTCAAGACTTTTTTGGAGAGAAGTCAATTTCCTATAAGAAGGTGCTAGTCAAAATTGTATAAAAATTTTTTTTACTGCATTTTCCAACGATAAATGAGAAGAAACACTTTGTACGTGTATTTTAAATGAGAAAAAAAGACTTTCCAAGCGCCAGCTCAATTTTTAAGATATTGTGCTGAAATTTTAGGAGAATTTTAATTACATCTCATGGTAACTTTTGAGATCATGAGACCTAAAATAAAAATATATTATTTTTTTTTTCTGAAACAACCTAATATTATATGTGTCTATCAACTTTAGTATCAAATATAATTGTTATTTTTATTTCAATGAATGATACACTCAAAAATTTTTGTAATTAGTCAAATAATGTCCATAACTTAATAGTTTGAAACACGAAGAAATTGAAAAAAAAATATATGAGCAAAACATATTACTAAACCATTCAAAATAAAATAGAACGTGTTAATCATTCAGCACGTCTCTTTGTTATAATATGCAGGATTTTTAATGTAATTAACGTTCATACAACAACACTTTTTTATTCAAATCAAAGTCGAGATTTTATTCACCCAGTTGATTAATATTCAAATACAATGTTATCTTTACTATTGTGCCAATAATAATTACTTAAATATTTTGAATGATTCATAATATTGATGCCGTTTTTCTTTAGCCGAACTAAGTTGATACCAGCAAGGTTCGGTAGGAGTCTTTGGTCATCAAACAACACGAGGGCTCGATGACGGTGAAGAAAGACAATTAGTAAATTACTCTTAAGTAATTTTTGTCATAAGACTTTGGATGAAAAGTTTTCTTGGAGTTGCAATTCTTCTACGGAATTAAAGAAGAACATTAACTATCAGAACAAACCATGTCAAAACGCAAGAGAAAAGGCTTGGGTCTAAGCAGTAAGAGGTCTGCAAAAAAACAAGCAAAATTAAAAACGATTGAGCCAAATAATAACTATACAAATGAGACTGGAGATACAATTTTAGCAAGTCACATAAAAATTAATTCGACTTCTAACATGATAGAGCAAAATACAAAAGTTATAACTAAACATACAGATAGAGCATCAACAGAATTAGCAATAGAACGAACAGAGATGAATGATTGTTCTGCAAGTGAAGCTAGCAATACATCCATAGGTGACTTGTTAGCAAAAATTGATTTGAGAATAGCACAACTGGAGCAAAACAAAAATCCCGTTAAATCAGAATCAATAGAGATGAGTAATAACCCTGGTTATGACACTGATATATCTTTAGCTAGTAGAGTTAAAACTGATTCAATACCAAAAATTGTTAAACCCAAAGCTATACGTAAATCCAAAGGAAAATTACAGGAAGACCTTGTACTGCAGTCAACAGAGATTGTAATAGATGATAGTTCCATAAATAAAACTGAAGATATGCCCTCAAACACAGTAAACCCGACAAAGGATATTGGATGTAAACCTGAGGATACTCCGCAGATCAAACTAATGATACCAGTGCCAATCGCAATTGCCGAAAATCCTGAGTGCAAAAATGCAGTCATACCTGAAGTAGGTACCAATTTAATATCAATGATATCTAAACCAAAAGCCCAATGTACAGTGAAATCTAGATGTAGAAAGCAAAGAAAAATAATTAAATCGAAAGCAATTATCCTAGACGATGATCTCACTAGTGAGACTGGAATAGTATCAGTAGATAGTAGTTGTACGAAAATTGATTCAATATCAGAAATAGCAAAGCCGAACGAAAAACGTGTACATAAACCTGGGAGTACACAGCAAGAAACACCCAATACATCAGAGCCAGTGGAGATAAATGATAATCATGGATCTGAGAACAAGGATGCATCTTCAGCAACTCAAGTGGAAACTGACTCAGTACCAATAATATCTGAACCAAAAGCCAAAGATACACTAAAACCTAGGTGTAGAAAGCAAAGAAAAATAATTAAATCAAAAGCAATTATCCTGGGCGATGATCTCACAAGTGAGACTGGAATAGTATCAGTAGACAGTAGTAGTACAGAAATCAATTCAATATCAGAAAAAGCAACGCCAAAAAAAAAAGGCTTACGTAAATCTAGGAGTACACAGCAAGAAACACCCAATATATCAGAGCTAGTGGAGATAAATAATAATCCTGAATGTGAGAACAAGAATGCATCTTCAGCAATTCAAGTGAAAACTGACTCAGTACCAATAATATCTGAACCAAAAGCCAAAGATACACTAAAACCTAGATGTAGAAAGCCAAGAAAAATAAATAAATCAAAAGCAATTATCCTAGGCGGTGATCTCACAAGTGAGACTGGAATAGTATCAGTAGACAGTAGTAGTACGGAAATCGATTCAATATCAGAAAAAGCAAAGCCAAACAAAAAATCCTTACGTAAATCCAGGAGTACACAGCAAGAAACATCCAATACATCAGAGCCAGTGGAGATAAATAATAATCCTGAATGTGAGAACAAGAATACATCTTCAGCAACTCAAGAGCAAACTGACGCAATACCTGAGACAACAAAACCAAAAATTGAACGCACACGTAAATCTAGAGCCAAAATAGCAGAAGTAGTAATAAAACCAGATGCAATGAACACAACATGCTACCTTGTGAATGAAACAAAACATACACCCCCAGAAAATGAGACTATAAGTGAGTTGATAACAATGTCGGAATTCAAACCTGGCAGAAAAAGACCTAGAGGGAGACCGCCACAAAAACTGATGGAATTGAAGAAAATTGAGACAGATTTGAATGTAATAGATACTAAACGGACAGATGATCACACACCTGAAACCAATCCTAGTTATTCAATTCCTGAGACAATTAAAAATAAGTATCCGTTGCTTGACACAATGTACCAGCCAAAAGTTTTACTCCGGAATATAGCCTACTGCGACGAATTGTCATCCGAACAAAGAAGAATGCTATTAAAAAGTAATCAATCTCAAAAGAGCCTTAGCATGAAAATTGTACCATATTCATCGACCAACCAAATTGTGGACAAATCAACGTCACATGACGTTATTGTAGCATCCTCAAAACTTGCGAAAAGGAACGATGAACCAGTTAGGGGTGCTTCAAGTACCAAGGCCTGTAAGAATCCAAATACTAGAAAACATAGAGTGCGGAAGAACAAAAAAATAAGAACGGAATTTAAAGTGTTGTCAATAAAAAACTGGGATAAAATATATGCAGCAAAGTTATCAGTGCGAGGTCCAGAACCGAATTCTGAAAACACAAATGAGATGGATGTCCTATCTTCAGTAGAAAATGAAGACTTTAGCATTACAAAGAAACGTAGTCCTTTGACTGAATTATCTTTAGAAGATGGCGGCCTAACTATGACTCAGCATAATGACTTTGGGAAAAAGTTAATAGAATCGATCGTTCCACCTGCAGAAAAAGAGATTGTAATGTGTCCTTCGCCTGAGATGATAGAATTAGAAATTCCTTTGGACTTGAGTATTCGGCATTCAGAAAACTCCATAAGCAATAAATCGGACATATCTAAACACGGTGATAATTCCTTCAGAGATATTTGCTTTGGAATAACTAAGCATCAATCGCGGAATACGAATGTGCATGATGTTGGATTTGGCAGTTCAACTTTCCATGTGACAAACCTTAGCGAGTCTTTTACTGAAATTACCGCTAGTGTCGATGCTACAGTACTCGAAAGCAGTAAACCAAATGAAGAGATTAATATTTGTGAAAGTCCAATACTGCAAGAGTTTGAACATCGAGATGAAAATTTAACATTTCATAAACCCCCGATGACTCCAACTGCCTCAAAATCAATAACAAAACGAGCTTCAAAGAACCAGCTCAAATTGCCATATAGTGATACGCTCTCATTCAAAGTATCAATACCTGCTAAACATTACTTTAACAAACGACTTACAGCATGCAAAAGTTCAGAAACAGTTGTTGAACAAGAAAAACTGACTCTCCAAAAGGCACGGACGAAATTTGATACTGACTGCAAAAAAATTGATCATCAACGAAGTGAAAATGTTACACAAGAAATTTCTAATGAAAAACGTAGTGAAGCAAATTTGATGACTGCTGAACCCGTAATATCGACAGAGGAAAAAGAAGATCAAAACGTTGAATTGCCAAACATACTTCCAGGTATGTGCAAATTAGATGACACAAATGCTAATTGTCAAACAGCGTTTGAACCATCTTCGTCAGGTCCTGTCTTGAACCCGAGGATTACAAATGTTAGAAGTCTGCCAAAAATTGTCATCGATGAGATTCTTCCAAAAGGTACAATAACATTATCTTCTGTGAGCTGTGAGCCGCGTATGTCACATATGTTTGCTGCTAAAATGGGAAATGATCACTTGTATTCTACGAATATAAATGAATTTGATGAAAACCATAAAACTCGTGAGCTCACAATACACACTCAGAGTACATATACCTCTATAGTAAATCAGAATGTATCACAATTGCAAACAACTACACACTGTTGGAATCAGGCACATGCATCAGCTGATATCGGTAATGTCAACTTTGGTAATGATATTGTTGATTATTTTCAAAAATCTGAAAATCCACATAGCATAAGTAGCAATGAATTTACGGAAAGTATGCAATCCAATGTTGACAACAGGAATTTTGCCGATATTGGGCAAACTTTCGATTCGACACAATTATGGAAAATTTGTCCTGAATTAAAAAACTATTTTGGTCATGATGATGTTATTAATAATAATAACAATAACAATACTAATGAAGAGAGATTATCAAATTTTGAGAAACTAAACACTGTTGAAACTAATTTCAATAATAACACTATTCACACACTTCCAACAGAAATTAAAATAGAAACTGAAAGCAACTCAAATAATAGCATGGAACTACCATCAAATAATTTCACACTTGCTACTGAAAATGCAAATAATCTTCCAGATGTATGCGAAGGTACTATAGCTATGAATGTTAATTGTGATGAAATGGAAATGGAATCATCAGAATCTATTGCTATTAACACAGAGTCAAATTCAATAAAATCTCCTGTGATAGCTGATCTGACTTCCACTAACTTGAGAAACTTTAACATCATTTCAAACTATCAATGTAAGAGTGGATTGAAATGGTCCGCTGAGACATGCCAGTATTTTCCATCACACGAAAATATTGTAAGACACAGTAACAAGTCTACACCAAATTCTTTTATTGAGATCAGCGAAGCAACGGAATCTACTTTCGAAAGTCAAAGAGAGTTTTCTCAAACGGGGTTTAAGAAGCGTAAACGAAAGTGGATAAAAGATGAGAAGAACGTAAATTTGAAAGCTGAAATAGGAGTAAAGAGATTGAAACTGAATAGAAACAAGTGGAGTACTGAAAGACGAGATTTTAGAGATATTATCAATTCACAAAGGCCGACTTTAGTTGAATCAATTAATTCTGATAACTCTGGCACTTCAAATATTGAAAGCACGCAATCACCAAAGAAGTCTAGTCATGCAGATGTTATTGTAGTAAAAGGCGGAATTAAAAATGAGCTAAATGTTACTGCAGAAAGAACAGAAGTTATCCAGGGTATATTTAATCGTAAATCCGAAGAACCGGATCCAAATTGTACTATGACAAATGAGAAGGAGAACATTGATAATTCAACTAGCATTCCTGTATGTACCATGGATCCTGGAACCTCAAAATGTAATATTCGAAATGATAGTCGTCTACTAGGCGAGCTTTGTATTCCTCTGTCAAAAAATTTCCAAAACGATTGTTCTGACAGCAGTGTAGATGGGAATGAAAAATTGACATCGATGAGCTCATCGAGCTCTTCATTTTCACAGAGTAGTGATTCGATTAGTATTCTTGGAAAATCTACTCACTCAAATAATTCAGAAAGAAGCCATCCTGTACAAGATGACGCAAAACTTGATGAGAATAAATTCGAAAAGAGGGAAGAAGTAGGGGATGAAACTGATGGAGACTGCATTTCCTTATTTGCAGAATCGATGTTCACAAACGTGTGAGTAATGCTAATCTTTTTGCTTTTTTTTTTAATCGTAGTTAGGAATACTCATTCTACTCCCATATACTTTATCAGCTATTTTATGACACTGTATTATATAAACATATAACGAATTCTATCTGATGAGCTTATTTTATCCTGTTAATAGCGATCAGGCAACAAATATAATGGATGTTATCAACTACTCTCCAGTATTTGATAGGACAAAAGATTCTGATGAAAAATTTCAAGATATGGCTGATGTTGGTGCTTATTTCGACAAAAATATACAGGAATGCAATGAAGCTTATGCATCCTGTATACAGGAGGATAAAGACATGCATGATAATGATAATTCACATATTGTACCCAATGCTTCGACAAATGAAAATCATAGTAGGATTATTCCACAGTTGTTAGAACTAAACACAAATCAGCTAAATTCTAGTCAATCGATGCAATCCTTTGGAACTCAACCATATCCTGTAGCAACAATCTTTCAGGAATCCAATTTCATAAATAGGGAAAATTTGAAAGATGAACTTGGTGTTGAAAAAGAAGTAGTCTTCTCTAATTATGTGGTGACTCTTTTTGACTGGCATTGTTTTCAAAAGTTGAAACGAGGGTCATGTAACCGAGAAGGGTGTCGTTTTTATCATATGGTAATTGATTTCTTCAATTAGTCCTACATAAAAAACAAAAGTTTTACAGCATAAAACATGCCTCAATGATTGCCAGTATGAATAATTTATATTTATATAATAGTTGGGCCTTAATATTGATGAAATAACATTCTTGAATTCTCATGTTTTTAGCTAACTGCACCTCTGCGAAATCTTAAGTACAAGGACCCAGAGCTGATAAACGAAATTATCAACTATGCCATATTAAAGGGCTATAACTATTTCATTTGCCACGTGTATCCTGATATCATTACGCAAATGGATTATCCCAATATCATCAAACTATTTTATAAACTAGCTAGTAAAGATCTGATGAAAGTATACCTTGTAAAAAGCACAGTTACTGGTGTAATCAACGCCGGTATATCTCTGCAGAAGTTTCTTAGTGATATAGCACACTTGCTTAATGTGAATGACGATAATATAACAAACTGTATCCTCGTCGGAGCTAGTAGTTCAATTGAGCCTGGGGCTTTCTGGGATACATGTCGTGCTTTCCTTATCAAAATAAAACCCTCATTTCGTATCATATGCAGCGTTATATCCGATTGTATCTACAATAATAACAAGTTACAAATTCAGGATGTGTATCAAAACTTTGTGAAAAATCTTACAGCTGAACAACTATCGAATATAAATATCAATCTTAGAGAAAAATTTCATGCCTTACTCATAGAAAATGATTTAATTCGTGAAGTTGAGCACTCGGGTCAGCTACCTGCAGTGTTTGAAAACGTAAATCTTGGTGATAAGACACTGGAAGTGAATAATGTTACTGAAAATTATCATAGAGACTCAATGAAAATACCTACTATATTGTCACCTGACGATATTGCACATTACAACTACGACAATGTTTCGCAACTTTCACCCAGACATGAGCAACTTAATCAAAAGTTCAGCTCTCAAGGACCTTCCGTTCTGCAATCATTGACGAAGAATCAAGATATTGGATCAGATAGTGCAGCAAAAAGTCACAGTTTTCTTAACCGAAGGACAAGCTCTGGAACGCAAATCAGTTTTGGGGTGAAACAATATTCACCAGATCTAAATAGTAGTACATCGAAATCTGGTATTGTGAATTGGTCTTCTTTCAAGCTGCATCGGATAGGTAAATTTCATTGATCATAATTTCCGGGCTTTAGAGATAAATAGAATGTGGACAATCATAATCCATTAAATGAACATTTGGACCCATTATTTTTGAGAGAGTAGTCAAGTTTCAATTACGTAACGTCGTGTGTCTCTTATATTTACTTATATTAATTGAGCTATTACCTTCCAGATGACTTGCCATCACCATGTTCAGCATACAGAGATCGTCATTGGAAATTTCACTTGGATATGAACAATTTGAAAGAAGCTTTAAAACATGAGGAATATTCTCTGGCATTAAAAGTTTTAAATGAATATTCTGACGCGGATCAAACAATCTTTTTATCAAGCTGCTATAAGATGTTACTTCAAAACGTAATGGCGTCGGCGCACCATGTAAGGAACATGATAAAGTTGTCAGGTAATAGACATTTTCTTGGATGAGATTGGATATTCGTTATTTAAGAACGTAATTGTTAATAGTCAAAACCTGAGTACCGATAGGATAAAAACTAAAATAAGTAAGAAAATATAAGACATGCATAAAAATTAATTGTATCCCACAAGTAGATTCAAACTTTGTTGTTAGAAGTGTACAGCATAACAAAATCTAGTATTACCGTACTTTATCTCGGAAACTAAATATTAATACTGTAAAAAAGACATCGATTAATGCCTTTTAAACTGTAAAATACCAAAACTATTGTGTACAAGTGTATTTGTTATCACGGATAGTTGGACATTTTCAATAAGTCATTCTTGTTGAAAAATAATACTATAATTTTAACATTTGCAAAGATTCATTGGAATAAAAAGACAAATAAATGTACAATTACTACAGTAAAAGTTTAACATGGTGATGTCCATCGGCCCGAGATTGAAAACAAAGTGATATACGGTCATTTATCAAATCAGTATTGAACAACTGTAGCGAAGTTTTTTTTCTTCATATTACGGTAGCTATAATATACATCTTATGCAATTGATCAGTGAATGATCATTTCTTAACTATATTTTTTTTTATACAGCGTTATATTTACTGTCTAGATTATACTATATATTGTATAAGGTTTTAGTTACCTGCTTATAATATAACTTTGATCTATCATAGTATTTCATAAATAGCAGCAAACTAGGTATATTTGTTGGCTTACAGATATTGTAAATCTGTATAGCTTTTGTTGAATATATATACATATTTGAACAATTTTTTTTATTAGACGTATAAGAATCGGTTGAAACTAATTGATTACAAACGTTTACACAGTAACAATTCAAACAGTTTGAATGAAATTTGTAATTTCAATTGAATTCTCTGCATATTTCACTAAAAAGGTTCATACCTTTTTTACTTATATACGCTATATAATCGATATTCACATTTACATGTAAATATTATATGTAAATGTTTTAAATAGGTTGTTCAGAAAAGTGATGCGTCATAAATAACTCTATTATTACTTTTTTTTTATTGCTAAAATAAACGTATGACGTTTATTTTGCAAAGAACTTGTGATTTTCTTTAACATCAAATCACATATATTATTGAGCGAAAGTTTTTACAGAGTGATTGATGTATTCAATAATACTGAAACGGCAATAACTTACTTGCAAAAGAGAAGAAAAAAAAAAAGAAATGGTTCGCTTAATTTCTAATGTATATGTTATCATGTAATGAGGGTTTATTCAATATTAGATTTAATTATATAGAGTACTTAGTAAAGCTTTCAAAGATTAATACATACAGGTAATGCTTGAACAATAGTACTGATGTAAAATTTTGTATCGTTATTAATAAAACTTAATATTCAATAAAATCTTGCTGTTTTATTTGCCTAACAGTTTGATTTTTGGGCCTTTCAGTCTGGATGGGGGTCAATAAATTCTTAAGTGAAACATTATTCACCTTGGGAATGTACATGATGATCGAATTGTGCAATGCCAATGCTTGGGTACTTGCGTACAGTTTGTTCAAGGCCTTGCACTCTGCAAGTTTAACCGAAAAAGTTGCTGAATTTGCTTTGATCTCTGCAGAGATATGTCTAGCTAACAGACGTCCGTTGAAGGCTTTCATCATATTAAAACGTGAGTGTGTTTCATCGTCGAATCAAAGAATCTCATGTAACAAAGAATGAAAAGCCTACTATCCAAGTTTTGGATATCTTGTAAGTGCTTATGATGTATCTATGTATGTATGTAATCTGTTGCAGAAAACAATATGTTTTGCACAAATCGAAGTAAGTGGAATGTAATTAGCAATCCAAACGACGAACATGTTAGAGTGATGATAATTAATCTATTATTGGATGTTTTATGCCAGGAATATCCTAACTGGGCTTTTTATATTTTCACATACCTACTTGAAGATCAAGCGCGTATTTATCATCCTATAGGTGAGTTTCTTTTTAAAAAAAATGCGGTTTCAATTCATCAATACATTGACATCAACTTAATTTTCGGATAGTCTAATAATAACACGAATAAAATTTATCCAGTCATCTATAATTCCAGATCTTACTGCATACATAGATAAACTTGTTACGGGTATATTGAGTAAAAACTCCCGTGATTTAATAACAGATGTAGGGAGATTGATTATCGAATATAATTTCACTTTGGAGAATTCTGTATTCCAATCTTTAGTCATAAACATATTTGAATTGGACATAGCTCTCTGTAGGCAACTTTATCGTTATGGTATGTGGCTTGGAGTTTACTCAATAGTAAAGGTAAATATCACATCCAAAAATTTATTCCCCCTATTAGGTATGTGTTTACATTTATATTATCTGCTATTATTATTCGAAATAATATTCGATGAATTTTCAATGATATGAGTGTGTGTAATAATTTGATTACTAGTTAACACTTCCGTTACACATATTAATCAAGACGAATTTGACGAAAGAAGAAATGTACTTAGTTATTATGGATTTCTTGGAAAAATTGTCGATGGACATCGGGCCAGCCATTGATCGTATCGGTCCAAATCAATTTAAAATACATTTAGTTTTTGAGGTAAGTTCATCGCTACGATCGGGTATAATTTATCGTTTATCTATAAGAAGCAAAATTGTACAAAGTAATAGAAAGAATCTGAATGCTTGTTTCTTTCTTTTAGTTGGCACCATTCAAGCAACCATTGGTTGAGAATAATGTTCAAATATGTAACAAGGATGAACTGAAAATGAGTAAAGAACTTATGAAGACTGTTCTTCGGGAGCGATTCAATCCCCCATTGAGAACAATTATCGCAGAGAAAGAAAGATTTATGAAATTACAAAGCCGCAGCGTTGTAAACTATCTAAAATCAATGATGTTACAACAATGAGGATATTTTGCAACATGTAAATTTTGTTCCCAAGAAAAAAAACAAAAAAACAATCACTTAAGTCAGTATGAAACTGAATTAACACATTCTACATCTAAATTTCAGTTAGATTGTATATAAGAATATTGCCAAGATCGACCAGCAACTGGTCATTGAAGGAGTATTATAATTATACTTTTTATTGTTTTACAGAGCAAAAAAAATCATTGGTCTCAGCGTTTTATATATATATATATATATCTATATATACATACATATACATATATATAGTATATTTTAAATCTGACTTTCAAAAACTCTTGAAAAAATTATTATACTTACTTTTTAATATTGGTTTATATGTATATATATATATTATCTTTCCTATAAAAAAAAAATAAAATAACGTTTTAATATTTCAATACACATCTATTTATTATAGGAAAGTATTGTGATTAGAAAGTCCTATCTATGAGATGCTATGCTCATCAGCCAATGCCGAAAAAATATAATTTAATAAATGAGTTACCAAACACTAGCATTGTAAGATTCCATAGTTTACTGCTTATTTAAATACAACATTAACCTGTAATATTAGTTATTGATAATTAATTTTTTTATTATAATTACATCATGTTTTAAACAGTTATCAACGTGTACTTGTAAATGCACCCAATACGGTCCCGACACCTACGTAATATTTTTTATCTTCCCCGTTTATAATTTCCGATAATCGTTGATTATTATTATTTTCTTATACGAACCAATATCGTAGCCAAATCATATAAAAATCGTGAACAACTTATTTCATTTAAATATGTAAAATCAGTATAAAATCAGATACGTATGCCTGTAGTACATATACAAAATAAGGGTATAAATCCAGTAAAATTTTTTAATGAAAAATCAAATGTTATTTTTCTGCTGCTAGTTACACATTCTAGAATATAAAAAAATTTAATAATACAATTGAGTGTCCTGTGGGTTACTATAATGGTTCGTCAAAAATTGGACACATTAATTCAGTCGTTTGTTCTTAAATTTTCAATTGTATACATAGTTATTAATAAATAAAAAACATTTCGATATATCATATGGATTACTATATTAACTAATACATATATTAATGTAAATGTATAATTTATTCTGTATGCACTATTCGTATATAACGAACAGTAAAAAGCACATTTTGGTGTATTTTCGTTCACAGTATGTAGTAAAAAAATAGTCTAATCAAATTCCGGAATATCGTCAAAGGAATAACCCGGCACTTTACGATGGGCAAGAATTGCCACTCTAACATGGTATGCTCCAGGTATGAACATCAGAATTCCCAGAATTATTACAGGCCACATACGATCCCCGTACTGCAATAAACAAATAAAATACTTTACAACTTGTTATCTTATCAGATTAATAAAATAAAAAAACAATCATTAATTATTGCCATAAATAATATTTTTATATGCATCTTATATAATTTCCTTGAACATCATCGGCTGGGCATAAAAGTTAAATCTCAAATATCGAAAAAAATGGTTTATAGTCTGAATAAAAACAAAATAAGATTTTTCATTAGCTCTTCTTACCTTAGAATCGATATGTCCGCTTACAATTAGGCTACCAACAATAAGCATAACGGTTCCTCCGACGAACAAGAGTCCCGCCAAAGTTATTGCCTTCCATGGAATTTTTACTGGCGGACTTAGAAACTGGATAAAAAAAAAAAACAATAAAGAAGTTCATTTTTAAAGAGTAGTTGATGACCATCCATGTTCAAAATTTCAAATTCGATTGCTCAAGGTATATTAGACACATTATTTTCTATATTATAGCAAAAAACTGTAATAATGAAATCTTAGAATTATTGAGGTTATACCTGTGCGTCGACGAAACCGTTGTCGGTTTCGGTAAGTTGTGTGTAATCCACGTTGTCGAATTGTCTTTCACCTCTACCTTTTCTTCGAAACATGCTCAGTTTATTAACAATGTAATCTGAAATGATAAACAATTAATAATATTATATTTCGACAAGCTTTAATGTTGACACGTGACATTTATCATAACGTAACATAACATAAAATATAAACTATATTTACATGTAACGTACGTACTTTATCAACAGTTAATACGGAATAACTAGTACATAAAAGTATCTATGAATGTACATTCATATATTTTAAACAATCGTATTCTCGTACGTCGGAACGATTTAAGGAAATAACAAAAGAAACCGAGGACGACTTTGATCAAGTTTGACAGATATGCACTAATCAGTATAGATATGGCGTAGCCATGATGTAAACAACTGACTAAGTCAAGTACGAGAAGTAAATTCATGCGCAATCGGGATTGACTTGACTGTAATGACATTATTTCAACGTGAATATACATAAATAATTTTTTAACGTAAATTTTATGATATTTATTACAATTTTACAATATCTGTAAGCAAATAAATCTATTTTAAGCGTACATTTGACATAAAGTGCGACAGCACCTACCCGCGAGTCTCTCCGCAGCAGAACGTGTGTTAATCTAGCGCGAGATATCGATTGCAGGGACACTGATGTTTATTTTTAAATGCGCTAATATAGGTAGATGACAATTCGCTGCCGTAACTTTATAAAAAAAAATGCGTTCGCTACTGGTATTATTAAAATACTCGTTGAATAAACGAAGGGAGATCAAATAATGAAAATAAATAACTAAAATAATAAGAATTAGAATAATAATATATAGAAGAAAAAAGAATTATCAACCACCATTCATACATATATTAATTAACAAAACATGCGTTATATTTGAATAGACTTTCCCAGTGAGATTTCTTACTTTGAATTGATGCAGTAGAGCAGACATATCGATATGTAGATGACAGTATAATATACGTATTTTATATGCGGGATACAACAAACTTTTAGTAAAATCTAACTGTACAACAAAAAAAGCTTTGTAAAATCAAATAATAGATATGAGTTCCGCTGACCACGAGAAAATAATTTTTTTTATATCTAGCTGCAGTATCTTAACTCGTTACTATCCGGACTTACAGTACACTGTATGATCGCAATTCTCACACCTGCGTTTAGCAAGCGCATGCGTTCTTTCACGTATATATCATTTCAACTTTAGCCGTTGCATTATACTACATATGGACATTAATCAAAACAAACAATTTTATGCAAGATTTGAAAAAAAGACTATGTCGTACGTCGTTGTAAATAAAATTGTCCTGGTCACCATGCGGTGAATTTTTTTAACAAAGAATTTCGAGGTAATTATAGGCACTGTATTGTATACACACATCAAAATAATGATATACGATAATATTGGCAATCTATCTATATTTCAGACAAATTTTTCGCGTATTATTAATACTTTAGAAAATTACAAGGAAAGTTGGAATTGAATACAATACACATATATTTGTATACATATATACATGCTTATATATTAGTAAATAAAATGAAGAAATAAGAGCCGAGGTCAAGAAGAAGCATCAGTTACCTGTACGCAACCACCTCCACATTCTGCTAGTGGAAAATGGAGCCAATCAGTCCTTCGGCATCCGCGTCGTTACATGGAGGATAAGTTACATTAACGGATAGGCCAATCGCTTCTGATAAATTTCCCTTTCATTTCACGTCTCAATAGTTGAATGATCTAAGTATATACCTATGTATATAATAAATATATCAACGTGTTTAATCGTCATGAAAACAGCAATCACGAAACAAACATCATTTAAAAACATTTATATTTCCTTCGTGATAATTAATATGGTCAATGATGAAATTTGTATTAGAAAATACGTTCATCTTAGTCTATTGACACGTTACATACACATGCATTGCCATACGCTTGTACAAGTCTAAGACCGTAAAACCATAAGATGAATAAAAAAAAAATTATGAAAAACAAAGAAAGGAAACGTTACCCACATAACATATACTAATACTGTATACAATAGATCGTAGGTTGTATAAATATATACTCACGATCTCAAACCATTGGAAAGTTTTTTTAAAAAACTCATCCTTCCTATAGCGCTAAATGAAACCGAAGCTAAACTCTGTTAGGTATATACCTCCGTATATAAAGTATAAACTATACAACTGCGTATACGCTCGATCCCTGTACGTAGAGGAGAGCAACCCTATACGAACAACCCCGTGGGTAGGCGAGGCTAAACTCGTGGCTCTGTGGCACCCCTGTTTTCGACGGACGACAAGAGGGAGCTAGCCAAGGGGGAGAAAAGGACAAAATGTGTAGAGGAGACGAGTCGAGAGGCGGGAAAGAGGTAGAGGAGGTCACGAAGCGAAACCAGAGCCGGCGATACCTTCGCTGAACCTATACCTATGCATAGATATAATACACACATATAATATATACCTATATACAAATCTACGTATATATATGTATATGTATATAAAAAGAGAATATATACACACATATATATCTATAAACCTACATGTATAGACGCTCTGCCAAATTTCTCTCTTCCTCTCCGCCCATTCCCCCCTTAAATCCTCTTTCTCCGTCTCTCGCGTGGTTGTCAGGGGTTGCAGAACGAAGCGCGGCGGGCGATTGTTACCGGACGTGGATCGATGCGACGCTGGAGAAGAAGCTGCAGGCTTTCCGACGCCGACGCCAGTGAGCTGTAGCTCGAATATACCCATAGTATATGTGTGTAAATGTAACATTTTGATGTGTGCGTGAGAAAGATAGATGGTGGATTCGATCCTTGTGTACAAGGAATCCATATTCTCTTATCTCTTATTTCGAGCTCTTATCCGTTTCTGCACTTCCAGTTCGATTGACGGTTTGTTATACACCCCGATTCCCAGGAGTCCTCTTGTCTTTTATCCAGCTAAATTATAGGTATACGAATTTTAAATCTCTCTTGAGTAATTAGCGGTAGAGAGCTGTTTCCAGACAATGATCACACGATAACGTCGGGCAATTAATATAATTAATACAATTGTGGTTAGAATTAATTATGCGATTGTTGACCGCTTTTGCCACTATACCGTAATACTATACCTACTGTTCCACAATAAATTGCTGCTGAAAATTCTGACTATAACCATTAACGTCATTTCAGGTTCAAATTCAATTACATACGTATTATACGTATGAACCATGTAAGCTGTAACCATGTTCATAAAGAAAATCAAAGTATTGTATAATATATAAAGAAACGAAAAAATTGATAGAACGCCTCATCTAATGAAAATTTTTTTATTTTTCGTAATAATTTCCTGATTATAGTATAAAATCGATAAATAAATACAAGTTTAAGTAACTACTGATCACAGATATCGGTAATTGGCATAACAAAAAAGACATATGATGTTTAGGGGATGATGAATTTGCATGTAAATTTTGAGTAAAGCTTAAGGGCAGCAATGAAATAGAATTCCTTGATCGAACGGGGCTCAAATGGGGGTTCGAGTGATTCGGCAATTTCGAAGATTTGAAAATGTGGTGCAGGTATAATAAGGCGAGAAATATGAAAGATACTGGCGCAGAGTTAGGTATATTACAAGAGGAGCCTATACATATAATAAAGGCGAAGACGAAGCCGGGTAAGCGCAGGCGTTAAAAATGCGTCAGTGTGGGGCACGCGTCTGCGCCCTGGCATTATACGCCTGGAGTACTTCGGGGGTAGGCAGAGGAGGTCAGGGGCGACAGTGCGGGTCCTGGGGGCGGCGCGGGCGCGTGGGTCCGTTGTAACAACCCCTAAATGCGACTGTCGGGACGTGGGTTTAGTCTGGTTGTACTCGAGTGATAGTCGAGCTTGTTTCCGTCTCTGTCGCTCGGTGCTGATCGTCACGTTCGAATAAAATAAAGAACAGAAAAGAAGAAAGAACAAAAAATAAAATAAAAAAAATTGTTTTTTTTTTTTTTTAAATTACGTAAAAATTTTTCACACGAAAATCGTGATCCGTTTTCAATTATATATAAAGGGAAATACTACCGGACAATTTTCCCTACACTAACGCTCTTACGCACCTTTTAATCTCAGGTAAATCGATAATAATTATTATTATATTAATTTGGTTAAAGCTTTGATGCGATCGTTCATCGTTTCATCTAAAAGCTCGCTGCAGTTTTATTGTATTGATATAAAATTCGTAACATTGTAATAATCATTTTCGCATTATCTGCTGTGAGTTTTGCGCTGATTCTGCAGGATATTGCGATTCGGTTGATGCCGGGTAAGCTGGGGGTCTTAAGAGGGTGAGTTTTTGACAGCTAGCCGCCAGCTGTTCGGCTGTAGTTGTTACGCGATGTCCATGTCGCGTGTCATAGAGATAGTTTTTTTTTTTTTCGATTAGCATTATCATCCGATCATGTCTCCTCTTATCGGACTTAGTTTGCACAGCTTGTTTTGCGACAAGTATTCAGATATAATGTTATATTATACACCAATGTTTCATTGGAAGATTGTAAACCATCCTCCGAATTGCAAGACCGGTTTTCATACCCCAGGGGATTTTCTCCGAGTCAAAAAAGGAAGAATATTTATAATGATCGATTTTTATTAAACTCAAGATTTTCATTCGGGACGGATTTCCCAAATGTTAATTATAAAATGAAACGAAGCAGATAATTAGTATTTCGAAAACTAATCCCTCCAGATAAAATATCGAGCGCTTGAGCAGTCTCACTAGATTGCATTATAATTATTATGCACGCGGTCTTCTTACTGCAGAGGTAAACGTTTCGGACAATTGAATAATTCAATTATAATCATACCAGAGTGCAGCTTCCCGGATCATAGCTGATGGCATATTATCAACGATGATGAATGGGGATTTGGTATAAGAGAAATAAGATTCTACACGGCGGGTCTGACGTGTAACTAGTTTAGCATAATAGTATAGAATTTTGTACGAAACCGATTTGTCAGAAAAGAACATTTTTCACATATTCAACTGCCTACTTGCATGAATAAAATTATCATAAAAAAAGATCAGTTAATGGTTAAAGTGTATTTTGTTTCTAGTGAAAAAAGTTATTGAAGACTTGCCAGTTGAAAAGCTCTGATTACATCAGCTGGGGGGCTTCAAGAAAATTGAGTAAAACAAGCGGTAGATATAAATGAAATTCTCAAAGACAATCAAAGTTATTTCGATGATTTCTTAAGTTCTAATGAGCTATATACCTTCGGCATGAGCAATTGCAGGGATGAAATAATAAACTTTACCGTATCTAAAACATTTTCACACAATTCAGAACACCCGTTTCTCAAAACTTTAATCATTACGCTTTACTTTATCATAAATTTAACTGCAATAAATTCCTCCTATTTGAACTAATATATAGATATCGAATTCAAAATTGCAGATTTACGCACAGTGGTTATCTAATTGTATGAAAAATGCTCAAACTTCTATAATATACGATAGATAAAGTTGCTTTTTTATTCAATGCCCCTTGAACGAGCCGGACAATAATTATTCGGTAAAGATCGTATGTAGGTAGTACGTTAGTTCAGCTGCGTTCATGACGAAACTCCCCCCGCTGACTAGGGTGCACGCGTTGGTTGCCGGTGGCGTGGGGTTCGCGTTGCACGGTCTCATTCCCCTTCGCTTCGAACGCTCGCGTTTTCCGCAAAGGTTAGAGACTGCACCTCGAATCAATATAGACGCTTAGAACAGATGTTAGAACGACGTCGTTTTAAGCGGTAAAAATTTTTAAGCGTTAATATAAGATATTTTAGCTTGACGCAGTATAATTCAATAGAGACGTTTTTATATCCAGTTTTTAGGAATATTTTATCTACAGGTTATAGCTACGCGAAAAAATCGATTATATGTTTATCCAAATTCATTTTCATTATACAAATAATCAAATTTTTTTAACGTTAAACAATTTCAAAAATCATCTGCGCTAATTTATTTCACCCTTTTTACTTTTAATCCTCTTTACTTCGCCCTGAGGTAGTTCTTAAGTTCTTCGAAATCCTGTGCAGTGAACGAGGACGTTAGATTAATCTGATCCTGCAGAGGTAATTCATCAAAATTTTCAACGGAACTGTAAAAGAAGATTTATTTTGTCTTCTAGCTAGAAATGGAAAGGTCATTCAGCTAGCTGTCTCTACAATGATTTTATTTTTGTGGACCATATCACTTCCGAACATCCGGTGCTAAAATATTAAATTTTTTTTGTTACGTATCTGTCGAGGTGTCACGGTTTCGATCGATTAAACAATTCGACGGTTCTGTAACGTAGTATACATCTAGATATAAGTTGAACTTCTTCTGTATGCCTACGTAAGCGATTTCGATTCGGTTTTATAAGACCTATGAAGATAGTGTCAAGTTCCTGCCACAACAATCCTCCTCCAACGCTATCTAAATCAAATGAATTGATATTGATTGACCTACAGTACAAATCATTTCGTACCATATTAGCAACCTACAGGTTCAACCGGAGATAAACAATTACATATCTTATTGTTTGTTAGGTATCATCTATCATTTCTGAATTTTTCGGTTAGTCACTGGCGTCATATTACGTAGCATGTTCTTGGATAGTATATAATTTATTCCCCCCTTGATATCTATATAATTCAAGTACGCTATAATATTTTGCCATTTAACATTTAAGATGAAAATGAGCCATCGTGAACGGATGATTTGCGATAAAGTTAGTTATCTTTAATGAAAATAACCTTGGCACGAGCCGACAAATGTTAATATACGTGACAGTATCCAGGGAGCTTGGAATTTCTGGTAATATGGAATAGAGAGAGGGTTGTAACATTCGCAAATCTCTTCTTGCTTTCAATCATTGAAATTATTAGAGCGCAGACGCACGATAATGAGATCTAAAAGAGTTGGAAATTTGATTAAAATGATATTCGAGTCTCTATGAAAGACTGAAAGTTTTTTAAAAAAGATCTTTTCTTGTTTTATGATAAAGCGGAAGTATGGAGTGCCCTGAGGAGGCGGTGCAGGAACGCGGTCGAAATTTCCGATTACTCTCTCCCGAAGAACTGCCCCAGCTATTGGACTTCCTCACCGGATATCTCCCCGAATCTCTCAAGGTAAGACTTTACACTTTAATAATAAAATTTTTCATTCTTAAAAGTCTTAGCTTACGATAAGTCAAAAGCCCGCCTCAGAGTGACGAAATTTGCCTTATCGCTTCTATTGTGGAAAATTTTATCAACTGTATTTATATTTTTTTATATCGTATAAGTAGTTGGGTTAAAATTAACTTTACTGCCTCATATTATCATTCAAAGTATATTTTCGATTCTATAATCTAAACTTATAGCAAACATTTATACATCCTGCAGAAAAATAAATCACTTCATTTAACGATGATTAACGTAATTTGGAGAAGCAATAAAAGCAAGACAGAAAAAAGTCAGAGACTTAATGTAGTGTCAAACGGCGTGTCATTTCGTAAATTGTTTCGCGTGCGTTAGTAAATGTCAGAGTGAAAAATGTGTTAATAAATAGATACGATGTTTTTCCTTCAACGTTCTTTTCGTTAGGCTTTTGCGGATTGAAGATAAGAAAAACTCCTTTTTGATTATGACTCGTCGATTTATTTTTTCAGAGAAAAATAAAATGTTGAAATTAAATTACAGTCATTTACCGAAAGAAAAAATTTAGGGTAAATTGTATAATACCCCACTCGGGTGTCTACTTCGATAATTGAATAATTATCTATAAAGTCTAGACAATGATTCTGAACAATGCAGAATGAGATACGTGCAGAGAAAGAGAAATTGGGATGAGGGCTCAGGAGGATACTAAACAGCGATTACGTGAGCCGTTCAAGCAAGTGCGAGCCATTGCGGATGTTCTCAAAATCTGGGTCAGCTAATGGTTGTTATTCTATGGACAAGTCCTTTCTTAAACGCCTTAACCAAACTTTCTCATCCCTCTTTATTGCCTTAACGTAAAAACATGTTAATTAAACTCACCTGCGTAGACCTGCGTATGAACATCCGAGCTTATGATCATGACAGATAGAATATTATCAATTATTGTAGGTACAGTTAGCTACACAATGTGTACATACATTCAGTTATTACATCGAGGTAATTAAGCTCTTAATAATAGCCTTTAATAAAACAGGATCTGCACATTTTGTCTATCAGCAAACGTGTATAAATGCGTTAGAAGTCTTTCATCTAAGAATCAGTCAGAAGACGTAGATCGTTGTATAAAAGATTCATAACGAATGATGTACTGCATTAAATGTCGGTTCGAAAGTTCTGACGTAAACTTTGCCAGACTTGGTGGGGTTGGATTTACATAGTACGGGTAAATCGTAATGCACCAGTATCTGCATACAACCAGAGAGTATCACACGCGATACAATAGCGACCCGCAACTGACACGCAGTACTGTGAGACACGTGTTCACGTCATAATCGATAAAAACTGCAACGGGAATCCCTGAAACATTTTACTGAAGAAAAACTTCCCACTTTTATTTTACAGCGAGGTTGATGTTTCTTTATGGAATTTAAAATTTTTCAAAAATATTTCTCTATCTTTGATACGTTTTTTTTTAATTGATGAGAACGTGTAACCAATCGTAACTAACAGCAGTTTATGAAATACTCTTTTTTTTTTTTTTTCTCGTTTTTCTGCATCGATGAAGCATTTTGACTGTAATTCCCAGGTTTTTAGCTTTTCAATTTGTCTGGTTGCAATTTTTATTTCCAATATCATCGATCCCACCGACATTTGTGCCGGTCCGAGAGTATCGTACAGGTAATTTCGTGCTTCAATTCTGTACCTCGGAGGGTTCGGAACATTTAAAATAAATATGGCTGAAAGTTATTACAGTTGGATGAATAAAACTAGATGATAATAGAAAGACATAAATAAACAAATAAACAGAGATAAAGCAATTTGAACAACCGTGTCTTTAAATGGCATTGCTCCACTCGAAGGTAACTCAACTTGATATAATATTCGATATATGTTTTTGTTATATTGGACTGGAGTACCAACGCGTTCCTTGGGTCCTTCTACTTTTATTTCCACTTAATTTTTCCACCCTAATCGTCAGATGTAATTCTGTTCACGTAGTGAATTTCTCAACATTGTGATTTGCGGACTGGCGGCTGTCGTTGGCATCAGCTTCGCTATATGGCTTCGGATCGCGAAACTATACTATCGCAACATTATTAAGGGTAGGTACAGTCCCCAAGCGATGTTTGAAAATATTTAAACCGCCGATAACGATTGCCTATAGTATAATATGTTTAAAAAAAATACTAATAGTCAATCAATTCCCCGCTATTTCATTATTCGGTAATATCTTATATCTAAGACAGTAACTCGTACCTCACCTCAATTTGTATAAGTGTAGAAATTCCCTGAATTTATCGCAGCGGCTATTTCGTGGCTAAATTATAACATCTGTATATAATTCCCGTGCTTAAAGGACATTTGAAACGGTTGGGCGCGAAATTATTACGTTGGAGACACGCCGCGAGTTCAAGACAATTTAGCGGCTTGGGTTTGTTCCCAGCTTGATAGGTGGCTATATATATATACATATATAATATATGTATATACCCATTAGATTGCAAGTTAAAGATTTTTAAGATCAAAGTTGCGTGTGGTAATCGAGGTCAAACGACCGAAGGATGTGGGTCACCGCAATGCCGTGTCTTTCCGGTCGACATTGCCGCGCCTTACAAGGTCGCAGGAATTGCAAGGTGAAGAAGAATTGATACTTAAGAGGGTAGTTGATGTACCGGAAGTAAGACATTGGCGGAGGGAATAGCATAATAAATAATAATAATAATGATAACAACTGATTGCAAATAGATGACGACATGATCAAAGCTTTTGTTTCTATATAATCTCAAACTTGAGAATTAAATCTAAAACTTAATAGCCAAAAAGTTTATTGAGCGACTGGAAACTACTGTCTATGATAAAACCGTCTACTTTGTTTTTCTTACTGGTATTATAGTTCATCTGGGTCGAGTAAACAGCTTCAACAAGTTGACGAATAACTTGAATAACGCGATTCTAAACTTTTTTTTTTTTGTTATCTTTTACTTCTGACATTTGAACATAAGACAGTTGGCTTTATAATGTATAGTATATCTACCATAAAGTAATATTGAACGTCTATAAATTTTCACAAAAAAGTTTGTCATGTGGAGTGATAATATTCTATATAATGTCATTAAAATGTTGTTAGAAAAAAATTTCAACGCTCTATCCGTATATATTCAAGACCGAACAAAAGCTTATATTCAAGAATGTCTTATTAGGAATGAAGTATACAAGGTATGGATAGGTGTATACTTTATACTTGAGAAATAAAATATACGGGAAATGAATACAGCATTGATAATAAACAGAGTACAAGATATGCAGTGTTGCGTATTTATACTAGGTATTGTTTGAAAGAAGGACGATATGTGTACAAATGTATAATATGAAGCCATATTCGTAAAATGGAGTGTCGACAAGCGCAAGCACGAGACATGAAACGATAATCTGTAGTTATTAAAGATGTAAACAAATTGCAAATGAATGTATAAATACATAGGTACTTTAAATAAATATAGATATTATATTTAAAGATGTATTTTCAGTTTGATCGTCTTAGAGCCAGGTACCACATTTTGAGTATCGTTTGACGAAACGATGAGAGTTTAAAGCCAATATTCATCACACGGCATCAATAAGACATCGATTTATCTTTACCGAAAGCAAGATATTGACAAGTAACGATTTGAAAATAAATAAGGACAGTCGTAAGCGAAAGAACGAAAATAACTTGAAACCGTTAGTATTCGCTTTTACTGTTATCAGACATGCAAACTTCATTGATTAACGTGACGATAAAAAATGTTTACGTGCATTCAAGGTGACCCTGACCCTTCGTCGCCTCTCTTCCCTCGCTTTTCCTTCGCCCCTTTCGCAACATGAATACATTGTGCATTGCGGGATAAACTGCATTGCAATTACGGAAAAATCGATGTTGCTTTTGAATGTCAAACTCGATCGTATAGGGTAATTTTTTTAATATTCATAACCCTCAATTTTTGGCATAAAATCATTTGTACGTTATTATAGCAACAAAAATATACAATAGATACATTTAACCATTTTTTTTTTTCCTTTTTGTAATAACGTTTTCGCGTGTCTATTAAGTAAGTATCTATCCTTTAACAGCTGTAACTACATATAGCTATATTTACACTTTTATGGCTCATGAAAAGCAACTTAAGAAAATAGCATATAAAATTATTGTAGAAATTTCTATTTTTAAATCCGTCCCCGGAAATAAACTCGCTACAAATTTCATTTCACACATTCTTCAATATATTGGCATTAACGATGTACAGGAAAAGAAGCTTACAGCATTTAAAAATAAACTAACGTTACTCAGAGGTAAGCCAAAAGCCGTAGGTATACGTTAGACTCAAACTATAATAAAATTTAAATAAGACGCAGAACGTTTATTGTTATACCGATTATAACCAATTCAAGATATACATTTCAATAATTAATATAAGTGCTTCATTCTCTCTGTTTAAAATATCCGTCATCAACTTCCCAAAGACTTTACTGCCGCAGTATGTATATAATAAAATATGACGTAGGTGGTACAGTATGCATACTATAACAGGCGTGTGAAAAGCTCCAATTTCATTAAGAGCTTTCTTCTTTTCGTCAAACAAGGTTGCTCCTTCGATATTATAAGGAAGTTTTAAATTAAATGCAAATTAGTTTGTCAGATGAGGTTTTGAACTCTAGCGATAGACTACGTGAACGTTATAGACATTATATAGGTATACTGTATAGATCCATCCCCCTGGTAAAGATTGTGAAAAATTGAGGCCAATAGAAGTGTGAGAATTGCAGTGAGATTGTATTCGTCAGGTAAAGAAAAGACGCTGTAAATTCTACGGCTTATTTTTATTTCCGTCGTGTGGACTCAGAACGAAATCGATTTATTAATCGAGATCTTTGAAACTTATAAAGGATTTTCGCGTGCAAGTGTTCTTCACATAACCTTGACCTTTTTGACCGTAGCTGCGATCGCTTACCTTAGTAAATTATAGCGAGATAAAAACTCGGGGGACTACTACCGCGTACAACACATTTCACAGAGTTAATCTCACGCCGGTTCTGACTGCCGTTTACACTACTTGGATACGATACGTCTGACCTAACGCGGAACTTACTACTCCCCACAGCTCGTAACCCAATGCGTCACTATACCGCAGCCACTGGTTTTTTTTTATTCATATTATTCTTTCTGCTTCTTCTTCTTTTTTTGGATCTGTATATTATTTTAAATTTATTACTATTACCTAATGTCTACTATTTCTTTATTTTTTTACTCATTTTTCTTCACTGTCGCTGTTATTATTTGTATTTAGCCTCACGTATTCCTTCGTTTAAAATTAGTTGTCAAATCGTAAGATATACGATCGTCTGGCATAATACATATTTATTACATCTGAGATTGTGCTTTCTTCTTTAGTTTATTTCCTGTCTTTTATTACTTCTTCTTTTTGTAAATATATGATTTTGTTTGGCTAGACTATAATATCCTCAAGGGGTTTGAATTTCAGAATATAAATCTAACCTAATCGCTATCTACCAATTGACCTATACCCCCATCCGTCGTTAACTATTTATATGGATGTATTATATACGATTCGGTCAGCGATTTGATTACATAAAATATCTACGCGCGAATTAGGGGTGAACACGCAGGTTTGGTTGTTCACATATAGACCATGTACATACATACATACATACATATGTATAAACATCTTATAAAAGTAAATTAATTTCAGTTCGATTATCACGCGAATATTTGGCAACCGTTACGACGTTGACGTTCAAGCTGACGTTCAAGTTCGAAGTAATTTATCGTCCTGATTAATAAACGAATTGCTATACTCGGAGGTCTACCTGCCTACTCGATTGCCTTAGGGTTATGCCTACACCCAACTCCAAACCCCTTTATGTTTCATGTTTGCCAAGGGAAAGAGCAGAATCGTTGAAAACTTGCAATGCTTGCACGCTACTAAAGGCACGTCAAACTCATGTTATTATTCGTAAGCTTTTCAAATTCTCTATGGCCTACCGCCCTAGACCTAATATTTCTCTATACATATACGTATATGAGTTCTTATACCAACTTCCAGAAAGTCAGATATGATTTATTGATAAAACTTTTGAATCATGTGAGTAGTAATAGTCAGTTCAGGTATTTGGCCAACGACACTTTGAATGCTAGCTCTGAATTCCTTTCTATCTTTTTTTTTTTTTCCAATATAATTTTGCTATATTCTTAGTCTTTTTCCTTTGCTAGAGATTAAGATGTCGAGTATAATTGACCATTTACTGTCTGTAAGGCGTGGCTTACGACTGACTTGAGTAAACTTCACTTATATTGAATGATACGGAGTAAACAGTCGCAATTCTAATTGCCCACTGATGTTGGTGAAGCTGTAATTAGCAGAGAAACGGAGTAGCCATCGTGACTTAAAATTAGCTCGTAATTGTAAGGATTTCTGCGTACTCTGCAGGATTTCTTATTATAGTCGTACAAGATGTGTTGTTAAATCTACATGAAAAATTTATTGTTACGTCTGATAATTAACGATTTTTCGTTCAGATACACAGCGTGAAAATTTTCTCTTTATCCAAAAATAGAGAATTTTACTTATGAAAATGTTAGATTTAAGGCCATATAAAATTCTCAGGGTCTTCATGAATTTTAATGTACCTTTGTTAAACCACTAATCTGTAATAATTCTCTGAAGGAGGATTAGAACTGTCGATCCTGACGAATCGTTAATCTACTCATATAAATCTAACCTTGATCATTAATTTTTTAACAAAAAGAGAAAAAATGGGAAAAAATAAAAGAACAGAAAATTGGCTGGAAACAAGAATTTATTTATCACTTTTGATTTATTTTATCTGCACGACTAGTTCAGTTACACCATGAATCATAAATAATTTAAACTAATTGCACGAATGATATATATGTATATAGTCGAAATTGTTTTTCAACTATAGTATGGAGGTAATTCTACTCGACGATAACAATAATTTTGAAAAATTTATTAGAGAAAGCGCGAGGTTTATACATGTATTGGTTTGCCGTGAGGGTTGACCCAGCTTTTTGAGTTTACAGTGTGAAAATATACTTATCGTATTTTGCCTCAACAGTCAGAGAATGTAACAGCTAATTGCTAGTTAAACATCCATTGATTAGGACCCAGAACCTTTGATGAAATGAAATGAAAAAACTCTCTCGGAAAAGGGCTTCAAAAGTCCGCGATGAGTTCAAAGAGCGATTTAACGGAGGATTCGAACTGTCGCTACGGTTACTAATTACAAATAAAACTTTCATCTCTGATGGTGTAGCAAGCCCAGAATTATGAGAGCCAGTGTACTGTATAGGTATATTTATGTAGTCAACTTTTAGACGACTCCTCGAAACCGAATTTTCAATTCTCTGTACCCGTTGCAAGTTGAATTATAACCAAGAAAAAGAAACTAAAATAGTAATAATTAAGTTTGTCCAAAGTTTGAAGCGTAAAGCGACACCGAACTAAATAAAGTACGTACACTCGACAGTTTTTGAGGCGCTTCAAGGGCTTCCTGGAGTAGACAAAAGCTAGACGAGTGGTAAAACGATTATACTGAAACGTACAGCATTTAAAGTTAGCAAATAAAGAATAAAAGATGGCATAAGGATTAGTTCTTGAATCTTGAATTGCACCGTCTGGAGTATTGCCTGAGGCTTGCTGCAGGATACTGAGGAGACCATTTTCCTCTACCAGAGAGACTTTACAAAGTACATATATGACCGCGATTTTACCCTATGGCTGAATTCCGAAATGTTTAGGTCAAAACACGATATTTCCGGTCGAGTTTTCACTCAAGAATCTTGCAGCAACGTTTACCTCAAAGAAAATATGTCAACCAGAAAATTACTTTTTGTAAATTTGTCGCTAAATGTCGTATGTTCTACAGTCCAGTCACCAGGTAATTTTATCTTACAAAATTTAGAGTTTTGATTTTTGGAAGACAAAAGTATTTTGGGGCTCTAAGTAATTCTCTGAGTTTCCGAAAAAGTATTTTTTTCAACATTCTCTTTTCGCATGGCCTTACGGCCGATATCGTTAATATCAATGTTGTAGAAGAGATAATTTCCAACAACTTTTATCTGAAGCTCTTTTTTGTAGGTGGAATAGTTTTTTTATCTACAGCGGCGTAAAGCGGTCGATATCCCTCGAAGCTTTAAAAATACTCGTTTTTTTTTACTGCAGGGATGTTTAGAAATTATCAATTACTAATTGCATACTAAGTATCTTACACTTATCCTCAAACTTATACCTCGAGTCTTCGGAAGGTAGAACAGACTTATATTCCATCAAAATGGAACGTGTGGTCGATTGGGACTGGGGACAGTTTGGAAAAAGGTAATTCCGTCACCCTTTTCCAAACTGTCCCCAGTCCCGATCGACCACCCTTTCCATTTTAATGGCCTGAATTCCACTAAGTCCACTCTACCTTATGAAGACTCCAAGTAGTAAGTATGGTGATGAGCGTAAAATTCTTAGTATGCAATTAATAATTGATAATTTTTAAACATCCTTGCAGTAAAAACAAGTATTTTTAAAACTTCTTGTGATATCAACCGCCTTTACGTCGCTGTAGATAAAAAACTGTTCGACCTACGAAAACAAATTTCGTACAAAAGTTGTTTCGGAACAAAAATCTCAAATATACCCTAAGTTGTTTTAAAAATGTCAATACTTCATATATATCCGATTTTTAACTGCGATTCAACAGTCTCAAATTCACGTTTAGTAATATAGTTGTTTACGATATCCTAAAAATATGTAAAACACGACATAAAATATTAAATTATGCCTTTCTGAGTTAATTCTTTCCTTTTTTGTTTTCATTTTTAAATCTCTGTACCCAGAGGTATATCTCACGTCTCTTTGGACAAATTGTATTTAAAAAATGCTAATCATGATTTGAAAACCTTTCTCACTACAGTTTCATCAAACTCTCCTCACGTACTTGGAGGAACGAGTCTGGGAATTTCATTTCTACGTCGCTGACGGCTGGCCGAAACTCTCTCCAATCTGCCTCCATTTCCCAGGAATGACATTGTCCGTGAGTATTAATTATTCAAAATATTTTGTTGTTCTGATACCTTTTTCTCCCTTTCCTGTCGGCCTCAAACCCTTCTCTTCTCACATTATTCAGATTTTACAAGTATAAGTATACCTATGTATGTACAAATATCGGTAAATCTACTTTTATCCACGGAACCATTACTCCGAAACTTTTAAAATTTTCACACGTAATTTGGCAAGTTTTATACTAAAAGCAGCCTCTTAGCTAGCCACGTTCATCATATCTCAAAAATGTCTTAACTCCAATTTTTTTTTTTTTTTTTTTTTATCATATAAAGGAAAAAATCAGGGTCAAGAGCTCAAAAAGGATGGATTTCGGACGGCCATTTGAATATTACGTGCTTTCGGAGCTGTCTGGGTCAGACGTTCGACCCAGACCTTCTCGGAGTCCTCATCTTTAGTTATTACCACATTTTCTTGCCGTCTTTCACGAAGGCTCCTTCTCAAAACGCGCTTATACGACGATTTCTGCTACTTTTATATAATTGGTATCTATAGGTACCTATCCACTTTAAGTTCAACCTCAGATATCATCCTCCGTCTCACTCTACCATCATTAGTATAATTTTCTATTGCTCTTAGAGATACGTTACTTCAGAGTATAATAAACACTTTGGCTATCTCTTATCCGTCGTTGCTCACAAGATGATTGGCAATCTCTTTGAACAAGGCCTCCGTCTTTTCCACGTCCAACACACAGCAGCATAGTTTCGATCGTCAGAAATTTCTATAAGTATACCTTTTGTAAAACCGGAAATTGCAGAATTTTCAAAAACGTTCTCGGCTGCAATAATCCTAACTATAGCTATTTATAAAAATAAACTAGTTTCAAATACAGACTTCACTTCACCACTGGTAGCTATTATATTATATTACAACACAAATACACACGCGAGTGGTCTCAAGAGGGGAGCCAAGGGTGACCCGCCCCTCTAGGGCTCTGGCTTCGAGTAGTTCTATCCGATTGTCGAAAGCTCAAAGCCCCAAGTATCAGTGATACTTATTGACCTGCGTCGGCCCATAGCACCCGTAGCTATTCGCAGGTGATTCACTAAAGCTACCCCCGTCGCGTGAGACGCGGCGTACCTGCCGGATGCATCGGTGTAAGGGTTCGAGGTAACAATGGAATTAGTTTGGATTTTAAATGGAGTCAATTCTCAATACTGAAGTGGGAAAATAATATAGACTGAAAAAATGGCGTTGGCTCGAAAATTACCGTTCATTAATTCTCCAGGAGTCTTATATATTATTGTATCCGCTATACGAGAAAGGCGATAGTCAATAAAAGACATCCGCCGATTTTTACGATGAGCAATTTGTGTTTAGAGTAAACTGTAACCGTGGAAATTTCCCAGATACTGATGCAAAGTGTACGTTCACACTCACCGATAACGTACACCTATGTATATTACGTAAAAATATGTAGACGAAAGTCAAAACTCACCATTTCTAACACGAACACGTATGGTTAGTCCCAAGAGAAGGCACAGGATGTGACTAGGCACGATGGCCCATATCCCAATCTGGCTCCTGGCCAATATCTCGCCAAACTCAAACCCCGTACTGACTGCAGGATATAGTATAGGGACCAACGTATCCGCATAGCTAACCACCCCGCTCTTCCATTTTCAACTCTTCTCGATATTTCGAACCGCCGGATAATGGCGCTTGAAACTTTCTTACCCGACAATTTTCACCTCTTTGTTCACTCAATTTCGATAATTACTATCTTGTAGAAAATTTGTGAATTAAGTGTATTTCGTGGATTTAGTTAGATACTTTAGTCTTGTTGGTGCAGAGCTTGTCTAGATTGTTAAATTTTGACATTTTTACATCTTTATTCTAAAATATTTTCGATGTAGGGTAAAATTACCACCCCCCCTCCGTAACGACCGTTGATTTAATTGTATTTGAGGGGATAAATTTTGAACGTGACATCGGAGGTTCTGTAAGAACAGAGAGAGGCTTTTGGAGCTTTCTAATCGATAAAGCATACGCGAGACTATAACGAGCGTCTAGAATCAGCTGCTAATTAAAATCCGGAGAATTATTGGACTGCGAGAAATTCTAAACCCGATTCTCGACTCACGGTAATCGACCAGATTTGATAAACAATACTTTGAATAACAATGCCAATAATTTTGTTAATGTTATCTTCACTCGACGAGTGACAGCCGAAAACTTTACTTTGGGGGTGCGTCTGTCCATTCAAGACTTTGGGACAGTGGCGCTTGTTGTTATGAATATTGATAAAACGTTACACAACGTGTCCTCCTATCAAAGAAATAAGACATTCAATTATTCCAGTATTCAAACATGTCATCTACACAATTACCTGATCGTTATCCATACCCTTTAAATCTACCTGATTAGCTAAGATAAGAAAAATCTGAAAATAATACCTAATTCAATTCTTTCTTTACCTCCAGCCACACGGTCTACTTTACGAAAGCGTTGGTGTATTCTGCCCTGGGGATCGGCTCGATCTCCTTCAGCTTCTCCGAACCGAAGATATCCTGGTCGACTGGACACAACCCCTCTACATAAATTTTACGCACTGTGACATAGTCGACGAACTGGTACGGCTCTACGAGGGTACAGGTACGGTGGACCGTGTCCTCGGGGATATTTGGGCATGCGAAGAACCCGAGAAGACGTTGCAAATCGAGGACGAAGTAATCGACGGTGAGGTTGACGTGAGGGTGAGACCTTTGAGGCCAGAACACGCGGAAGGAATCCACGAGTTATATCCAGCGAACGATATGGAATGTCACGAAGTGTTTCTTCGATTAATAAAAACCTTACCAGCGGCTGGCGTCTTCGCAGGAGATCGGCTTGCAGCCTGGATGGTCCAGTCCTACTATGGCGCAATGTTTTCGATGCAGACGAGGCCAGAATATCGTAGAAAGGGTTACGGCACGAAGTTGGCTAGGTACTTAACAAAAGCGGTTGCGGATCGAGGGTACAACCCTTTTGTTGTTATAAGACCAGAAAACGAGGCCAGTCAAAGTCTCTACACGAAGTTAGGATTTAGAAAACTCTATCAAACAGTTAGGGCGACATTTACCCCTGCAGGATGGCAGGAGCCGGAAGAAGAAGCCAGCACGATCTTAAGAGACAATTTGGAGAATGCTGTGAGGCAGCTAAAGCAAAGAGTTATTGAATCGATTAACGACGAGGAGGAAGAGGAGGAAGAAATTAGCGGTAGTAGTAATCTTGCGGGGGTTAACCTGGGCGATGATATTCGGGTAACGATACGAAACCCTTTTGAATCTCCGGGGGATTCTTCCGGTCCTGATATACAGGAAGTATGTACCTTGAAGACGGACGGGATTCTTAGAGGCGAAGATAAACACCTTGTACAGGAAAAATATGCATGTGAGGAGGAAGTCGACCCCGGGAATGGGGACGATGAACCAAAACTTTTGGTTAACGGAGACCGAGGCGTTCAATCGGACGAAAAGGATTTGCTCGTTGAAGTAGAGACGGTTGAGGATAAGGAAACTATTTGCGCACCTTCGGTAGAGGATAGCAACGAAGGTGACGGTGGAACAGAGTCCAACGGCGATAGAGACTAATTCTTCGTATAATATATTAGTAAAGCTCGTTTCGACGCACGCGATCTATCATTAAGATTAAATTAAGAGAGAAACGAACGAGATATAAAGAAATAAAAGAAGAAAAAAAGAAAACCAAAAAAAAAAAATCTAAAAAATACAAAACAAAAAAAAAAACACACAAAAATAAAAAATCCACTGGTTAAAGTACATACGTACCCGCTTGCTTAACACAATGCGACAGCGGCAGCATTCTAAGAACAAAATAAATGAATAAAAGTTTCCCTCTTATAACTATAGTTAAAACTTAAATAAAAGAAAAAAAAAGCAAAAAAATAAACTATACAAAAAAAAAAAAAAAAAATTAAAAAATATATTGTATAACATCTTTTAAGAAATCGGCTAGCCCATAGGAATGCTATATTTGAGTTCGTGCGAACTTGAGCTTAGTTTAATATTCATGGAGATTATATTTGTCGTCAAACTCCTCATATCATATAAGACTAGGAATTGAAACGTTGAAATGATCGGACAATTTTCAAAATGCGATATTACGCTAAAGGGGTCGGTTACATACACTTTAAACGTTGTTAAATCAAGAACTTCTGTTGAAGATCTGATGCAACTAATAAAAACGCTTTACCATTTTATTTCCACATTTTTATGGAACTCACATTTTTCATATGTACAGTAACCAAACTGACTGCAAACGATCTAATATGTTTGGTCGATGATAGAGTCTCAGCCCAGGTATAGCACTTATTTAATAAACGTGACAGTTGATCAAGCATCGGACGGATTCATAAATCGAATTATCAAGATTAGAAAAATTAAATGGTCTATATTTTGTGTTTTTATTTCTCAATAGGCGGTTTTTGCCGAGATATCTCTGTTATTCACTAAAGTTTATACTCTGAAAACAAACTTTGGAAAGAAAGTATGCCTGTTTCTTTTCTTTTTCTTTTTTTTTTTTTTTTTCAAATAGTTACGTGATATTACCTAGAAGTACTAAAGTTTTCAACATTCAAGGTGTATCGACCCCTTTCAACGAATTCTGATTGTCACGAAATTCAACGAACACACAAGTTTCTTGACACACCATCGAAGTAATATAATTGTTATACATACGGAGCAAAGAATGATTAGATTGAACGAATGATATTGACGACTTGTAAGGACGGTGTGTTAATAATAAAAGCTTGTATATAGATAGATATTGAATGGAATAACGTGACGATCAAACCTTTATCAAAACGGTATTCGCATATAAAATATTTCAGGGTTTTCGACGGCGAACCCTCGCCTATAGTTTAGCAAAACTTAAATTGGCGAATGCTCAACGCAATTATATATTATGAATCGAGTATCGCACGAATTTAAGACGCGTCCTTGGTATTATATGAATAGGTATAAATAATATTATAAGTAAGAGTAAATTTCTGATGAAAAAAAAAAACCAACAAAAAAAAAATAATAATAAATAATAATAATAATAATTAAATAAATAACTAAAAAAAAAAAATCATAAAAAAATAACATAATTTATTAATATTTACGCGCAGAGGGAGCCCCACCGCCCTAGCTCGACGTATAGGTATGTATGCGTTGATCCAAAGAGATACTAATAAGTCAGTTAGTCGCATTAGTTAGATAGGTAGGACTTGTATAATTTTTTCTACATTTTTAGCGATAAAAATGATATTATAAATTTATAAATAATTCGGCGATTAACTGTGCTGAAGGCACGGATCGAGGAAAGGGGCCAGGGGTGTAGCGATTATTTGGGGGTGGAAAGGGGGGCACGAGGGGCTCCCCAAAGGCCCCCGTTTTTATTTTGAACGATCGGGGGCCAGCTGTGATACTACCTAACTTAAAACCTTACAAAAGCTCTAGTGAAGTATATACCAAAAAGTTTTAGCCTATGATACAGCAAAAATTTCGCCGTTCTTGCTGGTGTGTCAATATACATCATTACGTATACCTATAATGTACTACTATAATATTATTATGTAGTTACATTACGTGAAAAATTTATCGAATCTGTTTGAAATCGTATCTACCATAATTCGAAGTCGATCAAAGTTTGATGAATTATATTTGAATGATTTTTGTGGTGATTACGAAAAGATTGAAATTGTTAAATATAATATATTTTGTACGAGATAAGAAAAGGAAGATGCAGATGAAGAAGAGTATGTAAAGATTAGAAGAAGCATTTGGTATATGTATATACGTTATACATACCTATACCTCTATACGCATACATATAATATACATACATATATTCTTGGTAGACACACGACTCATGTTATAGTTTATAGTTTTTTAATACTTTTAAAATGTGTATTGTAAGGTGATGTAACTGTATACAAGTACGATGCAACATCAAATTGTACATCGGAAATGTAGAGCTTTACGTAACCACCATAATACATCATGATCACACCTCCCTATTGCAATTACGGTTCTATATCATACATACACTATTTCCACTTGTAATTAATATAGTTTAATCGGGCAATCGAGCTTAAAAAAAAAAAAAACATAAAATTGCAGCAATAACTGCGTGCAAAAGCCCACGGCACAAATTTCAAATTGATAAAAACATAATAAGTAATTACTATAGGTACACTTGTCAAAACTATATTATATACTATTTCAATTTGCCTGTATCAATTTAACTAATATCTTTTCCAATAGAGACTCTCACGCGCAGATTCCTGCTTCAAAATCCCGATAGTGTAGGTATACCTACCAATATACAATTGATAGTTTATTCAGATTTTTTATCCTGCTGCAGAGCTGCGCACTTGATATACTATGAAAACATATATTGTATGTATTTAGCAACCGTTTATTCGATTATCAAACATCTTTTAAGATCAAATTTTTGTGACAGGGAGGAACGGCAGAAACAAAAAAAAAAAACAAAAAAAACACAAAGAGAAAAGAAAAAAAATAAAATGAAATAAAACAAACAAAAAAAAAAATATTTAAAAAAATACACACCAACGAACTAACTACAAGGACTAAGCTGTAACTATTGCTAGCTGGCTATAGTTAGCTAGAATTAGTGCTTAATTAAACCGTTTCCTTGCAATTAGGCCTAACACCAAGAAAAGATCAATTACCTTATTCCTATACGTACATATGTAAATATAATCTTCCTCTACTCGCTCTTTTGCACGTTGCTTGTCTGGCAACACGCTCACCGTTCCTAAAATTAGGCGGTTATTACATGTTTGCTCTGGTAAAAACAAGAATAGTAAATAAAGAATAAAAAATGTAACGTTAAAGTCGGTACGGCGATGACTTGATTAAATTTTAATAAAATATTATGGCCTCAAGAAGCTTTTCGATAAATTAATATTATAAAAACAATAAATTATAATGCTTGTATAATTCATTATAGAGCAGATCCAAACGCCTGAATATAGGCAATTCCATAATTAGAACCTGAAAATTTGGCCGAATAACGAGGATCTATACTACTAACCGCATACCGCATAGCAATAAGCGATTATCTGCATACGCTTTAACGCTTAATTTTTAATAATGTGATGAGGTTTTTTATCAGAGAAAACATGACCGCCTAAGCAACGTCTTGCTCCTAATAACTTGAGACCATTTGTAGACAAAAATTTAACCGCACAATATTGTGTGTGAAGAAAAAATTCATGTTTGTAATATTGCTAGTCTATACTGCAATGAAAAAGACTTGCTGAAAATTGTATTGATTAACAATTACTATCGACTGCTTAATATTTTATATTATTTGTAATAATATTTGTAAAAATAAAGGTACAGCAAAGTCGATAAAAAATAAATAAATAAAAATAACAAAAATAATTGAATAAAAAATTCAAGCTTAAAATATTGTTCGATACGAAAAAATGGATATATAATATCTATCTATATAGGGGTGTGAAATTATTTGATATTCAATTCCATAGCAAAAGTTTTCAATTTTAACAAGCTTGAATAGTATCAACTTTGTTTTGTCAAATAATTAGACTAAAAAGATAAATTCAATATTCGCATAATACATATACCTATTTTCCCGCTTGGTCTGTCAAAGGTCTCTAGTGAAGACACACTTTATCCCCAAATATGCTTCCCGCCTACTCCAGAGGCTCACCATCAAATGACTATAATAAATCAATAAATACCAATTGCAAATGACTACTTTCTTGTATTTAATTATATCACGTAATACTAGATTGCCGAATGCAGTTTCTAATCTACTTTGCAAAATTGAAATTAAACATTTTTCTTTATTGTAATCGAAATTGAAAAGAAATAAATGCAGAACTGCATTCTCGGTCTAGTTAGTTGTAAAATAACAATTAATGTTATTCGTCCGCACGATCTATGCCGAACTCTATAAAATAGGAAAAAATAATTAGAAAAATGAAATTTACTAAACTTTACCTGATGCACAAGCTTTGAAGAACAATTTTCTTTTTAAATCTTTTCCAAAACTCTTTAAAATTAATTTAAATAGTAACTAAAAATTCGACTAGTAAACTATGCGGGATTGATATGGTAGATAACAAAAGATCGATTACTGATTAAACGTAAGCCAAGCATTACAGAGTTAAAACTTAATGAAAGTTTAAACACTTTATTGATGAACTCAATATAACATGTGAATTATTATACGACAGGGTTTTGGTCAAAATAAAAAAAGATTGGGATTTGATTATAGTTTAGCTTCTAATATAACATAGTATTATTAATTCTTATAATAATCGACATATTATTTTGTTGAATTGCGTTTTTTTTTTTTTTTTCTTTCTCCTTCTGCTTACATTTTATATAATATGTATATCTAATCTATGACTCATTTTCTCCTCTTTTCTATCGTCTCTTATTATATCTTTCGTTCAATTTCTCTCCCATTTATACTGGGGTAAAAGAGGGGCGCTTTTCGTATGAATGTATGAAATAGGTACACCAAATAATAACAAATATAATTCTATTCCGCTAGCAATATCACAATTGAATAAAAAATAAAATCGTTAGATATTGCGGCAGGTAATGAGAAAAACGTCTAATAAACGCCCAAGAAGTTGATGATATATAATGGCTAGAGCGCCAAATATACTCAAATCTCCACCCTCAATGACACACGACGTAATATTATGTACACAATTTACATGACGATTTCCTGCTATGATCGCGTGCATTCAAGTTTTATTTATTTTTTATTTTTTATTATTTTATTTTATTTTTTTAAATTTTTTGTTGCTTTTTTCTTTCTGTTTTTATTATTTATTTATAATTATTTATCATCATATATGAAGTGTCCTTAAAATTCTGTAGGCAATTTACTCTGCAGAAATTTAAAAATATTATTCAACAGACGACCGATGCTATGGTTTTTTATTGCTTAACTTTTTCTTTTTCTAATCCTTAGACTTATTTTTATAGTTCTATATTTGTGTGGTTTGTGTTGAACTTGATTTATTTATTTCTATTTTATTAAGTGCCATCCCGCTGAGGACTCAACGTGAATGATAATAGAAAATAAAAGTAAAAAAAGAAAACGTTGAGGAATAAGTATTTTCAAAAGAAGAGACTCGAAACTTCAATATTAAGGCTTCTAAATTTCGTTCATAGCAAAAGTCTTCTGTTCGTCGTAATATACTTGCCGAATGCAACTCTACGATTGTGTAGCTAGCTGCTTAGCTTTATGTATTTATGATTATAAACCACAACGCGCTATCCTCTACCTGCCACTACCTACCGATTGAACGTCATAAAGAAAAAAAATGAAGTCTACCTAAAATCTAAATAATCTACAAATAATGACGTTCGAAACAGACGTAACGTGGTATTATTATTCCTATTTTAATCACGTTCATTTGTTTCCTGAGTTTTGTGTGAACTGTAGGCGAGAGTGGCAGCCCAGAGTCTGTCTTGGGTTCCCTTATGTATTTAAATTATTAAGATTAGTTCTTCTCTTCTTTCTTCTTCTCCTCTTCGCCTGACTCGCTACTTTGCTGGTTGCTACCGCTGTTTGATTCACGTTCTGCTGCCATCTGAATCGAATATATAAAGTTTATTAAAAATTTGAAAAAGAGAAAAGAATTACAATTCATATAAAAGAATTATCACCTTTTTGTATGCCATTTCGAAAAGTTTAAGACTGGCTTGCTGAAGTTCATTTGTCTGCTTCTTTATTTCTTCTGGATCGGTATTGTCCTTGTTTGCCAAAGTCTCTCTGACCTTTGTTACGAGCTCCTTGAGTTTCTCACACTGTAAATAATCAGAAAAAAGAGCAAGAAAATTTTAGCTGTTCTATTGCTTTAATCAATGAATACTTCAAATTTCTCTATATCTCAGTATAAAGTATCCACATGTTAGCTTTGAGAGACGAAAAATATTAACATCATTTGTTCAGAGTTCCAAGAACTGCCTTCTAAATTTTGCAGCTTTGTAATCCTGTAAATTATTCATCAAATTACAAAATTTCAAACTAAATTACGTACCTCTTCGGCAGGTAATTGAGACTTAAACTCCTCCATCTTTGCTTCAGTGTCGTGGACGATACCCTCAGCTTGATTAACAGCCTCGACTCTGTCTTTCTTAACTCTATCTTCCTTTGCGAATTGTTCAGCCTTTTTGACCATGTTTTCGATTTCGTCTTTGCTCAGACCACCACTGGACTGGATAACAACTGTAGAATAAGATTTTTGTTATAAATATATTGTTGTCGATGAGTACAAATTGATTTAGAAACCATGTTAAACTTACTCTGTTGTTCCTTGCCAGTTCCCTTGTCCCTAGCAGAAACATGAACGATGCCATTAGCGTCGATATCAAAGGTAACTTCAATCTGAGGAACACCTCTGGGTGCTGGTGGGATTCCCACAAGAGTAAACTGACCCAGTAGCTTGTTATCCCCAGCCATTTCTCTCTCTCCTTGATGTACCTTGATTTCTACTTGTGTCTGACCATCAGCAGCGGTAGAAAACACTTGACTCTTCTTTGTTGGAATAGTAGTATTACGAGATATCAATCTTGTGAAGACTCCACCAAGGGTCTCGATTCCTAAATGATAATAAAAATGGTTATTAGGTTTTGGATTATTAATTGAAAGTATGCAACGAGGAAACATGAATATCAGTAATTTTATATCCTCATTTTTAAATCAGAGAGAAGATTAGTTATCAAGCATCATTTAACAAAATCAATGAAGTAACAAAATGCAATCAAGTATTAAACACACCGAGAGAAAGAGGCGTGACATCCAAAAGAAGAACGTCCGTAACATCTCCAGCTAATACACCGCCCTGAACAGCAGCTCCAACGGCAACAGCTTCATCAGGATTAACAGCCTTTGAAGGTTGTCTGCCAAAGATATCCTGTACAGTTTGTTGGACTTTAGGCATTCTGGTCATACCGCCTACCAATAAGACCTCTCCAATATCAGACTTTGATACTTCAGCATCAGATAAAGCTTTTTGACAAGGTTGTAGTGTGCGTTTTATCAGATCATTGACCAGACTTTCAAATTTGCTTCGAGATAATTTAAGATTCAAATGTTTCGGTCCGCTAGAATCCATCGTAAGGTAAGGCAGGTTCACGTCCGTTTGGCTAGAGCTGGATAACTCAATCTTTGCCTTCTCAGCCGCTTCTTTAAGCCGTTGCATAGCCATCGCATCCTTAGTCACGTCAATTCCTTGCTAAAGAATATGAAAAACAATTAAAAAAAAAAAAAGATCAATAATTGCATAGAAATCTACTCTTTATCGGATTATTTCTATCGGACAAATCTTCTATTAGTTTAATCATGTTTCTAAAGTTGTAGACTTACTATTAGTTTAACAAAATTATAGGACTAATAACTGATAAGCTGCTGGAAAAGACGACTATATTCTTATCAAGAATGTTATTGACCCTTGGAACGATGAATAATGTGGGATGGTTGATTACAGAAGAAATGAACTAAATATGAAAAGGAAGACAGTATACTAACGTCTTTCTTGAACTCTGAGACCAGGTAATTGACCAGTGCATTATCGAAGTCTTCACCACCAAGGAAAGTGTCTCCATTGGTAGACTTGACCTCGAAAACTCCTTTCTGAATTTCTAAAATTGAAACATCGAAAGTACCGCCACCCAAGTCGTAAACAGCGATTCTAAAGAGAAAACAGATAGCAACGATTTATTCATTTCGTGAAAAGTACACCAAGTAATAAATATTTTTAAGAATAAAAATCGATCAGAAATATTTTGTCCACATGTACGCATAATTTGCATTTTGAGAGACGAAAAATAAGAACATCATGGAGAAATTTGTTGAAATATTTTCGATCTTGTCTACCTGTTGAACAAACTTACATTTTATCATCAGTCTTATCCATTCCATAAGCTAAAGCAGCAGCTGTTGGTTCGTTGATAACTCTGAGGACATTAAGGCCGGCGATTTGTCCAGCATCTTTGGTTGCTTGTCTCTGAGAATCGTTGAAGTAAGCTGGAACTGTAACTACTGCATTTTTAACAGGTGTGCTCAAATAAGCTTCTGCAGTTTCCTTCATCTTGGTTAAAACAAAGGCTCCTATTTGACTCGGCGAATACATTTTACCATCTCCCCCTTGGACCCAGGCATCTCCATTAGAGGCTCGGACTATCTTATAAGATACTGTTTTCCTGGAAAAATATATCCCCCGTTAATCATCAATGAAATGTTTTCGATGTCATCGATGCTACACTTACATGTCTTTCTTTACTTCCGCATCTTCAAATCTACGACCGATCAAACGTTTTGTGGCATAAAAAGTATTTGCTGAGTTGGTAACAGCTTGGCGTTTTGCCGGCATGCCAACCAGGCGTTCTCCATCTGTAAATTAATGAAAATAATAAATGGAAATAAAGTTTGAACAGAATATTTAAGTAAGAACATTGACTAATTTATGGAATTTAAGGCTTTTAAATTAGCCGAAATTCACTATGAAGCATTGTCGAGCTGACCTTTCGTAAATGCAACATAGGACGGAGTCGTGCGGGAGCCTTCTGCGTTCTCTATGACTTTAGCTTGTTTACCCTCCATAACAGCTACGCAGGAAAATGTTGTTCCAAGATCTATGCCAATTACTGCACCTTTTACACCTTCTGACCTGTTTGGAAAGGGTATTTATTACAGAATGATGTTCAATCAGATATTTCTCAGCTTTTGTATAGCATGGATATTAAAGACCAATCAGTTGGAAATGAATGAATGAATAAATATTGAGGAGAAAAAACTTGTTTCAGTTTTTTTCTTCACAATGGAGTGTGAAAATGGAAGCACTGAATGTGAAACGTGTTTTTGGACTTTGTTCAATAAATTAAGAAATACGCAAATTCATTGGCTTTGGGGTTAAAATTGTGCATCCAGGAGATAGCTATATTTTTTCATTTTATAAAAGTGATAAACTTAAGAGTGAGAATATTACGTAATAAAAAAAGAAAGTCAAAAAGTACATTGATACCTGGAGCAAAATGAATAATAAAAAAAATGTAATTAAACTTTGGAAAAGAAGTATACTCACTTGTATCTGTACTGATGAAGATCAGTCTGCCTCTGGGACATAGACATCGTTGGTGCAGCGGCCTGAGATTAAATAAAAAGTTCTTTCGTATGAAATGAGAAAATACGAGAAAATGCCGGCTTCGTAAAATGATAGGAATTTTATACGCCGATTCAGAATAATACATGATCGAGATAAGACGACAATTAATTATGTAGAAAATTGTAATGACTGTTTCTATAAATACGGTTTACATTGTTCTTTAATATGGGAGTAATTATGAAACTGAAAAATTCTATCGCGTGGTAGAGACTAGAACGCGGTTACAGGGAGGACCGGGGAATTAGGTTTTATAAAATGTTTAAATACTCACATTTTTAAGTATTGTACTGAAGTTTTGTTTCCTTGTAACGTCTGAAACCACCCCCGTACAACCTCGGGTTAATAATCTTGCTGCGGTCAACATTTTTCACCGTATTTAGACAGAATATATACTATAAAGACGACGATCTCAACTTCACGTGTAGTGATGCAACTCCCGTAAAGACTTTCGCGCAATCTCAATACGCACTTCGCGTTATTCCGTTGTACAGAACAACGATCGTAACTCGTCAGATCCAATCGGGATACTAGTCTAACGGAAGTGTCCAATCAGTATTTATATACGCTTCCCACTATTCGTGAAGGGGCATGATCTATCCGGAATGTTCTACAAAAGTCGGTCAAAATTATTACTTATTATCTAGAAAATTGATAGCATGCGATGCAGCGAACAACAGTTTTCGGATAGTAATAATACTGTAATAATATTGGACTTAGATTTGGTTATTGATATGACTCTTTTTAATCATTTATGGTTTATCAATGATCGCAAAGTATTCATTGCGCCGTCCATCGTATGCGCATGCGTTAACTAAAGGCGGCGAAGATTCGAAACATTCGTATGATGCAATATCTAATCATGGTTGCAATGTGAATTGTCTAATAAAATTAAACACTCGTGTTGCTTTTGAAACCTGGTACTCGACGCCGTCTCTTGGAAAGCCTTTTTAGCTCCAAATCTGCACCTTGGTCCTTCGCATTCTTTTAATCATTATGTTTGAGTTAAAAAGATGACGATTAAGATATGAGAAAAAAGCAGCACATCGAAATGAAGAGTATTGATAATGAGAGAGAGTGAAAAATAGAATGGAAAAAGACTCTAGAATGAATGATTTTTTTACAGACAGTAAAGTATAATATGTATAATTAGCTGCTTGATTTGGAATATCTTTTTTTTTTTATTAACGTTTTTTCTCAGTTACAATTTTGATTACATACATATAATGTGGATTTTAAACACATGTTGCTATAATACAAATGACGAGGATAAAAATTTGGAGTGCGTAAAAATGTAATTAGATGAAATTTAATTTTATTGGTCATGGTAATGGGCCAACTTTGAATGTATATTAATATAATATACCGAGCTGGCTCATATCCACTTAGAGGTTAATAATGTATATTTTTGCTCGCATACCATTCCTAATTCTCTATTATTTATACACTATAAAGGTGCACAATCCTCACGTCAGCCCCTGGCTCAGTGTTTGCTTTTGGCGACTGCAGATACCGTCGTTGCGTTAAAGCAAGAGAATATTTATTACATTTTATATATGCAGGATATCAATAACAATATATATATTAATAAATTATACAGCCAAGCTCGGATAACACAATCTGCCAATTAAAAGCAATAACAAGTCGCGAGCAGAGAAAAAAAATATATATATAGGTATATTTATTGAACCAATTTTGCAACGAATTATAAAATTTGATTCACGAATAAAACCCTTGTTCAATCATTATGATCTCGAATCATTCATATATCCTCCTGTCGACAGACAACCACGTATGCACGAGGGAGATTCTGGTCACAAGAAATCTCCTAATAGCCATAAGGAAAAGAGCAAAACGATTTGATTGGAGTTAATCGTTCCTGCTTTTCGGTTTCAAAACGTTGAATATATAAATTTAAACGACCTTTACAGAACTTGGCAAAGAAAGAGAAAGAAATGAAATAAATAAATAAACTCGATATTAATTGACAGTTTTTCATTTATATCGTACTGCAACTACATATTGGCAATCAGCAACATTTTCCCGGGAAGATATTATTTAACGCAAGTTTTTGTCGACGGAATCTTTATCTGTGATAGGAAAAATAGAAAAAAAAAAAAAAAACGGAGAAAAATCCTTAAGCCGAGCAAAAAATAAATAATTTAGATCTATAACAATTTATAAGACAGTTGTGAAAATAACAAAGTAATTTTTATTCTTTTTTTGTTCAAGTACGATTGAAAGTAAAGAGTTGAAACGAAACATTCCTAATGACGATTATTAAATTTGTAAATAAACGACATCAATAGAATATCACGAATTTTTGAATGTTTATAAAATTTTAATGGAGGGGTGGTATAAACAGGAATTACTTTAAACTATTACATATACACCGCATTTTATTTAAACATTTAAAATGTTACAAAATGCTATATATAACCGAATCATTATTTCTTTTTTTTTTTATTATTTTTTTCTTCTTCAATATTTAAACAGTTTACAATATACGTAAAGGAATTTCTCTTTATACCATTACCTGGAAGTAATCAATTATCATATTTTTGTTTTCATTATTCAAATTTCATCAGATACTATTTACAAGAGGTAAAGAAAAGAATTTTCAAAAATTATACTGGAGGTGGGTTTAAATCGCAAAGCAAAGTCACACACGTAAACCGTATAATTACGATCGCTTATATTCACGTGATTACATTTTTAATATTTGTAATAATATTGCAGCACAGAATGATCTCCAGTATGAAATTTTTCAATCATTCTTTTCATGTAATTCGATCAAATTAACAAAAATTTCGAAATTTAACGAGCACTTATTTAGAATAATGAATGCAATGATTCTCTTTTTTCTGCTTTTTCTGTTTTTTGTTCTTTCTTTTCTGTTTACTCGGTACTTGTAAAATAGCAATTATTTTTTACGAGTAGTTGAATGATTTCAAGCTTATTTGAATCGAAATTTTTTTTCTATCCCAATTTAAATGATGGAAAAATTAATTACAGAATCAAAGAAAAACAAAAAGAACAAAAAAAATAAAAAATAAAAAAATCGGAATACCCCTATCTGATAAAATGTGCGACAAATTATTTGCATTCCAAATGAAGCGGCCTCGCTGCAGTTTTATACACGACCCTAGCTTTCCACGTGATAAATTGTCACCACCACAATTTATACTTTCAATATTTCTACTAATCATAATTGTCATTATTTTACATATTTAAAAACTAGTTTGTATGATTCCGATTCTTGGGCTAGATCGGCAGCGGTGTGATAAGGACTTGGGAATAGAGAAACAGATTTTTATAATATTATTTCATCTAATAAGAGTTAATTGGTGATAATTTAATCGCATAATTAATATAGTTACAGTCTTCGTGAAGAGTTTATTTATTGTTTTTTTTTCCCCCAAATTCGACCAAAACACACCGCGGCATGATTCATTTAAACGAAACGCATTTTCTAAATTTATTAGACGTATTTATGTATGTACCTCTACCTCTGTTTATGCAGCTAAGGAAATCGAAAGGCAATTGCGATCTTATCGATAACATTTCAACGGTTTTTATCCGCTTGTAAAACTGGCATCTTAAAAGTTTTACTGACAAGAGAAGAAAACATTTCCTCATCCTTCAAATAGATCCATTAAATAAAAAAAAAAAAAAAAAAAGAACCAAACGATACCCTAATTCGTAATTCACATTCCGTCTAAAATAACCAATTATCAAATTAAGCATAACTCATAAGATTGGAACAGCTGTAAGAAAGAAATACAATACATATACCTATATACAGGTATATACGTGCATCTCTGTTTACTTCAATTAATTACAGCTTTTGTTACAACAGTCCCATTCAAATAAACAATAGTTATACTTTATAAATGTAATTCGGAAAATTCGAATGAAAAATATAATACATCCTGTAAAAACCGGAGTTATTAATTTTTTTAAAATCATTTTCATTTATTTAATACGGTATGAAGAAAAATAAATTGTCAGAATGAGAATAGGTAACCGAATTTCTTACGGTGTTTATTTCGCTTTCCTTTTAAGTATGATTTTTTTCCATAAACCAATAGATTTTTTATTATGATATATGGGAATAAAATCGACAGAGTCATTCCATTTTTTTTTTTTTCTAAGATTAGTTATGATGTAAAGAATCAAGGTACTTTAAATAATCATTTTGATTTATCATAAAATTTATGTAAATCAGCCCAATTTTTACGTGTGAATGTAAATTTCCTTTTTTTTTTTGTTTTGTTTTTTTCCATAGATGCATAACACAATAAACTTTGAGAATGCGCGGCTCGCAACGTACTTAGCAGTTCAACATTTCCAATGCTTATGTAGCTCCTCCAAGTGGATCAGTTGCTATTGCATTTAAACTAAGTTCTTGTAATGTCGGCTCTGTGTGCTTTGCTAACAATTAAAAATTTCCTATTACTTATTATTTATGTATTTTTTTTAAAATTCAATTCACATTATTATAGTATAATAATTAATTAATTGTAATAGTGTCATTATAATTCGTAATAATATACAACATTTGTCAATAAATCATTTATCCTAGAACCCACAAAATCTCATTGATTTTCATTCGTATTTATTTATTTACTTACTTACTCACTCACTCACTCACTCACTTACACACTCTTTCTCTCTCTCTCTCTCTCTCTCTCTCTCTCTCTCTCTCTCTCTCTCTCTCTCTCTCTCTCTCTCTCTCTCTCTCTCTCTCTCTCTCTCTGTCTATCTCTCTCTCTCTCTTCCTCTCTATCTTACTCTATCTTACTCTCTCTTTCTCTCGCTGTCTCTTTCTCTCTTTCTCTCTTTCTTATCAAGCATACAAATTCTTTTTTTCCTATATACTTTCACACACTCGCTTTGTGGGACTGTACTGGCTTCACACGTGGCTTATCCAAATAATTCATGAAAGGATGTGTGGCTTTCTTTTTCTCTCTCTTTCTTTTTCTTTAATAATATATATATTATATAATATATATGTATATACATGTATATACATGATATATATATATATATATATATATATATATATATATATATATATATATATATATATATATATATATATATATATATATATATATATATATATATATATATATATATGCATATGTATATACAAATATACATATTATACATGTATATAATATGTGGTTTCCCTTATATTTCTGTATTTACTATATCTACGTTGGCTTGTATGTATATATTTTTTTATACATAAATGAAAGAAGGACATGCAACATAATGTTGCAACGAGGGTGAGAGATATCATGTGATGATTAAACGATCCGTATGTGTATTCATATACACAATATGTTTACTTCTGTCTCTGGGTGTGAGTGATGTTTTGAAAAAAAAGTGATGATTTTGTACATACACGTTTAACATGTGCGAATTCAATCTAATAATATCATTCCAAGAATTTATTCATATGGTTTTTTTCTTTTCTTCTTTTTTCATATCAAAAAGTATAATTTTTGTAATTTCAATTTACTTTGGCCAAGAAATGAAATCATTACTCTTCTATTACGTTAAAAAAGTATATGAAAACTTATTTCAAGACTTCCAAACTTATTCATAGAGTAGAAGATTCATTTCAAATTTGGGAGAGTGGGTAATGGAAGATGAAATATCGTATGCCGAAATTTAAACAACAGCAATGACTGTGAGGTTCAATTACAGATTAATCATTAGAATACTGATTTTAAGAAATCCATTTTTTTTGTGATGTATTACAAATTACTTATTTTCTTGAAGAGAGATACCTCTTTTGATTTCAAGTGAAAATGTTCAATAAATTATAATTCTTTTTTTCAATTTTGCTGTGGTGATCCAGACCGATTGACGTAATTTAATTGTTAACATTAGTGTTTGTGGAATATTTACGTTAAAGTGTAAAATTGAATTTGTTTCACATTTGAATTCAAGAATTGCGTTAAACTACAAGAAGTTAAATTTGATAATGAGGATCGTTGATTTTATCTTAGAATTTCAATTGAAAGACTGATAAAATCGTATAATTTTATATCAATATACATCCACAACTATCAAAGTTCAAACTTCTTGGCATAAGCAATCTAGATATGACGCTATCTTGAATTAATAAATGTCAAACAAATCAGATTTTCTGTATTAGTGTATGTATATAAATAAGTTGACAAAAATGGCTAAAAGGAATATAGTGAAAACTGAGAACATAATGCGCGTCACAAAGAGTAGTACAAAGAAAAAAAAAGAAACAAAAGTATAGGAACAAATACAACGAGGAACATATACAATATATAAGATAACTCACAAGGAACTCTAAATAATTAATATTTATAAAGTGTGTATGAATTCGTGAGATAGTGTATTGGGTTGGATCACCACAAGTGATGCATGATATTGTTTAAAAATTATTCTTACTATATTATTATGTATGTCTGTACAAAATCTATATAATATAGTATACGGATTTATATTGTGTCCAATTCAACTTTTCATAGAAATTCAATGATAGTAAATCGAATGAATAGACAAAAAACAGAGACAACAGATATGAGAAGCGAATAAAATAAAAATGTCAAGAAAAAAAAATCGCAATATCTGATGAAACATAGTATAAAGTAGTAATGCCTCTTGCCACTCTTGCGATGTTTTACTGTCAAATTTAAATATTCGTTTATCTGGACCTTCACACTCATTTTTCGTAATTTATTTTTTTTTTTTTTTGTATCTTCATTTTTCCGACTTTATTATTTTTAGTCAAGATTACGATCATCTGATGCCTAATAAAAGGATTAAACTAAGGTAAAAAATACCCTCGTGTTTGTAATTCGATGAATTAAAGGGGGAATTAAAAAAAAAGGGTAAAATTCATCGGAGTTTTTTTTTCTATCTCTCTTTTTTTTGGCAGAAAAGCCTAACGAGTAGTGTCCACTAGGGCAAATGCCATCTGCCAAAAACTCCGTAAATTATTTAACTCTTTCTTTCTTTCTTTTTATCTTTCTTTCTTGCTTACTTTCTTACTTTCTCTCTCGCTCGAATTCTCTCGCTCTCACAATACATACTTATGCTAAATCTCTTACGATATTATATTTATTTACTCTATAATTATATCAATACTGTTGACGGATAAGAGATTCATTCACAGCTCGCGCTAGAGCGGGAATCGTCTCTGCGACGTGCATTATTTTATTTTATTTTATTTTATTTTATGTTACTTTATTTTACTTTATTTTACTTTATTTTACTTTATTTTACTTTATTTTATTTTACTTTATTTTATTTTTATTTTTATTTTATTTTTGTCACTTGAGTCACTTTTCGGGTTTATCACACGCTAAGCTTACCCTCACTACCTGTCTTTGAATATTATCTCCAAGCAGTAGAGTTTATAGAGTAAGCACCATTTACAATCTCCATTAGAGGCCACGTTGCTTCATAATTAATCGACCAGACCAGGCAAGTATATCGTCTAAAGGAAGCATGTATTTATCGTAACTTGAAAACTGTTTATATCTTTAATATTTACATATCAATAAACGCGGATACAGTTTCATTTACACGAAGTTTCGTCGGGTTTATATTGTAAGTTTATAGCGAGTTTGGAACCTCTTTTTTTCTGTTAAACACGTTTTACGGTTTTTTCTTTAATTTTCCCTTACATTTTCAATCATCTGCCATCCCGATTCACGGCTCGACTCAATAACGAAGATTACGTGTAAACAATGATCTTCGTTATTGTGTCTCACTCTAAAAACTAATTTTTAAACAAACGCATAAACAGTAGCGTTAATCATTAATAAATGAATTCATAAAAACAAAATACGAAGATAATTAAAAATGTTGAAAAAAAAAGAAATCAAATAGTATCATAAAAATTTATTCTACATAGAATAATGCAAAAAAAAATCTTTCTTTGACTTTAAAATATCCTTTTCTTGGTCAATCGTTAAAAAACTTTTTCCTCTTACAATTTTCTCTTTTTCCTTCTTTCTATTCCTAAAACTGAAATTTGCTATAATCTTCTTAAACTGCGCCAAAACCTCAGGATAATTTTTCAAGTTACGACGATACTAATGCTTGCCAAAAATTTTTGACTCTATTCGTTGTCCTCCCCTCGACGTATGCACAGTATATCCAACTCTTAGTTCTTCAATCAAACGTGACTTCGCTGCGCCAATAAATACTCAAGTTGTAGATAGAGTAGCTGTTGCACCAAACTTTGGAGAGGGGCCTGATTTGGACCTTGACCTTGACTTTGACCTTGCTGAATTGGCTGCGTCAAACCTCCACCAGTAGGCTGAGCAGATGGCGACAAGACCGTACCTGGCCCAGACTCGGCGATCAACTGTTGCTGTACCTGAGCCAATCCCGAAGCTTCCATTTCCACGGCAGAAGGATGCGGAGGAGGATTGTTGTCCGGAATTGATGAAAGGTTTGTGGGAGGATTAGGAGGAAGTGGGGGGGGAACACCGACGTGTGACAGGCGATGAGAGGGACCTAGATAGGAAGGAGGGATGTTAAGATTCTCGCCCCGCTAGGGAGCCATGTTCTTGGGCCTGCGCCCCCGTCGCCCCCTGGTGGGGGGGCGCGGGGACTCCTGGCCTCACTGGCTCACAGCGGGGCTTTTTTTGTCCTGCTGTTGTTGGTTGGCGTCTTGCGAACCCTGAACTCCTGCTCCGCCACCACCCTGTGACCCTTGAACTCCCTGAAAAGTTAACAGATTCTTTAGTTTTCCAGCTTTTTGAATAGTTTAAACTTCACTTAGTTTCTATCCAGGTTATTTTTCATATTTCACAACACATTTCATCAAAACTAATCACTATGCGTAGACTTTCCAAACACATTTGTATTGATTTTGGTATCAAAAAATCAATGAGAATCACTTTATCCCATTCTTGCAGCAAACCAGTTTGTCTGTGATCAACGACTCTTCATATTCCTATTACCTGATTTCCTGGACCACCCTGTGGGGGACCTGGACCACGATCTGGGGGCCAAGAGTTTCCGGCATTTGGCTCCGAATGAAATTGGTGGGGATGTGGTGGAGGACCTCCGGACGTATCATGACTATGGGGATCTAAACTATTTGCCGCATCGTATTGCGTATTTTCCAATCGTGTAATTAACCGTTCATCTTCATCCCCAAACTCACCACCCATTAAAGATGGTTCACCGACTACCATCACGTCCTGAGAATTGAAAAGAAACAAAAAAAAACCGTGAAAAATGAATGACAATTAAATGGTAAAGACATGTAAGTGAGATTGTGAATCAGGGATAATCAATGGATCTTCAAGATGAAAATAAGACAAATTTCTATGAAAATCTATCCAATACCTGAGACGCTAATGAGAAGTTGGGCCCTGGGGACCTTTTTTTACTAGGTGCTGGTGGTGCGTTATTCCCTGGCCCAGATGTACTACCCTTTCGCTTTCTTCTCTTGTTTGCTGGCCTTTGCGATTCTGTAAAGCAGATATGTTCAGTATTTTGTTTACCTAGTAGCTAGGGAAAATAAGCAATTACTAATACAATATCACTACCTAGCTGTGGACCTTTATCTCAATCAAAGGTCTCTGATATATGCTTGTTAGTTACAGGCACACATGCAGCGACAAATAGATACTTCACGTTTATACGACACACAATTTTAGCGATAATATACGCATTGTTAAAATCGCGTTTTTCATGCCGTGTCAATTTCTTACTTCCAAGATTTGATTATCTAGCCGATTTTTAATTATTTCAAATACTTTACAAACGATCGAAATATTTATACACATTTCTTCTCTTTACATATCGTTACAGTCTTTCATTATCTTTCATTTTTCAACTTTTTTGTTTTAAATACATTATTACTTTCATCGATATCTAATTAGACAAAAAATCAAGACTTTCAATTAATAAAATCTAGATAATAAAAGAAAAATCAAAAAAGACTTTGTTGGAAGAATAAAATTGATCTAGAAGTTTCTTATTTTGAACTAAAATTCTACTTTACGTCTTGGTCTTTCATTACCTTCTGCTTTCGAACTTTTTCAAACATTATTAATCATCAATTTTCATAATGCTTTGAAAAATCAGGATCCAAAATTAATAAAAAAATTAATTAAGAAGTTAAAAATGGGGAAAAAAAAAACTTATTTAAAAAATGGTTTAAAATTGAATCGACTGATTCAAATCGGTTTCCTAGATCGTCAATCTCTTGGAATGAAATATTTGAAAATTGAATAAACGCGGTCTCGCGGGACGACGTAATAATTTAAAAAATACAAAATATGGTTCACAGTTTGCAAAATTGTAGTAGTATATGGCCATTTGGCCATCTGTTCTCATGTAAAGCATCTGTCCGTCTACCTCTCTTACCCGGCGGGGCAACCATCCTCTGCCACTTCTGGAATAACGTTGTCTTCAGACAGTCACGCGGCGATAACGCGTACGCCTTGTGCCTCGACATCAATTCCTGCATTGGCTCAAGAATGACACATAACTAAAAGAAAAAAAAAAAAAAAAAAAAAACAAATAGATAAATAAATAAGAGAAACGAATTAACATTTCTATGGATTAAGCATCGAAATATTTGCATTTTTACATCCAAAACGCAGAAAAAATATTATAAAATATTTTTTCCGAAGGCTTCAAAACTCACCCTTAAATAATTGAGGGTTGAATTAGTGATTCCTTGTCTCGTGATATTTTTGCTCAACTGTTCAAGGATCGTTGGATCTTGTTGCGCCGTATGCATACCGACCACAGATCGCGGTACCAGCTCTCGATGTGTTCTTACAGACATATGCCACGACTTTATCCTCATCAGGTCGTCAAAAGTAAATTCCAATATTAGCCTACCCTCTGTACAGACCTAGAATATTCATTTATACAATTAGAACAATTGAGTTGAAATTTTTCATCATTTCGTCAAATCAGAATAACGAATGTAAAAGACTTGGGTATTTTTCTGGGTATGATAAAATTCCAAAAACTTGATATTTTTCAAAATCAATGTTCAATGTTTTCTCGTATTATGATAATACGTTGAATACTAACAAGAGTATGGAATAAACGTGTATTGCATACCTTAGTGAACATAGGTTTTCCATGATGCGTGACCATGACACAGTGATCACAGTCCAGTGTTATACTAGTGTTGTGAAACGATTCCTTCGGGTGTTTCATATTATAATAAAGCTCCGTCACACCACCCTCAAATATCGAACGGAAGTACCTTGGTATTAACGTCCTTCCTATCGCTGGATAAACGATAAATATAAAAGATTGTTAACATCTAAAAAGTATTTCGATAAATTTCAGAGTCTAAACTACATCCCTGCGATTAAATTGTCAAAAATTGTTCATCTATTGTACAAATAAGGATGAAATATTTGTATAAAATATATGATATGTATTAAATGTAATCACACTTTTTCTGAAAAAAAAAAAGGAAAGGTTGTTTATTTCCGAGTAACTTTAATTAAGGAAAGATACTAAAACTTACTATATCTCTTAGGTCCATCTTCTAAACAAAAGGTGAGTGTGAGCGTCGCGTCGTCTTCAAAAAACTCGGTCGCAAACGCGTCCCACCAAAGGTTGTCGCTTTCCTAAGAAACAAACAAGAAAAAACAGAAACGTAAATAAATCCAATGGTAATCTTTGGATTATTATTTTCACTTAAATCTTACGTTTCTATACATATACCTATATCTATAATATCGCATATACATTATATGTATCTATAATAAAATTCTATCGATACAGAAAGGGGGGGATATTTCGAGCCGCTAAAGTTGGGGAAAAAGAGGCTCGCGTAGATCAGTACACGGTGTTGAATAACACATGAGTACAATGTACATGACTGTCTGGCTCGGAATTATAGAATATAGCGATACTCGGTGAACGCCGAGACATTCAGCGGTCGAGGGTAGATCGATTCACCGATTTATTTATCAATGTTCATTTAAACAACAACAAAATAAATAAATTTAAAAAAAACTTGAATGAAAAGGAAGAATACTAAAATTACCATTCGTTGAAAAATTAATAATCTTGTCAAACGATTTTCGAACATTATAAGCTATACAAAAATAAGAGAAAAAGAAGTGAGATAAAGAATTATAGAAGAGTAGTGGATAGAAATTTGATAGAACTAATTATTTTGTATAAAGCATGTATGTATGAGGAGAGTTCAATAAAATTACTATAATAATAAAAATAACATCGATCTAGACGTCGACCGTTATCGTCTAATCGTAAGCTAAAAATGGTTGTATGTCTAAAAATTGTTAAGATTTATGGTATAATATGTACCTGCCAAGAGTCAAGGTATAGTATAAAATTCACGAAACGCGTATGTAACACGTGATCGTTAAGCAGTATAAAATTAACGAATTCTGACACCGTCAAATATTTCATATAACACGTCAACTTTTAAAATACATTATACTATAGCTAGTATAGGCTCTCTCTGATCTGTTTGAGAAAATAACTTTGCGCAAAGTAGGTATAACCACCTATACATATATCTTGCGAAACCTTCTCAACAATCGCTCATAGCTACCAGTTTCTCGACTAACGTCTATATATACCTATATCTATAACCGACTAAGATTTTACTCTACTTTCACATATTGAATGATAACAATCAAATTCCTTGTTAATATAATTTTATACCGTTCAATTTCCATCTTTACTTGTCCGAAATTTCGTCTCGTCTCGTTCTTCCCGGAAGTGCGTAGGTACATACGTACCTACAGAATTATGTCGAAAAAGACATAGCCGGATATCTCAGGGGGATGTAAGTAAAGGAAAGTAAAGAATTCAAGAAAAATTGATACTTTTTTTTTGTGTTTTTTGATTAGCTCCAGTTGGGAATCGTCGAACAAACATGATTCTCCATGATGTACTAAAAAATCAAAAATAAGAAAACAGAAATACAGGTAATGAATAAAGAAAAAAAATGCAAGATTAAAGAGAGAATTTTTAATTTTTTTGCATATTTCTGTTTTTTATTTTTTTATTTTTTTATTTTTCTGTTTCTGGATCCGGCGAAAGACTTTAACGAGTGGAACCGAACGGTCGATATATACATGCATGATATTTGCAAAGAATTAACAGTTCGATAAGCACCGCGAGTTTCGCGATTGGTATTATATAGTCTTGGAAGTACGTTGGAGTGATATGTAATCTGAAGCTCGCCGAGATACGAAATACGTAATCGATAACGGGATAACGTTGGTATTTTAAGCCAGAAATATCAACACCGAGTATATAATCTGGTGGTAAACAATTGCTGAATAATAAAAATGACAAGAAAAAACACTTGGTAATAATTTATTAATAAAAATCGTAATTTACAAACTTTTATTATGGATGTACAAAGGGAAAAGATATTTTCGTCCTAAATGAGTCGTAATTCTAAATTTTGGCGTCCATATTTGTTTGAAAAAATGAAAATAAATAATCAAAAACGTCCATCGATCGATTTGATTATAAATAAATAATTGGAAACGTTATATGTATATGTGTAAACAGAAACGAAAAAAATTTCAAAAAACATGACCCTTATTGATGAAATTCTTGATTTAATATAGGAAAACTTTTAGCAGATACTGTAGCCTGGGTAAAGAAGTTTTTTGGTTCGACTGTACCACCCCACTGTTGTTAGGGGGAGACTAGGGGTGGTATATGATCATGTATATACTCGGCTGGAAAACTATTGTCAGCGCGCTCCGCCTCTGGTTTTTCCTTTAAAAATTCAAATTCTATTTAATATGTGATAATTATTAAACCCAAAATATATGTAAATTCGTAGAAAAATGAGGCCCGTATGACCACCATTTTTCAAAAATTTACTATAACTAGTTTAGTTAATATTCAAAGGATTATATCTGCCTCTGGCCCCAGGACCAACGACAGAACACATCCAGTCGCTACGAGTATATACAGCCAGGGGCGGCTGCGAGGAGGGCTGAGGAGGGAACGGGGGGTACAATATGGGTTATCGAGGGGGCCCCCACCCCCAGGGGAGGGCAGGGGTCCTCATTTTATTACCCAGGCTCCCATGAGGGTTCTCAACTTTCGCAAAACTTTCCGAGAATCTCGTGTAAACACCGTGTCTCTTGTTACGAGCCTCTATATACCACTCTGTGTATGTGTTACGTGTTCAAAACACACACGTATACAGACATACACATACAACGAATAATACCTATGCCTACATCTATAGGTACGTATATTTAGCGTATATGTATATATACATATACACACATATATGTATTTATGGATATTGATAGGTAAATAGTTTCGTTTTCGTACACGTACAACAACTGGCAGGCGTTGACCCCGGTCAGTAGCTAACAATAATTGGATAGTAATTTTCATTAAATGGTTAATGATGATCGAATTAAAAAGTCGGTATATCAAGACCGATTCTGATCCCGAGTAAGAGATGATGTTGCATAGTTGTGGAGAAATCGCGAGAGTTTTAAAATCAGTACGAGAATGTAGGAGAGTTTCAGTTTTATATATACCTATATATAGTGATCTAGAATTTAGTCATTATGTAAATGAACTCTAGATTGATTTTATCCAAAGTCTTCAAAGTTTAGAAAACGTTTTAATGCCTCCTGGACCAGGGATGCTGAACGAAAATAATAACTACACAAAAATAAAGGAAAACAGATAGGATGTAGATTATTACAGGTACAGGGTTCCTGCTAAACCTGAAACCATCATTAATTAGGTATACATGAACATCGAAATTGATGTTTCATTGAATATGGTGATCTGATTGCGTATATACCATAAAACAGCTGACTATTTTAACAGGGTCTGAAACTAGTATCGCCGGACATCGTGATTAGTGAATTAACAAATAGAAAACAAGAACTGAGTTAAAGAAGAATACAAAAAAGTCATTGGATTGATCGATGATAAGAAAAATATTATATCAATTTTATCGCAGTATGAATGTATATACATACATACATACACACCTATATACATATATACCCTATACTCTTGTATTTATTTCTATGGTTCGTTTGCGCAAACGTGAAATTATATTTCCAGGCTGATTTTTCAAGTACGCCCCCGCCAAGGATCGATACAGCGAGAGCAGATTCACGATGGGAGTGAAATGAAATTTATTTTTATTTTCATTATATTATATTATAATATATATGTATATATTCTTTTTTTCTGTTTCTTTCTTTTTTTCTTTTTAGCAAACTGATATCTACGATCGGGGTCTACTACGTTAACACAATTTATGGGAGAGCCTCTGTTCGCCTATTAATTATAAAATAATTTCAAACATTTCTTTGGTAATATAAAACATTTGAATTTATAAAAATTGTCCCCGCTGATGAGTCGCTAAGAACAAAATGGATTAAGGGAGATAAAGGAGATAGATCTAGAGACGTATGTACACGGATAAGGAGGGAGAGAGAGAGAGAGAGAGAAAGAGAAAAAAGGATATTGATAACGATAGAGCGTGGAAGAAATCAATGAAATTTATTAGCCGGCTCCTTGAATCTATATATATATATATATATATATATATATATATATATATATATATATATATATATATATATATATATATATATATATATACCTATATATATACATATATATAGTATATATACGACATTGGTCCCCCGAATGGCGATTCAACCCCAACCGAAGCTAAGACCCTTATCTGTGAAGTCGGCCAACTAGAAAGTAATAGGACAAATAATTCCTACAGATTTTACCGGTTCCCAGCCTCCCTCCCTCCCTCTCGTCCCTTATAAAGGTACAACTCCCCAAAAAAATTTCAACAAAGACTGACGTGCGGACATTCTTCGACGAGATTTAGTCGCCTGAACGTTTCTATACCGTTGTACGATTATAGAGAAGATTTTAATGTTCAAACATGAAGAAAAAATTGGTTCTTTTTTTTTTTTTTTTTTTTTTAATTTTTTTTTTTTTTTCGTTTATTTCGATGAATAAGAAGCGGTCGTCGGCTCTTCGTTATGAACTAGATTTCAAGCTATAGTAGCAAAGAAGCAGCTCGAGAAAGGGAACAATTCGAAATCGCCGTGAAAGTTCGGAGAAAGCATCCATCGACAAAGTTCTGCTCGGGCGCGTTCTCATTCGCGAGTTGCGGCTCGCATTAATTCTTCCTGTTCTTCTTCTTCTTCTTCTTCTTCTTCTTCTTCTTCTTTTTGTACTTGTTCTTGTTCTTGTTCTTATTCTTCTTCTTATTCTTATTCTTTTTTTTTTTTATTATACTCAATCGATTTCTTAGATTAGTCAATGTGTCTGATATGTGTGATGTGTCGATGATAACACGTCACCAAAGAATAGTCTACCCCCAAGGGATACGCTTTGACGCTTACAATCAGTTGCACGAAACGATTAGAGTCCTCCTCTTCTGTCATCGTGAAAGAATCTTTCATTTTTCTATTTTTCTATTTTTTTTTTTTGTTCTTAACCAAAAGATATCCCCTAGCACTGCAATAACAATTGTCCATAGATTTTGTCCCTGCTTTTATTTCTCCCTTCCTCTCACTCCCACATCCCACATCCCATCTCTCTCTCTCTCTCTCTCTCTCTCTCTCTCTTTTTTCCCTCTCTTTACAATAGTTCTATATATGTGTGCTGATACACCTGAAGGGTAAAAGTGTGTCGCGCTAGGAAACCCTTTGGATGACGAGGGATCCGCTTTGCGGGAGGGAATCGCGTTGACAGGATGCGATCTACGCCGATACAGTTTCGGGATACCGAAGGAAATATGATTTATAGCTCACGTACACGCGACGTTAGTCCGTTCATTCGTTCGTTCGTTCATTCGCTAATTCCGTATCACCAGGCGTTAACTGATACAGAATTTGGTAACTTTATGCAGTATCGTGGCTCGTTAGGTTGACGTAACACTTGGAAAAGGGGGCGTCGTATTACACGTATAACACTGCGTACATGTAACTATGTACATACATACGGGGTGAAAGGTTAAACATAGCCAGAGGCCAATAAAAGGAAGTATAATTCCGTTGTTAGTTCATTTTTAGAATTTTTAAAACTCTGTTTGACCTGCAGCAAAGTAGAATGTCTACAGATGAAAATTTTTATTTGATTTTAATATAAGAGTAATGAATACTAGAGGATATATTGTCCGTCTTATGATCAGATCGATCTTAGCAACATAAGTTCAATGAAAAAAAAAAAAAAAAGGAGAAAAGATTCAACGTCATATTGAAGACACGTATTATAATCGAGTAGATCGTATGACATATACGAAATTTATAATCAAAAATGATATATCTATACACATACAGATGAATTTAATATTAGATATTTTCGGTCGGTTTATCCATATTCATTGCTGGTTATAACAGTTTTTTTCAATTTACCGTTACGTCTGTATAAAAAAAAAAAGTTATAGCTACCTACCTACCTACGTATGTACGTATGTACGTACGTGCGTTATACGTATGTATGTATATAGTTACATACATTATACGGTATGATTGCCATTGTGGGGCTATACCACTCGTATAGATACTACAAATAAACTCTAAGCTTTCATATAGGTATTTTCTCGTCTAAGAAACCAATTTTTTTGTTTTTTGGTTTCTTTTCCTTTTTTTTTTGTGTTTTATATTTTTTTGAAATATTACGATGAAGAAACATATTTTAGACGTAACTATCTACTTCGAAGAAATTGTAACGATATAATACAATAAATTAGAATACATTCGTAGGTATGTGTTAGAAATTTTGTTTTTTTTCTTTAATTTCACACAGTTTTGTTGAACCCATACTCATAGTTTCTTAATTCTACACGATATGGTAATACTGCATACATCGAAAACTTACTCGTATAATTTTGAAAAATAATTTAAAAGCTAAGTTCATTTTTTAATCAAGTAATGTTTAAAATTCAAAAAAGCACTATATAAAAACAAAAAATTCTAATAATTAGAAAAAGGGAATTGTTTTCTACAGGATCTCAAACACTCCGATATTAAAAAAGCCGTTTACCTGTACAGAATGAAAAAAAAAAAATGAATAATTTTGACCGATGTGTTTGAAAAATCGATATATTACTTTGAAAATTATTGTTACTATTATTGTTTGTATTAGTCTCTTGATTAGTTCAAGAAAGAGTTAAATATAATAATGGTACGATTGCAAGGTCGAAAAGTATGTCAATTTGTAGAAAAAAAAAATCACCCATATATATATATATATATATATATATATATATATATATATATATATATATATATATATATATATATATATATATACATATATACAATATACAACAGAATGTATACAAAGACCGACACAAGCTAAGCTCTAATTATTATCAGAGGCTCGAAGAAGGTGGACGGTGCGGAGAGACGGAGGAAGAGAGAGAGAGGGGGCTAAGGATAATTCGCCTGGGCACCGTCAAAGTGTCCACGTGGGCGAGTCGGCGAAGGCCCAAGATTAATGAGCCAAGAAGCGAATTAGTCGCACGTTAGAACGCGTTTACGTCGAAATACACTAGCGTGAATTACATATATCTAGTACAGGTAGGTATATTATAAGATAGGGCGTAACGTAACGTAGGGTATGTGTATATGTGTATAATGTATATACGAAACGTATGATGCAGCAGCAGCAGCAGCGGTCAAGTAACGCAACACGTCACGGAATCCTAAATTTTTTATTTTTTTTCCTTTTGTACGAACGGATGAAAAGTACGAAAAAAGGAAGCGAACGAAATAATCAATTAAGAGTTTTGATTAAATTATATAAAATTTATAATTAGTTGATGAAATTCGATTAAATTTTTCAGATACTTTAAAGTTCGGAATACTAAAATTCGGAAAGATCGTCAGAATGCAGACAGCTAAACATTCAGAAATTCCAAGAATTCAAAAATTTAATGTGCAGGGCACAATTCGCCACGCGTAAATTTCAAGTTTCGGAGTTTGGATCCCTCGGATCTTTAGCTATCAGAATTTTGTACCTTCGGTATTTATCAATTTGAAGTTCTTGAAATCGACTATGGAAACTTTCGAGGGAATATCTTTTCCAAAAATTCTAAGTCGATGATATAAAAATTTGTAATTTTAACCGTTCGGAAGTTTTAAAAATTTCGAACTTCGACTCCCCCTCCCCCCAATTTCACACAAAAGTTACATGTAAATTAATTTTGTAATCAATAATATTTGAATAAAGTCTACAGTTCCAGAACCGATGTGCTTGATGATGATCGATCAATATAACATAGAAATAGCTAATCACAATTCACTACACGTAGCAAGTGACGCGTTGACCCTGATCGAAATTCAAGTATACTTCGCTCTTCCTCCATTTTTCCCCCACCTCGTAAATCCCGCGTCATATAGATACCTTCAGACATCGTCACACGCGCGTTTGCTGTCACGCTATTCTATACACCTATATTATACTTATATACATAACTTGAGGAACTAATAATATTCATCCCTGCACACATACCTACATAACCATAATGCAGTTATTGTCTATCTATTTGACAAATAGTATATTTCTATATGTATATACCTTTCATTTACATACTCTATTCACATGAATGAGAATAATTATTTTCACGTGGTGAATTTTGCTATTGCCATGATATCGTTCCAATTATTATTATGATTTATAACAACGAAGATTCAAATAATTGCAATAAATAATTATACCATGAATAGGAATATGGTTATTGATAAACATATGTGCCAATAGAACGAACCCTTCTTTCCTATCTTATCGTTTATCAGTAGAAATCTTTGAAGAGTGTCTCCTTGAGCGTATCGGATGACCATCGTGTCTTTTTCATCGCTGATATATATGGCCCAGATTATTTTTATAATAATCTAACGTTGGACACGAGTGGATTTTTTAAACAGTAAAATAAATTTAAAAAAAAAAAACCTTGAGAGGGTAGTATAGCAGTAGCCATATACAGATGGTAGGTAACTAAAACGGGGGAGAATCTCGGGTACCTTATACTGTTTATGGATATAATCCAACCACTCAGTTTTAAGCTTTATCCAAAGCTTGGATTTGTGGACTGAGCCCAAAAACTGGGACATCATTGAATCGTAGATTAGATATTATATGTACGCCTATAACCACTTGCGTGGTCTTAGACATTGCATATTGTCAGATTATCAATTCGTTTGAGATCGTTACGTATCGAGATATAAAAATATATATATATTTTTTTTTTATTACAATCTTTCATCTTTCTCTAGCCGTATAACTTTTTGGAAAATTACTTCAATCAAAAATTGTAGCGGTTGAAATTTCGCGAATTATTATTATTTTTTTTTTTTTTAACGAAATTTTTGCTCAGGGTGAAGAGAAATACTACGGCGTGAGTCACTCACTCGAAGAAATGAAAATGCTGCAGTGATTTTTGTTTCTTTCTTTTAATTTTCCGTTCGATGATTTACCAAAGAATATGAAACGGAGAAGCGAACTCCTCGTCGTGAACTAAATACTAGTTTTTATTCAACCCCGTAGGTAATTAGGGAAGGCGTAGGAAAGTCGAACATTCCGCGTGTTTTATGTGTGCTGCAGGTAGTTGAAAAGCAAAAATCGAATAAAACTGAAGCTAACGAGACAGGTGGACGTTCGTGCGCAAGTAATTGCTCGTTTAATAATGATAGTCGATAACCCACCCGCGGTTAACGACGTATATCATATACACAGACAGATATCTATATTATATTTCAATCATCGATTCCTTTTTTTTCCCTTCTTATAAATATATACATATTTTTTTCTCTTTAGTTTTTGTATTTGTATTTTTTCTTATCGAATTTTTTCAACCTCGACCATTGATTGATTTCTCTTCGTATAGTTTCTGTTAACTATCAATGTATTATATATGATGCTCCATCAGCCAAAACGCTTGTATATAACATTTTATATATATATATACATATATATCTAAGCATAATATATGTATAGATCAGATTCTAGCGTATATAAACAATTCAATCTTTATATTTATGAAGATCTCCACGTGCCTCGAGTTAGGATTAGATTAACCGTCCATGGCCCAAATGATTTTATTCTAGGAAAACTGTGCTAGGAGAAAGAAAAATGGCTTCACAATCTATTTATAAATATATAGGTATATATGCTGCTGTATCTGTGAGATCAGAATATACTGATGAATCAGCTTCAATCTGTTTTTTTTTTTTTTCTTACATTTATATATGTATATATATTTTTTGTTTTATTTTTAAGAAAATTTCTCATCTTCGATAACATAGCCTACCTATCGAATTATTAATAAAGAAAAAAAAAAAATATATATATATATATATATAAGATAAAGCCATCGTTTTACGAAGATATATCCATAACTATGGCTCAAAGTCGACGAAGATCGACCAGTCCCGATAGTTTGACGACGTGATTTCTTAAACTATCATAATCGATGAGTAGGTTTACAATTTTTTGTAAATTTCGTTAATTTGTTAAGTTTTCAAAAGTTCAATTAAACTCATTTATAAATAACAACCAAGTCCATCTTCGCCATAGCCTTTAACCTCAATGGTCCATATGTAAGGAAACCGTTTTGTTCAGTTGCATAAAAATTATACTCTAAATTTATTTCCGAAAGGGGATATCTAACCGAAGCAATTGCACAATCTGATCTGATATTTTTGAGTTACAAAGGACTAGAAATGAATTTCTGAATCTTGATGCAGTCCATATTCGTTATAGACTTTATATACATAGATTTTCTTTAATCGGTAATAAAATCTCTTATAAATCTATCTCAATTAACTAATGAATTAATTAATAAATTAAAAATATATTGATTTCATTCAAACTCACCTCTGTCCGCTGCTGTAACCTCTTGTTGAGCTCGTAGAGGCGGTAGTCAGGCTGGCCAAAGTACGGGGTGTGCCTCCTGGGGACAGGCAACGATCTGTGAGACCAGACCGAACGGTCATGTTAGGGTGCAGTGTCGAGTGTGTGCTTAGTGTGTGTAACAAATGTGTGAAATAATAATATATTTATAAATTTTTAAGATCAAGGGAGATCAATCGATAAAGAGTATCAAAAATAATTCTCGAATCTAATTTCTTTTTATTTTTTCATTCTTTCTCTCTCTCTTTCTCTCGATCTCAATTTATTTGGTATAATTAAAAAAATATGAATTAACATGTGTGTTTATTATTTCATTAAATCTTTTATACTTAAAATTTATTCGTTTATTTTTGACGGAGATAAACTCCGGAGGATATCGTCCTCGTGTTGCATAACCAAAACGGATTAGCAATCAGCGAGCACGGACTTATGAGAAAGACTATAGAGAGCGGAGGCCGCGTACGTGTAAAGTCATGGAAATGAAATCCATATATTTCTAATTCCGTAGTGGGAATAACAAAACGAAGCCAGGTGCATCGGGCAGGGACGACCTTTCCGAGCTATATTAAACGATAAATGAGAGTTTACGCGAGACAAACTTTAGACAGCTGTGAAATATACTTTAACACAATATGCATTCAACGTATTAAAGTATACGCGTCGAACATTTTACTTACACAGTAAAAATTGACAAAAAAAAAAAACATAAAAATTTAAGAACATATTGAAGAATTTAAAGAATAAAAACAAAAAATGATAAATACGCTCTTAGAAATACGCCCAATTAAATTTCACGATTCGATTAATAAAAACCGAAGATTCGTAGATGAAAAATGATTCAAAATCCAGAAATATTATAAAGGCGTGAAATAAACCGATCATCCATTGAATGACAAGTGTGACTAATTAGATATGAGGGTTAAGTTACACGATGCAGGCAGGAATTATGCCACGACGATACGATGCGTAAGTTTTCGAGAAGGGATCCATAGCGTTAGGTGGGCGTAAGGTGATTAATGGAAGGTGGATATCGCTAATAGACAGAACCGACCCCCTCCTCCTTTCTTATGTTCTCTAAATGATAGCTGAGGCGCCCCTGAGTCTAGATTTCCGGAATGAAGTAGGTTCAAAGACGGTATTTCAGATCAGACATTAAGTGTCAAGGGTTTATTATCGATGTACGGTATATACCTATGTATATACGTATATACATAATATGTGTGATAATTTCAGGAGCTGTAGCAAACGTGTTTAGATTCGAACGATTTCTATAACCAAAAACAAGTATTAGGATTTTATTATCTTCGTTCGCTGCAGACAGTAATATTATAATTAAAAAAAAAAAAATTAAAAAATGAAGAAGAAAAAACAAAAAAGAATTTTTTTTTTTTTTTAATATCCCGCAATGCGATGTCCTCGTCAATCTTTCACGCAGACTCGCTACCAGCCAGCTAATAGAACTCGAACGCGTCTTGACCTTGAATATTTTTAAATATTTGAATAAATTAGCGGATCTCAACTTTTAAATAGCAATAGTGTCTGACTTGACTATCGTGTAAGTAACGAAAACGGTGTTATATAAAATTCTAGACATTAACTATACAAAATATAAATATGTATATATAGATATAGGGGAGAGGCAAGCAAAGTGGGCCCTATCGGGCAAAGTGGACCACCCCAAAAATTTACCGTATTTTTTCAAAATTCTGAAAAGTGATAAATTTCTTTATTTACTTGCCTTAGAATCTTTGAACATCAAATTAAGTGTGTATTACAAAAACTGGTGGAGAGGCGGGAAAACTGGGCCCCCAGAAAATTTTAAAGAAGCAATTTATATCGGACATCTCAACTAAGGATGTCAACGCCTGTCAATAGTTAGGCTATTATTATAAGCTAAAAATTTCGAAGATATGGTCATTTATAACGTCTTTTTATTTTCTTCAAAGATCGAGAAAATTTTCAGAGGCGCCCATTTTGTCCGCCTATCCTCTAGTTTTTATAATATATACTTGATTTGATGTTCAGCGTTTTTTATAAGGCAAGTACATAGAGAAATTTACTATTTTTAAGAATTTAGAAAAAGTACGAGTAATTAGCGGCGGGTCTACTTTGCCCGGAACTTTCGGACCTTTGAAGTAAGGGCGTTCAACACTCGTCATCAATTAGGCTATCGATTTTCGGTCAAAATTGAAAGATCTATCGATTCAAATCTCCATTTGGAACCTTACTTCCATAGTGGGCCCGCTTTGCCTGCCTCACCCCTGTATGTGTACTGAATGAAATAAGTTTGAAACTGGATGTTAACATGATCGGAGATTATATATAGAAAATAACTAGGAGTTAAAATAAACTAATAATATCTCGAATATTTCTAAACTGTTAATTTCCTTTAAAAAGTAGATGAATCCTTTGAATGTATATATCCTAAAACATTTTGAATAAAATTCAATTTTATTCGTCGATCAATTAATCTTGACTGAAACCCAATCAAAAACGCTTTTTCTTCTGTAGGTATATGAAATTCAATAAATGGACTATCAAATTTTTTTATCATCGATTTCAAGGGCGGCTCATTCTACCCAATTTAATTAAATTTCTTTCTGTTTAACAAATTTTTTTTCATACATGAAACACACGACATAGGTATCTTTTTTAATCCTATAAATAAAAGAAATAAAATTAAAATGACACAGAGAATGTTGTAGTGTTAATATTTTCTTATGGAGGCTACGTTGCCCCACGTTCCCCTCCCAAAAATGCGTTTTTGTTAATAACTATAAGTAAAAAAAATCGGTATAAAATACGAAACGAATAAATCTCCGAAATGTGATTAATAATGTTTAAAAGTAAAGGGTTTGTTAAACGCGGATGATTTAAACGCACGAAGGATATTAAGATCGGTAATAACTTGAACAAGGATAGGTACAGCAACGGGGGAATTTCGTGGCGTTAAACGTGATAACCGTGCCGTATCCTCCATTATTGCATAAAGATCAGCTGACCACCAGCTGATATTTTGAGCACCACTGTTTCCTAGGGTCTCAGATTGGGTTATAGCAAAGGGCGCAGCGAGCTACTACCCTCTCCGTTAACCCACCCCCTCATCCTCCCATACCAACCATCCCTTCCTTCCTTCCTTCAACCCGCCACCCTACGGAGGGTGTTATTAGGGGTTGCTCATGGGGTGAAAGTGCGATCAATGCCTGCGAGTCATGCTAGTCCTCCCTTCGAGTCTCTCTCCGCTGTTCTCTCACTCTTTCTGTATACATACATACATATATACATACATATATATGTATATATGTATAATATATACGCCTGTGTATACGTACACCGAATATACATGTATATATATATATATATATATATATATATATATATATATATATATATATATATATATATATATATATATATATATACATATATACGTATATATGTACGGGGTGATCATTTCAAGTACAATAGTCAAGTTGCAACCGAAAAAGTAACTTAACAATTTTCTTTTTGATTCTATTATCATTTAATTTTCGTCTAAAAATTCCTTAAATTTATCGATTTCGTAACTTTCTCATCATCAGTTGTAATTTTTTAATCTAGTATTTGAAAAACCTCTCATATAATATTTTACGAATTCAAATGTCTGTCGTATTTTCTTTTTATATATTTCGATACAGCGTTCAGTCCGGAATGATCACCCTGTATGTATATACGAACGGAGGCAGGTATGCGTGAATTATTGAAGTGAATATGTGTGTAGGTGGGTATGTATAAAGATGTGTGAATATGTATCAAGAAGTGTGTATATGTGTGTGAGATTCGGGGAGCCGAGTCGCGATTTCCAGCATCCCGTATCCGAGTCAAAGTTGTCGGTGCTTTCGTTGCTTTGACTGGTTTTAACCTCGGTTCTATGGTTCTATACGTAGGTAGGTATAGGTACTACGATTACATTAGAGAAGTTTTGGTAAATGTCCTAGCAGTCGATGCGAGGACCGTGAACACGGCAGGCTGGTGAAGTCAGGAACGCGTAAACTAAAATTTAAACGAACGTACGAACGAACGAACGAACGATCTAAAGGCAAGAATATTTCGCTACGACGTTTAAAGTCAGGTACAGGTGCACGTCGCTATATAAAATTCAACAACTGTATACACACGCATGAATACATACCTACCTCATACGTAAGTTCAAAATTGTGGAGATTTACCATCCGATCGAAATATACATATAAGAGAAATAAGTTTAGAAATTTTACATATGGATATGCATGATTTTCGTTAATGATAACTTTGCGATTCCATAAATATTCGAAGGAAACAGAAGAAGGAATAGAAATTTCATAAATTAAATAATTAAAACAGTTTTTATGATTCTTCAAAGATTTTTTCAGACACCGTGAATGAATTGATATCGTAATATATTTACTGCTACGCATAAATATCCAACAACTGTATTGATGTATAAACACATACATAGATAGACACAATGAGAAGATAAGGTGAAAAAGAAATTCGTTGAGATCTGATTTAATGCTAGCACGAGGTGTTTGTCACGTGTTAGACAGGCTGGCGATGGTTGGGGATGGTCAGAGATGCATGTGGGTTTGGAAATCAATCAGAGCGAGATAGAGATCGCGTCTAAATCACGTTGGCACGGCGAGCGAGTTGGTCGCCAGGGGATGGAGGCTTATCGCCCGGCTAGTATGTGCTGTAGATATCTACCTACACATATATACATAGGTTCATATATATATATACATACACTTATATACACCAACTTTACGTACATACAGGGTGTTCTGTTAAACCCGTACTAAAACTCGTTAATTATTCAAAACTATGCATGTATGCATGTCACGATGATCGATCGATCGATTTTGCACCACACAAGAAAATAAACCAATAAATAAATAAGAGAAAGACGCATTTACAGACTTTTGTAATTTTATCAAATAAATCAAATAGCAATTTTTTTATTTTTTATTTTTTCCATTTCATCTTCTGACGATCCAATTTTTGAATATTCTTATGTATGTGTGATATAGGCCAGTTGTTACGCCTTACGTGCCTACGTCACAGTGAAGAGATCGGTGTGCGTATACGTAAACATGAAGATACCTACGCCACATTTCATGGATTTATTTTCCGAACCGTCTAGAACCGTTAAAAACAAGCACATGAATTTCTAGATACTGAAGTTGTAAAGGCGAGCAATACTCGTCGTTCCTTATCAGAATATACGAGCATTAAAACGTGTCGTAGATACCGATACGAGTCCAGGTATAGAAGAATCCCGATCAGTCGGAAAGAAGCAATTGTTAAAAAAATACAAATAGAAATACCTTTTTTAGATTTGGAAAAAAAAATTTTTTTTCATAGTCGCAAATTACGTCAGGTACGTGAGACGAAACTAATTTCTATAAGCAAAACTAAACTCCCACTTGCCGTCCTTGACCGTTCATCAGCGTGTTGTGTCACCTAATGATCGTGAGGTCGATTCGCGATACGTACGCCTAAAAATAAGAAAAAAAGAAACTAAAAAAAAAAAAAAAAAAAAAAAAAATCCGTAAATATTGACGAAGGTCTATTTTTTGGCATTATGAAACGATCATTTCGCTTGAGTTTGAATTTCTAGTTTGTTTTTTTTTTTATTTTTTTTTATTATCGAATCCGCGATATTCACCGGTTTGAAATTACATATAGTTACTATTTTAAGAAAATTCTTATAAAGATAATCGCGAGACACGAACAACTAACAAAGCTATATAATATATATGTATCTACAGTTGTCGTAGATAGGTATATATGTATACGTGTGTATGTATGTATGTATCTTATACTCGCGCGTAATCGAGCCACGCGACTCACCAGCCCTTATACAGAATCGATCAGACAGATCGCGATCGTGTGATTGAGTCATTAAGCCTTTAAGTCTTAAGAAATAGCCTTGGCTTCAACCTTGTCTTACAGCTAAAAGTAAACTAACTATCTATATGCACATTAAATAGTTCGAGTGTAGAATTTTCAATCGTATACATATATATACAGGTATCTACATAATAGTTTGATCCTGAATCCACTAAAAATAGACAATTAAAAAAAAAAAAAAAAAAAAATAGGAACACAATAATTAGCAAATTTGTCACTTCATTTATAATCACGTTGGTTTTAACCTGAAGATAATTTTTCATCGTCCTAATAAATTAACGATAAAAGAAAAAGATGAAAAGAGAAGGGAGAGAGAGAGAGAAGGAGAAAACTCGCGACTAAATTGGTTTATAATATATAAATTGATTAACTTGCAACGGCGATCAGAAGGGTTTGATATATATACATATATATGTATTTTTTTATTCTTTTTTTGTTTTTTTTTTTTACGGGAAATAAAACCACCCCCGTACCGATTTAACAATAATGACAATGTTACATCAATGTAACAGTTATTGTGTATCATACATGTAAATAAAATTTTCTCAACGGGTGGTAAACCGGTGGAGATGGTTCTGTGGCGTTTAACGCAACCTGTTTTTATGGGATTTAAACGAGTCATCTAAATCATACGAAGAAGCTGGGTATACCAGCGAAGATCTCTTGGCGTGTAGACACTGGCGTCAACCCGTGGTTCATATATTATTAGCAAGGGAAGCGTAGCCTCGGTTCACCCCGTCTTGCGGGACTAGAAACGTTTCCGCTTTCCTCTTCCCTACCTCCCTTCCTCGCTATATACTCTATACGAGAAAGGTGTTTGTAATTTCATTTCTGTACATACATAGACAAAGTTTCACGGCTCATTAGCCATCTATATATGTATACGTAGGTATACACTACAGGGTGTCATGAAATTATACAAATAGGAATTAACACTGAAGGCAAAACCCATTTTTTATTTATTTATCTTTTTTCTTCTTTTATTTTTTGTATTTCTCCAACCGGAAGAAAAACAAAAAAATTGAACATAAAAACACAAAAAGAATCAAAAAATTTCCAAGAATAGAATCAAAATTCTTACAGAGGTTATCGAGTGCTAAAAAATGTTATCTAAGTATGTATGTATGTATACGAGATAGGGAATTTTTCCCTAAATGTTAACCGGTCTGGAGATAATCGAGAAATAACATTTTTGCTCGTTAGCCTATCTCAGCGGTAGGAAACGTTTCTCTCCCCCTTCCTTTTTTTTTCCTTTCCTTTTTTTTTTCTGTTCCTTTTTCTTTTTTTTTTTTTTTCTGTACCTCGATTTGACATCTTGATTTCGCCCACGCGTGGCAGAGGACTGTATACAATCTGTGAAGAAATGTGAGAAAAAAAAAAAATACGTACGCGCGTTTATGACGTCAGCAAGAACATCGCAATTCTTTTTATGTTTTTACGGTCTTTTTTCGTTCTTGATTTTTCTTTTTTTTTTTTCCTATTATTTCTTTCGATGAAATAATAACGCGATTTTCAAAAGACTACGCCTTAAAAAGCATAGATACCTACATTTGTATAGATGTACCACATCAGAGTAAATAAGGTCGGGTGGGGTGGTAAGTATGTGGGAAAGGGGGGCTGGGGGGTAATAGCGAGCGGACGTAGCCTTAGTTAGAATTGCGTAAGGAGTCTTATAGCCAACTACTTCTTGCCTGACTGGCCGAGTAGGGAGAGACTATGTCCAACAAGAGCCTGCATAGTAGCGCGGGCGCCCGCGCCAGGCACGTGTTTTTAAGCAAGGACGGAATTAGCCCGCGCGACCTGACTCCCGCCATAAACTCTAGGTACCCTTCGCACCCTAAATTGCCACGCGATGTATAAACATCAGCGCAGAGTCCAAGTTTAGAATCAAGACCTAGAGAGAGAAAGAGAGAAAGAGAGACTCGCTCCTCTTTATACTTCGTTATAGCCCCCTAGTCAACTCCGCACCGTACGTATACGTATGAGAAATTGACGTAAATTAAAGAAGAAAAAAGTGGGAAAAAATAAATAAATAAATAAATAAATAAATAAAAGGTTTGAACTATCTGTGGTAATGCATCGCTGTAAAATTGGTTTCTACCCCGTGTTAATGGAGAATTAGATATTATTTTTGTTTTGTTTTTATTGTAATTATAAACTTATGAAGATTCGTTATTAAACAGATTGATTAAAAAAAAAGAACTTTTTTTTCCATTTTTTTTTGTAAATAGATCTATAAAAAATAAAATAAAAACGGAAATTTTATAAGATACAAGATAATTTCAGTTCTCATGTAATGAACGCATATTACGTAGGTATCTAATATGTATTCATATAATTACACGTTTCTATAGACGCATAATAACAGAGTAGGTTACTATTTATTATTACGTCGTGGTAGGTAGGTACAGGTACAGGTACAACTATTGTACATGTAGGTATAAAGAATTCAATATTGATACATAAAAAAATAAATAACTAAATAAAAAGAATAAAAAATTTGTTTAAATGTTTCACTCTCGTAATGGACGTTTAAAGATTTATAACTGTGTGACCATTTTCCTTTTTTGTTTCCATTTCATTTTTCATTATTCTTTACTTTCTTTTTCTCTCTCGCATATTTCTTATTATTATTTCTTATATATATATATTTGTTTCAAATAATTTATTTAACTGTTTAAATTGCGATTATATTCTCGGTACAGAATCTTCACTTACGACATTTTCATTTTAGGTCAAAACATTTGATACCAGAGTTCTATTTGCTGCTTGGCGCTTCGCAAACACGTGCGTCTGCGATGTTTATAGATTTATGCGAGAGCGCAGTGGAAACTGGTATAGGTACTACAAGTAAAGGGGAGAATTATTCAATTCCTCGAATCGAGACCCAGTTCCGATTATCTCTGAAACCAATATAATCGTCCAAGATGATACCTGCCACGATTCTGTTTTTTTTTTTTTTCTTTCTTAATATTATTCAAATCTTGTATTTTCAAATTTACTGACAGCTGATCGATGATGAAAACAAAAAAAAAAATAAAAAAATAAAAATTGTTGAAAAATAATTATTAAAAGCTTTTAGAGAAGTTCGAAAATTAACTAGACGCCTAAAACTAGTCGCCTTTTGTTTTAATCCTATTAGTTTCAGTTTAGTTTCAGTTTAGTTTAGTTCAGTTCAGTTTCACGGTTGTATCTCTCTGAAAGTTGTAGGAATAGTATATCTATATAGTCATTGTAGGAGATAGGAGTGAGAGAGTAACTATTACCCCGCGCGTTCCTTGCGCTGAAAACTGGTTTTCACCTCACTTTGAGAACCTGGACTGTTGTGTGCTTATTGCCAGCCCAGCCTGAATATAGGAAGTTAAGCTTTGTGGCGGTGGCAACACTTGTTGTATAATATACCTATAGAGTTGCGCGCGCACAACTCGCTCACTTTCCCGCCATAAATAAGACTAAGAAAACCCGCTGCCCTGCAGCACCTGGTGCATATAATATGTGTATGGCTGTAGAACCTTTAGATTTATACATCAAACTAATACAACATATATCAGACAAAAATTTTATCATTACATAAAAAAAATAATTACAATTGAATATTATAATTTTTAATAAAATTATTGAACATAAAAAATTTGTTGGATATACATATACCCGCATATTTCTAACCGTTATTCAAACATATCTGTATATACTATACTTTACTAATTAATTTTCATGTATTATACACAAAGAATAATAATTCATACTGTAAATATTGATAGTGGTTAATAAAGTGCTTAAATATCGTGAATTAGAATGCGCAAGAGTTTGCTCAAGTAGCGGCTAAGAATTTCAGTTTTTTTTTTTTTTTTTTTTTTTCTGTTTTCATTTTAGTAATCGAACGACAAGGTGTGTTTGATACGAGTTTCGTCTATGGTATATGATAATATGATAAAAACTGAATCTTAACAAAGGTTAATAATGAAATTTAAATCGACATTAAAACGAATTTGTAAATTCCGTCCGCACGACTAATACGATAATTACTCAGAACTAAGAACCACGATGCATAGCCGCCTAGCCACGGGTCGACATTTGTCAACATAAAGTAAACACACGAGGGTAAATATATGCCTAAGTAATTCGCGAGGGCGTACTAGGTATATATGTATGTATGCTGCACATACATTCGGTTAAAAGAAAAGTCACGGTCTCACACCACGTATGACCGTATGTAGCTAACACATACATACATACATAAATATCCGTATACATCCAAGAGAGTTATGATTTAGCGGAGAATAATCGTTGAGCGCAACTAGCGCTAAAAATACACGCGAGGTTCTGCGCCCGCGTTGGCTTCACCGCGTTCTCTCCATCTCTCTCTCCCTCTCTATAAAGGGTCTATCTATCTATCTATCTATTAGTTTCTCTCTCTCTACGTTCGTAGGTGGGTAAAGCTAGGTGTTCCATACCATGAACCGTATTGTATCTGTAGTGTTGTGTTTGTGTATATAGATAGAAGCCAGAACTATACATCGATCGAAAGATACGAGAGCAGCTATACACTACTCTCGATTCTTGTATCCGTACGTACACAATACATGTATATTTCTATTTATCTATATATGTATTGTATATACATAGAATACTTACACTATACCACGGTGTCGTACTTGAAATGATCACCCTACAAGTGTGTGACGATTTATATGTATAATGTAAAGATATATAGATATAGATATAGATATATCTATCTATACCTGCGAAAGAAGAGACTACTTACTCATACCTGCGGTAGTAGACTGACTATAGAATTTTAAGCTATGATTATATACCTATATCTTTATCAGTGGTCGAGAGTAGCATAGTGTTGTTATAGGTATATAAAAGTTATTCAGAAAATTGTTAACGTTACTTATATACCGAGTACCGAAGTGTAGACGTCAGTCAATAATTTACGCAATTGTTGTTCGTGCATGACAGGTTTTACAGGTAAAACGAACGTATGACGTGACGAGTATTGATATATATATATATACCCAAACTCAAAAATAAAAATAATCTTTTCATTTTTATTTATTTTATAAACTGTTTTACCTTTAAGATCGAAAATTTGTCTATTATATGTATATATAAATAATTATTTTAATCGTCAAAATTTTCTTCAATTTATACAGTTTTTCATACGGATTATCTTAACCGAATTATGAAATCATCGTACTTTGACAAATTGAGAAAGAATAATTTGACCAAAAATTTTACACCAATATATCTACACAAGTTTGATAAACTATCACGCATTTTATAGATATTAGATATATTGTGTATACTTGAAAAGGCAAACATCAATGTTTACCGTAATCAAGGCCATCTGATTTGCCGGAACCCTAAAAATTGTTTATTTTTGTCAATTTTGTGTAAACAAAAAAAGAAAAAAAAAAAAAAAAAATTCTCCAGAATTTATCCTACACAGATGCAAGTGAATAAATTTTTTTATTTTTTTATTTTTTTATTTTTAACTGCAGACAAACCCAATGAAAAATGAATTATGATTTGACTTTATAGAAGTTTTGACGGAGTCTACCAAGATTCAACTCTATACCTAGACACAGTTAAGATATACGATGAACAGGACACGTAGAAGCCAAGGTGCCTTACGATGTCTTCTTTTTGGTATATATCCTATATAGATATAGGTATAGATGCCTGTATATTTATATACCTTTATGTATATATCTACCTAGACGCGGGTAAGGTTGGAAGAAAAATAAACGATAAAAAATGGCCATATGAAAAAAAAAAGTAGAAAAATAACAAAAAAAAAAAAAAAATACAAATACAAAAAAACGGAACTCTTCTCTTCTCGCGTGAGATAGTCGAGTCCGCTCACTCGCTCACTCGCGAGTATGTCTGGTCTGTAGTAGGTATTACGCAACCATCATCGACCTGCGCGTGATGCTGGGTCGTTCTTTTTTACCGATCTTACCCAATCACCTAGCTGACAACTGACGTATACAAACTCCAGTACGTACCTATCCTGCACCTATCTATCTATCTACCTAGTTTTAGTATCGAATTTCTAACTCGGATATCAGTTTCGAATCGGTTTCGTTAAAACTAGTCAAGTAAACTATACTACATACGTATGAATGTATAAACATATATAGATATGAATTTAAAAAAAAAAAAAACTCTATGGAATTTCTAGAGAAACGGTGAAAAACAACAATAAAATTTTTCATTATTCTAATTACTTTCAAAATAATTATTATATATACTTATACAGAGTGATAATAAATTGATATTACAGTATAAGACAACGATTACTTATATAGGTATACCATCCCCTTGCATTCGTGAAATAAAATATTCTATACGCTAAAGAAATTATCATTTTTTTAAATTATTTTTTTTTTTTTTTTTTCGTATTACTTTTTTTTTTTTTTTTAACAGAATTATTATATTCATACATACGTGCCTACGTGTATAATGAGATGATATTCACCACTCGTCCTCGACAAATGAAAAGCCTAGTACAGGTTGACGAGTGGAAAAATATAATACTAATGTTACATGTACATAGACGTAAGTATAAGTAGGTATAATATGTCATATATACATATATATATATATATATATATATATCTGTACACACATATACTTAGTTGACAATTTGTTTTTATACTACTAGTAACGCTAGGTATGTGTACAAACTATACTATTCAATGTGCATAATGGATGTTGCGCACTGACAATTCACTATTGTGTACTCATACCCGGTGTAAAACGCATATAACGATGGTGTTTACTATCTATACATATTACATATGTCTATTTCCAGTATAATTTTTATTAAAATGAAAAAAAAAACTAAATTTCAATCTTTTTTTTTTTTTTGTTTTTTAATGCGAAAATTAATTTTCTTTTTTTTTTTCCTATTTTTCCGCGCCTTGGAATTCAACGTATTTTTTTTTTTGTTTCTTTCAACTGCTCAATTATTCATCCGACAGTTCCTGGTAGCCACTTTTCAAATGGGTGAAAAGTTTTTTTTTTTTCTTTTTTTTTCTTTATTCTATATAAGATCTGATGAAATCCGTTAAGCCGATTGGGTGCAGTGAAGACAATCTTCTACGCATGATTTAGATTCATTCGTGCCGGGGCGGCGATCGCTAGTCGGTAGTTGGTACAAGTTTAAATTCGGATCAGCGAGACGGGAGTCCGACACGCGGGAGGGCGAGAAAGTATTTTTATCAATCTAAATATAGGTAAACCTCGTATACGGATCTCCTATATTCTCCTTGTAGAAACTTTCGTCACTATAGATTCGGAAAAGTGGAGGCAGGAATGAAGAAATAAAAAAAAAAAAATTGTTTACTATTTATTTCTTTAATTTACGCTAATTAGATTTAAGAAAACTGAAAAAATTCCGATACGTACGCTTGAAATATGAAATACATAATATAACTTCATGTATCAGGTGTACCTACATATATTTTATGTAATTATATGTATATTAAAAGTGTATTCAAGAGTTGATATTAATCGATAAGAATCCTTATAAGATGAAACTTAGTGGGTGCAGTAACGTGAATTAATTGTATAGAAAATGAGAAACAGTATAAGTAACTTAGCTAATAAATGTCACTGTATTTAGTTACCCTTCTATTTCCTCGATAAAAAATTAAAAAATAAAACAAAAAAAAAACAGAAAAAAAACAAAGAAGGGGAATAAAGATAAGGACTTTGTAAACCACGACACTTTATAATATCTAGAACGCTCGAATACATACATACATACATACATACATACATACATACATACATACATACATACATACATATCTACCTACCTACCTACTCGAGTTTAATAAACGTTGTTGTGCAGAGAAACAAGACGTGTTGCAACAACCACGCTAAGAAATATATTTAAAGAAGTATGTAGTTTAGTTTAAAAATAAAATCAAACTCGCAGGATGAATTTCAACGCAAATTCTAACTCCCTCAGAGACGAAAAGTACGAAATAAAACGAACACTCCACGAGTCTAGAATATCAAAGAATAAAAACCTAAAAAACAATTAAAAAAAATTGCTTTCAATTTTTGCAACTCAAATATTACCAAAAAATTAGATAGAAACTTTTAATTCTTTCAAATTATTGAATAAAATTTACATAATTTTTACTTCAGTTTGAATTGTATCGGTAACTGTAGTATCTAGATATACTCAAGGTAGTAACAATACCTAATAAAATTTGTTATCGGTAAACCAATGGTGATTAATCAAATCGTTTCAGACTTCCTCTCTCTCCTTTCCCCTTTCCTCACTAGCTGCCGTAACCCTCGATATAACAGATGCAAAAATCACGCGTGTTCACGCGATGTATATATATATATAAGTAAATATGGGAAGAATACGCAAAATATCGCGTACCTTTTCCTTTTCCTTTTCCTTTCCTTTTCCCTCTCTCTCGGTCTATTCATCTTTTTCGCGTGAGAAGATCATTTATAGAAAAAAACAAAAATTTATAAGTAAATACGTGATAGATGTGTGTTCATATCAACTACCTGGGATACAACATCACATGTCATGTATAGGTGGATAGAAATAAGTCCAGCAAACCCTACACTTTCATTTATATATATATCGGGTTTAAAGTTTGCGAGCACATGAACTGAGGACAACTTTTTAACTGACTAGGTATGAAGTTTCCGGTATATCTACGCGTGTATCCAGATACTAGTGAAGGATCAACGTTACTGCTGATTTGAACCAAAGGCTAAAAACTTTCTCATATATGTATAAGTAGTTAGGAGTTGAGAATACCTGCAAGCAGTTAGTGCAACAAGAAACAAAGGTTTCTCTTATCACTAAACTATACAACATAGAAGAGCAATTAACAGGATATCATTATTAATAAACTTTAGAATGTATTCGATGTAATTTAATCGTCATTTTCTCTCTCCTTGTACTCGGAGAGTTTTGTAAAATTTTATGAAATATGAAATTAAGTATAAGGGATAAAATTATTGAAGAAAAACTGTGAGTGTGAGTCAATTTTATTATCTTTCTTTTTTCATCGAAGATCCTAATCCAATAAAAACGAAAAAAAATAAATAAATTAAAAAATAAGGTGAAGTAGGAAGGTGCGATCGAAGTAGAAGTTGGTTGTAGTTGTAGTTATTTTTTCAGTTTTAATCGTGGGAAATTATAGTGGTAGCACGTGAGTTGGGAATCTCGGATAGTACACGTATGGGATCAAGTTTTTACACGATTTTCTTTAGTATATTTTATACACTATAAGGCAACTTCTACTCTGTAAAGTGAATAGTGGAATTGAGGAGATACATGTCGACCTAGTTCTGTATTTGGTGTCATCAACCGCGTCCAGTTTGCTCTGATTTTCTTCTACTTATAGCCTTTCAACGCTTACAAATACGCTTAAGTCAGAGATGTTCAACTATTTGTTTGATAAAATTATGGGGTGTTTTTTTTTTCTTCTCTTTTTAACTGAATTATAACTTGGATCGATCGGTTCTTAGCTAAGCTTTACGGAAATAAAACAAAAAAGAGAGAGAGAAAAAAATAGATAGAAGATTTTTGAACGCATCAAAAATAAGAAAAAAATATTAAAAATACAAATACGTTTGCTTATTTATTAATTCTTGATCGCTAACGACGACGCCTACTTTCTCTAAAACAAATTTTAGAAGCCGCGTATATAGATATATATCTATTCATCCTGTACCTTATATGATTTGCCTAATTGTGCGAGAGACGTGAGTATAATAAATTAACTAAGAAATATTTATACCGAAAGATAAATAGTCGACACACCTAAAAACTTGTGACGAAAACTTTGGAAATTTTTAAGTAAATCGACTCTGAATTGAATAGAGTAAGAGAATGAAATGGATTCTATAGAATTTTTGGTAAAACTGAATGAAGGAAACTTACGTTTTGTACAAATTGCATTAATTAGCGAATGTTTTAAATGTGGAAAAAAATATTAAATTTCCAGTCTAAGGTTGAGACGGTTTTCTTATGGAATAATTGCCTCGTATGTAATACAGGTATGTGTCGAGCTAAACCGATCGAGAATGGCAAAAAAAAAATAAATAAATAAAAAAAGAATGAAAGAAAAAAAACGACCTTGCGAGGTATGCGCCTTCGGCTTTGCCATCGCCATCGCCATCGCCATCGCAATGACCATCGTTGGAATCTAAGCGTCTGGAATTCCCAGAGGGAAGTACCTGGACGATGCTACAGCTACGCAGGGTTGCCGACGATATACTCTCGATTTTTTTTTATTTTTTTATTTTTGTTTCTTCAAGTTAAATTTTCTCGTTGTGTTAATGAGTCTGTAGTTAGAATAAAAATGTCGAATAATTAGAAGAGACAGAAAGCAAACAAAAAAAGATATTTAAAAAAATTGTTATTTTGATCTCAAATTGTAAGTAAAATGAACTTCCTTGATCGAAAAATACTTAAATAAAATAAAAAATTGAAGGGAAAAATTGCGAAATGACAACTTATAAAGTTGCAACCAACCCACGTGCCTGCTTTACCCTTGAAAGAAGTTTGAAGGATACGTCAGCGCTACCATACTCCTGGACTCTGCGGTCGAGAATCACGTGGGAACGTAATCAAAGATGGGAATGAACGACCCGAGGAAACCGTAGACGCGTTTCCGTGGGAATAGTTTCTTCTTTGTGAGAGGAATGACCGATATATCACGTATCGGTTAAATCTCAGGGTTTAATACATTCTTGAAAAGTATCAAATAAATGGAAAAAAAGTAAAACAGTAATAATAAATTTTTTTTTTCTTTTCACTATTTCCATAGAACGTGAAAGAAATCGCGATTAAATATTTCCAAAAGGGCGGATTTTAGCATGTCCTTAAAATTTTAACACTTAAATTTTTCGATTTCGGTAACATAATTGCGTATAAAAAAAAAAAAAAAATAGAATGTCTGATCATCACATCCCGCAAGAAATATAAAGATAGAGAGTTTGATATTATTTCATTAAGAATAAGTAGATATATTCAAAAGAATCTTAGTGAAGACTGTTTTTCGTTTTGTTTTTTTTTTTTTTTTTCTTTTTTGGGTACAGAATTAGTTGGGTGAGAAAATGATATACTGAGCGTGACTCGAGGTGGAAATAATTCTCACTAATAATTCCTGACATCCTGTAGGAACCGATGCTAAACAAGGTGTAACCGTGTTATAATTCAAGTAACAAGTAACAGTGATTACTGATAGGTGATTACCGAGTCTCACCGATATCCGGGAGGCTTCTCAATACGCGTAGGTATATATGTATACAAATGCTTCTTTCTCCTTCTTGACAAGCCAATGAAATGAAATATAACGAATATATCTATGGATTACACACATGTATGTGCATACCTATGTGAACACCAAAAAATGAAGAAAAAAAAAAAAAAAAAAAACAGTCAGAGAGGGAGAGAGAAAGAGAAACGACAAGTAAAAATTTATCGAAAGTATCCGCGGGGAAGGTCATTGGCCCTAGAAAGTGGGACCAGAAGAATAAGAATAGAAAAAAAAACCGTAAAGAAAAAAGTAAAAAAAAAAAAAAAAAAAAAAAAAAAAAACTATCTCTTTCAGGAAGCTTCTCGCGTGTAATCCGTCACGCGTTGATGATGGATGGTTTCGGCCTCCAGCATCTTGCGGGTGACGCGTCCCGCTGCTAACAGGTCACCCCGGACTAGTTTGTCAATATATATGATATACATATATGCTCTAAAATCTATATCGTAACTTGGTAGGTATTGGAATAATGTATACAGTGTATAATAAAATTTTTCAAAATTTATATCAGGTTAAGAATAACCAATTTGATTTCAATCCACATAATATACCCTATATACCATTAGTAGATAAAAAGACAAAAAAAAAAAGATTCATTATACTCTTAAACACCCTAAAATATATCATCATAATTCGCGATATACTTAATCTCGCTGTATAGAATTCTAATAAATTTCAATAAATCTTTAAATGATCGCGATTGATCAGTCGATGTGTATTCAAGTTCTTTGAACTATTTCGCATATTTACCGTATGTATATGTAACATACATATACAAGATAGATAGATATTCGTGTAAGAAATTGCGGTAGAAGGTATCGATAAATTTAAAGAAAAAGAAAGAAAAAAAAAAAGGGAGAAGAAAAAGAGAGAGAGAGAGAGAACTATGAATAAACACCGATGAGACAGCCGACACATGCTTTACTACGTATTTTCTTCCGCTCGTACGATGGGCAACGACAACGAAACGACCGCGAAGACACACACGCACTGTGCCTGCACCACCCAAGTGTTGTCGGCAGGTTTCTTGACCGGGTCTCTCTTCTCTCTGGATACGAAGGCCTGTGTGCTGTGGCAGTGCGGTGCAGTGGATCGCCGTAGAGTTCCCACAGCAGAGAAACGATTTACGAGGGACAAGAGAGGCTGCAGTACCTTGACCAGAGGTGAGGCTGAGGCTGAGGCTGAGACTGAGGCTGTGGCTGAGGACGAGAACGAGGAGAGGGCGGTGGATCAAGGAGGCGGCCTTGAGAATACACGGACTACGAGAGAGATAAAGAAGAAAGAGAAAGATAGAAAGAGAGAGAGAAAAAAACAAGAAAAGTAAGAAAGAGGAGAAAGAGAAAGACTGGTCGAGAGTCGAGACGCGAACGCGCTGCATTTCTTAACTGATATAAATATTACTGATTCAAGATTCCAATATTAGGAAATTTTATAGATATTTATTCCCACGCTGTTTCAAATCATTCAATAAGTTCGATTCACGGAATTATTACAGGTATACAATTCTCGGATAAAAACTTAAAATAAAGAAAGTAAAATGACCAAATTAATGGAATGAATGGAAAAATAAAGCATGAAAAAACAAAAAAAAAAAAACAAAAATCACTCTATACATATATCGACGTATATACACGTCGTGACGATAAATCATTAAAAACAATTAAAAAAAAAAAAATCGACAAAATCCCGGGGAATCCCCCGAGAATTTATATACACCCAACGTTAAGATTCGTGACACGCGCGGAGCAGCGCTCGGAGCGGATTTTGTCTCGTAGACAGCGTGTCGCGGGTAGTCGGGAACGACTAACCGTATAGTTTTTAGTTTTTATTAACAGTTGGTTGGTTGATCGTCGAGAAGTCGAAGCTGAAAGAGGACAAACTGTGCTTTTTGCCGATTACGTTTTCTTCGAAGAATATAAATCTAAGTTTGTATATATATACAACATTATGTATCTCGCTGTTGGATATATATTTTCGACAGTCAATTAACCTATGCGAGTGTTATATAGGTATGCAGAAATACGTGTGGGAGAAGAATTTTTGGCTCATTTTATCCTTTTTATTCATTTCATTTTTTTTTTCTTTTTTTTTTTTTTTACCACTTCTTATACCGCGATAGGATAAATGTGGAAAATAATATCTCTTAAATATGACTTGAGACATTTAAAATGAATTTTCGTATAATTATTGAACGGTATACTTATAGAGGCATGCCAATATAACTGTCGTTAAAATCGACATTAAATACATCGTCTAATTGCTATACCAACAAAACTATACCTACCTACCAACCTATCTACCTACCTACCTGACTACCTCCGGGGATATTTCAATCATCGTAACTAATCGCAGGTGCTTGCTTGCTTGCTTACTCGCTCACTCGCTCGCTTGCTGTCCTATAATTAATTACCGAGATCAATTAATTTACATTCAAGATTTCACTGCCAAACCGTATAACTCGCGCAACCGCCGCCTAGCTTCATTCATTCCGTGCGACTGACCAGCCTCAACAAATACGTCATCACTTAACGAGATAGAAAAGCTCGCTCAGTCCGGAAGATTGATGTTTGTTAAGAAGACTTTAAAAATTGAAACTTTTTTTTATTTTTGCTTCTAGTCATGGTTTCTTATTTTTTATTTTTTATTTTATTTTAGATTCATTAGATATCACATTGATATGAAATTATAATTTAGTAAAGGGGTAAAAATATGTTGTATAAAACAACAACAACAAAAAAACAAAAATAATAAAATAAAAGTTTGAATTAAAATGATGGGAAATAATCGTCAGCTATTAAGACATGTAATAAAAACAGCAGGTATGTATTCTCCAGCGCAAACACCTCGCCAAACAAACGATCATTTGAGTGGTCGTATCATTCAAGATTTACGATCCGACTAAAGAGGGAATAAGAGTTAGGAGGAAGCGCAAGCTGAGGGTTAATCTTAGTAGTAATTCAGGAAATGATAGAAAGAGAGACAAGAGCTGAGGGAAGAAATGAATGGTGATAGATATATATACATATACATATATCTATATATACCAGGCGTGTGTATGTAATCGTATAAGTGTAAACATTGAGGGTAGTTGTCACTCTGAATGTAACTGACCGATAAAACGTAAAGCTAGTAGTAGAAATTTATTTGGTATAGGTATAGGATATGTGTGTACGAGTACCATTCGCTATAACTTCAATTCACGTGGAATCAAATAAACGTATTCGACAATATTCAATGAACTGAAAACATCGCGAGGTTCTTCGTAGCTACAGCCTGCATATGTTCGTATGCAATAAAAATTAAGAACTGAATTTTTATACACGGAAAAAATCGCGTTTTTGAATGGCAACGTATTAGAAAAATATGTAAAATAAAAAGTTTACGTAAGAAGAATTAATTTTCGTTTAACAATACTTCGAGAAAGGGTAATTTAAGAGGAACAGGATCAAGCATAGAGTTTTGAAAAAAAGGACTGGGTTGATTAAGTTACGAATTTTTCAAATTCCAGCGGTAAAAATTCCGAATTTTATCTTAATCGTCTCAAATGAATTTGTGATTTTGACTGTTCAGAAGTTCACAAACCGGTTCCTGGAAAAACGGAAAATGTTAATCTAACGCCCTAGCTCAGACGTGAAACCTTGTATTGCTAAATTGGCACCTGCCCTTAAGAAACCACCTGCATCATCACCTTAAGAAATTTCTATCTAAGTGTAGGGTATGGAGTGACTTAGGATAGTATTTTTTTATAGATTAATACAATTCCATAATATTCAGTTACGGATTTAATACGCTGCAGTATCATTAATTCCCGATTACTATATATAGGTATATCCGCAAGTAAACGAAATCTCGTTTCAAGCTTCCGTAATTTTTGTATTTTTATTTATATAATTTTCTGCCTTTTTTTTTTTTTTTGACACCACTTAATTACACAGACGATTATCTTTTATGAACTGTATTCCCCCCCTCTCTCTCTCTCTCTCTCTCTTTGCGTCCCGCTATCCGAGCAATTCAGAGTAAAAGGGGTTAAAAAGGGGTGAAAAAATATAGCGAACTAAGAGTGTCACAGGATGGCAGTAGAAACTTGAGAGGTAGGTGGATAGCGACTTGAAGCGTTATTTAAGAACGTGAGTAGAGAAAAAGAGAAAGATAGAGGAAGGAGGACGAGAGGCTCTATTAATTTTAAGCAATTAATAGACCGGAGGTAGCCATTTAAACCAATTTGTTAGATTTCTCGAGACTCTAAACTCCCGAGTAGTGGTAGTAGCTACTCTGAATACGTCACGATTAACCCGATTGAATGCTGTCTCATTTGATGATACACACACCCGTATGCACATCTCCTCGATCTGAATAAGCTTTTTTTTTTTTTCTTTTTTTCTTTTTTTGTTCATTTTTATTTTACTTCAATTTCTTGTATTTATTTATGCAAATTAAAGACTTTGCTACAGCTAAAACACCGTATACATAATTTGAATGGGGAAAAAGAAGAACAAAAAAATGTTAAGAAAAATTAAGAAAACCTCATTCGTAAATATAGCTTAGGGTGATTCAAAAAAATCGACTAATTTTTTTTTTACTAAGTCACACATTCAATGGTTACAGTAAGGTGAAATAAGACGCCTGTTAAAATATGAGCTCTTATTATTATTATTATTATTATTATTATTATTATTATTATTATTATTATTTAGAGGTTCCTGAACGATTATATTTTATTAAAATATATATGGAAAATGTTCTGGTGGTAATTTTTCGATTTTTATATCTCAATAACTAATCATACTTAGAGAGATTTTGTGAATCTAATCAGTGAATAAAAGGTACCTATATAATGTCGTCGATTCTAACTTCATATTAATACATTTTGTTTGAAATCTAATCCAGGTTTTAAATTTTTCATTATTTCTTTTATTATTTCTTACGATGTAAGATAAGAACTTATTATTTTTTCGATTGAAAATAATCAAAAAATAAAAAGCGTGAGATGATCAAAGATGTTAAAATAGATGACAAAATTGTTGAATAATTCTAGATTAATAAAATATCGAAGAAATATACAAAGAAAAAGAAAACAAGAAAAAAAAAAAAAAACCCCAAAAAGGTAAAAGTGTCATTGAAATATCTCGCGATCAGTATACAAATAATAATAATAATAATAGGTAAAGATTTATCATCTTATTGTCGTTATCTCGGAAGAGAATTTGATAAAGATAAACGGATAACAATCATCGACGTGTAAGTTTTAGCTAGCTATAGACTAGGCTTCATATATGATGTAGATTGACGCCCGACTATGAGGGAGCTGGCCAGCTACTTCGGCTCGAACGACGACGCTTCTACGTCTGGCTCGAAGCACTGAAGTTATAAGTGGTGAAGTGTTGTTTTGCGCGAGAGAAAGAAAGAGAGAGAGAGAGAGAGAGAGAGAGAGAGAGAGAGATAGAAAGAGAAGGCAAAAGATAGAGAGATAGAGAGAGTAAAAGAAAGAAAGAGATACAGAGAGGAGAGGAGAGTGGAAGTGGAAGTGGGCGATCAAGGCCTTCTTATCCTGGCGAGAGGCCGCGATAAGATAAGGTCGCCCCCCCCCCCCCCCCCTGCCCCCTACCGTTTCCTCTCCGTACCCCTCGTCTAACCATCAAACACACCAACACCCTCAGCTATAATATAATAAACTGTACAGTCGCAGAATAACGCGTACAAACTTTTGAAGTATTTTGATTTAACAACAATTATTGTTCTTATAATATACATGCTGCTAATTTTTCAATTTTTGTTATTTTATTTATTCTTGTCTTTATTTGGAGCGGAGGGGAGGGGGGGGGGGGGGGGGAGGCAGGAGTAGAATGTCTCCGTATTTATACGTATATTCTATATGAAAATAGATGAACACGAATTATTTATAGGTATATAAATATATATGTGTAAATACGTACATATACAACGTGGTGTTACATTATAGGTACATATACCTACAAGCTGTAATTTTTTTGAGGGAGATAATCTTGTTGACATATTTTCAATTCAGTATAGATAACGATGTTGAGGAACGTAACGTTCCGTACGTGTTATAAGCTCTTTTTATTCTTTTTTTTTTTTTTTTTTTTACAATTCAATCTACTTTGGACACCTTTTTATTATTATCATCAATTTGTTTGTTTTTGTTTTTTTTTTTTTTTATATATATATATATCTCTGTTTTAACCTATCCTTGAAACGGAAATTTTCTGAAATCATTTGAAGACAGCAGAAGAAAAACAAAAAAGTAAAGTAAAGTAAAATAAAATAAAATAAAACGAAAACTACGAGATCTTCAATTTTAATATTTCTTTTCTGTACGTGTATGTGTATGTATGTACGAGTACATATAATAATTATTGTTTAATATACCGGGTGAATTAACGCGTCGTATGTATTATAAGAATATTATTCAAGACGCTAACACAACACGTCGGCAAGGAAGTGAGCGTTTCTAACATCCAGACACCTGCAGAACCGTGGCGTTACCTCCCACCTGCGCTATGGGCACCTGAACGCGAACGAACGTACGTTCGTTCGTTCGTACGAACGAACGAACGAACGAACGAACGCCTTTGACCGCACCTGACGCGCCCTACTACACAACATCCTCCACATCCCGGACACCGCAAATCTAGAAGACGCGCTGTGTATATTTTCGCTACCTGTTATTACCTGCTTTTTTTTCCAATTCTTTTTGTTCAATGTATGCATGTAGGTATGTATTGTGACTTTCGTATATCTATACCTACATGTCGTTCTGTATTATTATTATTATTATTATTATTATTATCATTATTATTATTATTATTATTTTAAAATTTCTTATAACTTTTCTTATATCTTTATTTTCGTCAGATTCAGTCACCTTTTTCTTTTATATATGTATATAGATTTACTTTTTACCCTCACCGCGATCCGGTTCTTCTCTCGCTTCTCGCTCGCTCGAGATTTCTACAAGCGATGGGCGGACTTTTGTCTACCGTCAGGTCAGCCCCGGCTTCTGCTTGAGGACTCGATGTCCTCGGATATAAAGAAATAAAGATATCTATACCTGATTTTTTTTTTTTTTTTTTTTGGGGTCTGACTGACAATGAGATCATCTCATCTTATATAAAGGAAATGAAATTGGGTATACCATAGGTATTTTCTGTGTATCCTATAAACGGCAAAAATTTTTTGAAACCGAGATACTCTGATGCTATTATCTACTGTATGGGATATAATTAATTAAAATGTCGAACACGACGACGCCATTTGCAAATTTAATTCTTCAACGTCATCGCGTATATACATATCATACGTATATCGCATTTTTTTATTTTTATTTTTTATTATTATTGTTATTTTTTATAATTTTTTATAATTTTTTATTAATTTTATTTTTTTATTTTAGTACAAAGCGATTATTTTAGATAACTTCGGGGTTTTATCTGTAAATAAAAACAAAGGTAACGCTTCGTGGCAGACAAACATTTCAGAAAATGATAGAAAATAAAAAAAAAAAGAATCAAGCTTTTTTTTTTTTTTTACATTTAATTTACGATTTTTTTAAAATTACCACGTTTTTTTGTTTTTTATGTGATTGGACCATTTTGTCAATTTTTTTTTTTTTTTTTTTTTTTGCTGGTGTTATTTTCTTTCTTAATATATACATATAGACTATTTTTATTTAATCTCGGAGAGGCGCGATCCGCGGACGGATCTTACTTCGGATTTTGCCCCAAGGCCACCGACGCATGGCGGACTTTACCAACCGTACGGATCTGGCCTGGCGTAGCCACGACCGATAACGGCATCCTGGCCTATACTGTTATTGTGCCCACAAGAATATCCGAACAAGAAGTCGCAGCGTTTTGCTCGTGGGAGAAACACGGTGAAGAAAGAATTCCTTGCGGTTTTTGTATTCTTTTGTTACGTAGTTTTTGTTTTTTTTTTTTTGTATTTTACCTAATTTTTTTTCATTTTTTCCTTCCTCCTCCTTCTCCTTCTTTTCCTCAATTTTCTACATATACCAGTTTGCCTTTTATTCTGAAGAAGTGAAAATAACATCAATTCCATTTCCAATTTTTTTTTTTTTTTTTTAGTTCTTTAATTTTTTCACCCGTGTCAAAGATCAGGAAAATTTCTATGCCCAAAAGGAGGAGAAAGAATAGAAGAAAAAAAATGAAATAAATTCAAAAGACTGACAAATTTTCTCAAAATAGAATCTCAAGACCTTAAAAGAACCCTGTAATGATACTAGCCAATCTAGCGATAATTGACGCATGATATAATCAATCGATAATCAATAATAATAATAATATAGATACATAAATATATATATATATATATATATATATATATATATATATATATATATATATATATATATATATATATATATATATATATATATATATATATATATATATATATATATATATATATATATATATATATATATATATATATTTATCATATATGCTATCATATATTTTTAGAGCAAGCAGAAAGACGGGATTTGTGTTTCATATCACTCGATAAACCGAATCGTCAACACCGAACCAATACCTAATCTATCGAAAGGTGAACACCGCGCGGATTGCAGGTCCGCATGCTGATCGATCAATTAAAAAACTTCAGATTTGATGAAATCATACATCCCATTATACGTCTACTTCGGTTATTTTCGGAACACGTGTCAAAGCAAAAAAAAAAAAACAATACCACAATTTTTTCCTAATTCGTGTTAGAAAGACTGAGACTTGATAATATATCCGTAATTAAAAATTTAGTTTATTTTCAATAGTATTATCGTAATCATTTCGCATATATAAAGAAAACTAAAAAGAAAAAAACTTTACGATAGTTTTCAAAGTCGTAGATTTCAACACGATTATATTTCAAGGCCTATTGAAAATAATTAAATTTCGAATACCTAATATCCTCAAGAACTTCCTGCAGTATCACGAGCCTATCAACCCTCCGTCGTATTAAACTCTCCTAACTTGCTAACCGAATATCTGTCGAATTTCCTTGAACGATTAAGAAACTCGAATAACGAAAACGAAAGAAAACAAGATAAAAAAAAAAATAAAAATAAAAATAGAAAAAATCACCACCATCCCCCAATTCCTGAATGAATTTTACCTGTAATACGGTGATCCAAACGGCGAACAATAAAATGGATCATTGTGCATATGAGGCGGTTGTCCAGGTACGCCAGGTCCCTGAGGATGTGGATGTGGTCCCATAGGTCCAGGTCCACCAGGAGCGCACATACCAGGTCCACCTTGAGGTTGCATACCAACAGGGCCCCCCGGTCCCATTTGCATATGCGGAGGTGGTCCACCGGGGTGGTGCGGTGAACCGACCATATGCGGTGCTCCCGGATGGTGAGGGTGTGGAGATGGTCCACCACCCCCCATGTGGGGATGGGGATGAGGAGAGCCACCCATCATACCATGGGGAGGCATTGGGTGGGGGCTTGGCGATGCACCGTTAAGGTGAGGCCCAGATACACCGTGCGGTGTTGGAGGTCCGCCGCCACCCCCGTGAGTCGGCGTAGTAGCCGGTTGCGGAGGAGGTAACGATGGTCCACCGGGACCACTGCCGAGTGGTGGCAAAGGCCCGTTGGCCATATTATTAAGTTGTGTCAATGAGGCAGCCGCCGAGGCCATTGCCTGGAGTGGATTTGAGGCGACCGAATTAAGAACGGTGCTGCCAATACTCAGGGGCGGTAAGGGGGGTGACAGGGTAGCCTGGGGGGGCCCCCCGTGGCACCGGCCCGATGAACCAGGAACGCTTGAGTTCGGTCCGCCAGGGGCGGACGAGACACCGGAGTGGAGGAGACCACTAGCGGGGCGCTGCGCCACCCGCACCGGCATCACTCCCCCCTCCAGGACGCTTCCTGTCTTCGCTTAGACCCGTCGTCGTTTTCGTAGTCAAAATTATTAGCCGAATAATAAGGCTTAAGTTTATAATACCTGTAAGGGTAACCCCACGTAGTCGATGACTACTAATTTCGACTATCCTGAAAACCTTTTCCTTATACTTTTCGTATTAAATTATTTAGATCACTGTATGCAGAAGCGACTAAAAAGAACGTACCAAAGTTCCTTATCATATTCTTTTCTTTATTTTTAGTTTTTAACAACACCTCTTTTAATCGTATACACGATTCGCACTGCACATATGCGTGTGTATATGTGTTTCGTTACATCGTAAGATTTGCCGCACTAAATCACCTGAATTATATTTATCACAACAACACCATAATATCATTGTCGAGATGTGATGATGGCAATGATGCTGCTGCTGCTGCTGCTGCTGCTGCAGCAGCAGTAGTAGTAGTTGTGTAAGATAGGATTTACTAGTTTTATTCCTTTCGCTAAACGTAAAACACTGATTGTATTATCTATATACTTTTCGTTCTTTTATATTTTTTGTTTCTTATTCACAAATAAATCCTCGCGATTATTCTGCACGATGATGATTGTTGTACATGTAGTAATATTATCGATGGTTATTAAGAACTGACTCCGTTTTTTATTTGTTTTCTCAACTTTTTCTATACACTAGGAATATAAATTCATCTCTTTATATGTATATAAACAATCAACAAATCATAATATTAATAATCGTCACCCCACCCTTCACTGTACACAAGTTGCACCAAAGTGTCACTCGATGTTATTATTTATTTTTGTGTATATGTGTGTGTATATATATATACATACATACATACATATATCTATAAATCGCATTTATCACTGATTATAAATAACACAGATATATTAATTAATTAATTAATTAATCAATATATGTATATAAAGGAATTGGTTTTCTATATATTAGAAAACTCCGCGTGCGTTTTAATTTACTTTTTATTCCGCAGCCGGTGCTCGGCACGTGGCTGTCACGTCGTCGACGTAGCGACGATGCTATAGGACCGACACGTCGCTGTCGTTACGATTAGCTCTTCTCCGTCCCATCGCGTTCCGTAACCACCAACGATAAATATCATTTTTATTTTAATTTATATAATCCGTTTACTTAATGTGTATATATATATATATATATATATATATAATATATACATATATTATATATATATTTAAATTTATATATGTATATAGATAAATTATTTACTTTTATTTATTTGTTTATTCATTTATTTATTTATTTATTTATTAAGCAAATGAATAGAGACGAATATTTTCTGTCATAAAATTAACAGAGTATATTAAAGCGGTACCTCCGAGACAACCGCCAAAAAATTTTGTCCTCTTAGCACCAATCATTTCTAGTTTTTGTTTTTTTTATACATATATATTTATATATACATATATTTATATGAATATATTTATATAAATACACGTATATATCTATATAATTTTTTTTTTGTATATTACACGAATAAATAAAATGATAAATAAAACAAACATACGATAAAAAAATAATATTTGTTTTCTTTTCTTTTCTTTTCAACTCGTTATTCAATCTTATAATATTTAGTTATTCAATCACATATAAACATAAGATATTAACAGCGTTCTCTACACCTATACACACCAACCCACCCCCCCAAACCTTTTGATAAAATTACTATATCCTCAACCCGCGAACGCGGACTATTTATTTTTGTTTATTTAAAAAAATAATTTTACATATATATATATGTATATATATATATATTTTTTTTCCCCCCCAAGTAGAACGTAACAACGTCCGCCGCGGCACTAGCTACAAAATCACCCTGCCTCTTTGGTCGCGTTAGCATAACTGCGGCGCCCGCGGATCGGGCGGCGCCACCGTCGTTCCAACATCGTTGTTCAGTATCGCGGCGGTGAGGTGGGGGAGAGGGGGAGTAGAAGCTATGGCGGGCGAGAGGACCGCGAGGACCGCGGAGAGCAAAGGGGATAAAGAGAGAGAAGGAGAAAGAGAGAGAGAGAGAGAGAAATAGACGTGGAAGGGGAACGAGGCGAGGGTATATACCAAAGTAAAGAACTATGAGAGAGCGCGGCCGAGCGGGAATACGGAGGAACGACTAGGAGCTCGCTCACTCGCTCGCTCGCTCTCTTTCTCCCTCTCTCTCTTCATCACGTTCTTTCTCTTTCCCAGCACACGACGCCTGCCTGCCTGCTTGCCTGCCTCTCGGCTGCGAATATTTTGGGGTGGGAGAGCCCCACGTGAGCAAAGGACGCGCTCCGGCCGCCGTGCTCCGAAAGCGTCTACAGACATTATTGCCGGGCAACCCTGCGGGCGTTTTGCTGTAACGGAGGAACGTGAAATGTCAAAATATCGATACTTACGATAAAAGTAAAACAAAAACGGAAAAAAATTTAAAAAAAGAAAATAAAAAAATAGAAAATAAAATGAAACAAAAAGAAGATGTATCGTTGACGAGGGTGACTAAAGACCGTGTAGTATCAATCGTAGTACAACTTGTTCGACAGATAGTCTCTCCTAATCTTTTATTTATTAATTTGTTTTTTTTTTATTTATTCAATTTTTTTTTTTTCGTTTGCTTTTTTTTCTCCTTATGTTTAAGAGTGAGACATAGCTGAAGGAATATCATTGATAAATCAATAAGGAAAAAAGGGAAAGAAACTTGTGCACTTCTGTACTATATATACCGGTTTTATTTTATTTTATTTTATTTTATTTTCATTTTTATTTATTTATTTTTATCACAGTTGTGCAATTGACGTCTATCAATCTTTGTGTCTATATTCATAATACGTATGGAGAAATTTTGAAACTTTAATGTTTTACAATACTTTCTGCGGATGGATTACAATTTTAATATACAAATTACACTTACTTATAGTAAACACATTATACATGTGTATGTGTGACTCTCGAAAACTTTCTTTCTCGACGAGCGACGACACTTGGCAGTGATATGATCCACGCACCACCGACCAGCCTCTACTCACTCACTCACTCTCTATTTTTTTTTTTTTCTTTCTTTCATTCTTTCTCTTTCTTTCTCTCTTTCTAACTAACTCGACTAGTGTCGTTAACCTTGCGCTATAGAAGAGTAGAAATTTTAGTTTCTAGGTGATCAGCAACTGTTTTTTTTTTGTTTTTGTTTTATTTTTGTTTTTTTTTTAATTAATAAATATTAAACCGGCTTGTGTCTAGATGTGCTTAAAAATGCGTTGTTATCAATATTACAAGCATCTGTACTCGCTGAGAAAACGACGTATCGTAATAATTTATAATATAGATGAACGAGATTGAGTCTTGAAAAAGAATCATATGATATTCCAGAGATAAGAGAATGGCATCTAATTTTCTAAAATTATTGATCTAACTTTTAGGCTGCACCCCAGAGTCTTGACAGCGGCCTAAAATACTGGACAACGAGTCCAGGAAAACCCGCGCAGGTTTTAAACCCATACAGGTAACTTTCCAGGCAAGGTACTCTATTCGGCGTCAGCGTCGGCAAACCCAGGTATACAGAAAACGAACTCCGAGTAAAGCTACACTCTTGGCTACCGTTCCTCAGAGCTCTTGAGAATAAGATAGACGCGTGTCCTCACCTCTCGCCCTTCGCGGTTGTAGTCCTTGACGCAATAAAGTCGAGTAGAAGAAATTTTTACGGGCTTAGAACTAGCCGGTGAATAAATATACATTATAGATACATGTGATCGAAAAATTAAGAATTTTAATTGACTTATCAACGATTTAAAGAATCGGACTCTCTCATTTTTCATTATTATTTTATTTTATTCATTTATTCATTTCAATTACTTCATTTTTAATGATTAAGAAACATAAAAGAAAATGAGGTAATAAAACTAGGGAATTGAAATGAAAAACAAAATACGTTACAGGGAAGAAAAAAGGATGACGATGAATCGGCGCGTGACGCATATATTTGTCGGGGTAGTTAGAATAGTGAAAAAGTATAACGACGTACGACCTTCTGTCTTCAGGGGGGGGAGGGGGACGGATTTGCTGCGGCGGCCAGTCGGTCGACCCGTCGTGTAGACTACCAGGAATTCTCCAAGACCATTAATCTACCCTGCGCGACACCCCACCCCTTGCAGGTATATTCCTACTCAGGCCTAACCTGATCCAAAGAAACGAACGGCATTGTCAGAAGACAGTAATACCACCGCACGACGACTACTACGACTGCAGCAACGAACTATACCTTCATATAAGTGGAAGAAAAGTTTGCCCCTATCTATGCAATGACCAAGAAATTACGACGTCCATTCCCTTGGTCAATAATTATATGACATCGCAAGTTATGAATTTATTGGATAGCGTTGTTTTATTTTTTGGGTAACATTTTTTTTTTTTACTCATTTTTGTGCAAATAACATGTTAAAAAAATCTTACAAAAATAAATAAATTGATTAATTTCATAGGAAATTATGTAACCGAATTTCTTTTTTTTTTTTTTTTCCTTTCTATTCTTCTTTTTTGTTTTTGTTCCTAAGGGGGTAATTAATTGATGGTGATTTTTTTTTTCAGATGTGGATGGAACGAAAGAGCCTAATTATTATGGTATAGGGTTTGTGACAATTTTACGATAATTAGGAAAGTAGATAATTATAATTGCCGGCTGCACCGTGCAGGGCGTCTGTTAGTAACTATCCGGTGCCAAGCCGTAGGAAATATCGAAGAAATTTACTATCTAAAAAGAAAAAAGAAAAAGAACCAACATTTCGAAGATTTTGATACCAATCAAAGACAACAAAACACCGCTGGTGTAATTAATACCGTAATTTACCTGGGAATACGGATACTCTCAGCGAAAAAAAAACCGATTTTTATATTTTACTGGGTTTTTTTTTTTTTTTTATTTTTCTTCAAGAAAAGAGAAAAGCAAAAACGGGAAGTAAAAGAGAAATAAAAAATCGCATACTTCTCTCTATACTAAAAAATGTATATAGGTACACAGTCGAATATAAACACGGACGATTATTCATTAGGCATTCTTTTGTTCCCAAGTGTCTCTGTGTATATATACATACCTATATGTATACATGTCGTTACCCTTGATAAAATTAAAACGAAAAACAAAAAAAAAAAAAAACATAAAATCTGAAAGAGTAGAGAGAGAGAGAATAAACTAAAAAAAAAAATATATATATATGTATATAAAAACGGTCGAGATATTCCCACGCGGAATTATAAAAGCCTGTAAGTAACGCCCGCGCGATAGGTATAAGAGGTTGGTAATAATTACAGACCGAATATAAAGAGTCCTGAATGAGAAGGAAGAACTGCAGTCACAGTCGAGCGGGCTCCGTAGGTATACCTGTATGATTTTGGTCACGCCAGCCGCCTGTACGTTGACCTCGGGCTCGGGATTTACTCATCGTCTTGTTTCTTTGATGCCCGAGTCAAAATGGGAAGCGTGTAAATTTGTTAAACTCGAATATTTGGATGGTAAAAAATAACCGATTAAAACATACGCGCAGACACATATCATTTATCAAATTTCATAAAAAAACAATCAAATTTCACTAAAACAAAAATTAATACATAAAATTATTGAATATTAATTCCTTTCTTTTTTTTTTTTTATTTTTGTTTCGACTTAAAATTGCAGAATTTTGCCTTTCAAATATATATATATACTTGATATACGTTTACTTGGAAAACTGAATACTTAAGTACGGTGAAAAGTTACCCAGGTAACTACCCTCAACCCCGTCCCTCTTTATGCAGTGGCCGGCTTTTTATTTCTAAGAAATATAATTTTTTCCAAAGTAACAATAAGCAATTAGGAAACCCACGAATCTATGTACACATGAGTAAATGAAAACTCAGGTAAGAAAGTTCACTTCCGTTGTCTTAGGGCAATAAATGAAATACCAAAAATGACGACGCTCTGAAGTACCGCACGAATTTGGTAGAATATTCGATTTTTACTGCAGTTATGATTTTTTTCTATTATCGTTAAATCGTTCGGAGTAATTTCTGTGGGAATTGGGAATTAGAAAAGGCTGTATTTAACAGGAATCCTTCGCTTTCAATGACTATCACACCTTTAGAGTTTTTGTCAAAAAGTCAAAACAAGATTATTGTTTGTTCGGTGGAAAAATGAGTGACGTGTCATTCCTCGCTGGACAATCATATTTGGTCACGTCATTCTCGGACATGAAATACACAGGGATTAAAACAGTTAAACTTCAATTTTCAATATCAATATCGAAGTTGTATCATTATTTTGACCAACGATGATATATCTCCTTTAAAAAATAATAAAAATAAACAATATTTTTACAATTTTTATTGAACACAATTATCCGTGTTCAAAACAGGATACCAAAAGTTTCAAAATTGTTTGAAACAAAAAATTATCAAAAATAAAAAAACGTGTCTCAAAATGTAAACTAAAAATAAAAATTGACAAAAAGAAAAAACAATAAGTAAATAATCACATGAAATACACCAACTTATTACAGCATATGTCGGGTGTACCTAAAATTAAATCCGTTAATTACTCGCGCCAATTAATTAGCAGATTTTTCACCCGAGCTCTTCGACACATTCGAGTATATATACATACATACATACATACATACATATATGTATATACATATATACCGCATCGTTTTAAAACCAACAAACACGAAGCACGTAGGATAACCACAACTGCATACCCAATAGAAAATCCCTTGCCCAGTTCATTTCATCTCCGGTCGCTAGTCATCGTCAATGTATTTGATCGCCCCGTCCTTTTCTCTTCATTCTTGTTCTCTTTCGCTTATTCCCTCCCTGACTTCCCGCGAACAACCATACCAACCCTTCTTTATACCCGGCGTCAACAAGCAAGCACTCAAACTGAACTCGTGTTATCTCGTTAAGAAATTAACGGCAAATTAACGCGAAATTAAGACCGATTTAAGGCCTGAATAATACCTATACAAACCAAGTTCTATACCTATGTATATATATATATATATGTATGTATATACATGCACGTATGTATAGGTGTTGGTATAATTAGATCGCCTGTAAAGATTACGAGGCGCTAACTTAGTTCTGTGACGGTCCGAGGCACGCGCTCTCTTATACCTACCTACCTACCTACCTACCTTTCCTACCTTTCCTATATACCTGCAACCAACGAACATCAGGCGTAGAGTGGCCACGCTCCGATCGGTATGTAATCAATTAAATCGGCTTAATCAATTTCATCGTTGGTAGGACACGATTAGTTATTTGTCTCGTTAAACGTCGACTAATCGCGGTTAAACACTAAACAGTTAAAAAGTTTTGAAAACGATTTATAGATTTGGGAATAGATTATGTCCAAGTAAGTATGTATATAAAATATATATTTTAATTTATTAACGAATATGATGATGATGATGATGATGATGATGATGTAAAGAAATTGGTTGTAATTAATTCCGTCTATAATAATAACGAGCGGATAAAATGTTTGAATGAATAAGCGAGAAATCAGATGAAAAATAAAGAAGGTAAAAATAATATTTGCCACCTGACTATATATATATATAACAGGCCTTGATTTGTTCCAAATTATACATAATAGAGGTTCGTTATAGGTTGACGGTAAAGTAAAGTAGGTAAGTAAGTATATAAAGTGGAATTAATTGTCAGTTCGGTTTAATTCGCGGTTGGCAAAGAAGACCAATTAATTAGCTTTTTTACGAGCCTAAGATAGCAGGCAAGAAAAGCGTGTTTCGGATGTCTCTCTTGGCTATTATGATTCTGACGATGGCGATGGTGCTCGTGCTGCTGTTGATGGTGGTGGTGGTGGTGGTGGTGCTAGGTTTAAAGAGGGAATCTCTTCGGGCTACTATTTACTCAAATATATTATAACCGTGGTAACACAACGACAACTACAACCACAGCTACAGCCATAATACGTGTCTCATATTTATCTAAACGGGCGAAATATTAGCTCGTAAAAGTATACATAAACGTAAAAGTTACACGCTGTATTATACTGCCGCGTTTGTAATTCCACAAAAGCAGCTACTATATACGTACATACGTATGTACGTACATACCTACGCCATACCATACCCACCACCACCACCACCCCGGCAAAGTTTCATTCATAAATTGACTGACGCTGGCTTGTTTTCGCGCCAGTAAACACGCGACTGGACAAACGTATATGGATTTTATCTTTATCTCTATCTCTACTCACCTCTGTCACATATCGTATCTATAAGACAAAAAGATAGATCGTTTGATTAATCAAAAATTACATATCTCGATTTTTGAGAGATATTCAAATTTTTCGTAGATATATGAAATTTTTATTTCTTTGCACTTTGCAGCTATGGTGAAAATATGTAATACATATAATGGTGAAAATGCTCGTAAGAGCTTGTATTACTGTATGTATAATACGGGAATAGTCGCTCGCAGAGCAACGTAATTAATTATCTCGAGAGCGGGAAATGACAATTTACAAATGACTTAAGGTCTACCGTGTTCCTCGCTTTCCTTATCTCGAATCCTTGCCTCATTTCAGTAAAAGATATAGATATCTAAGTACTGCCAAGTCTTACTTTATATAATCTAGCTGCTTTCCCGGTTTTCAATTTTCTATTAAAATACTAAAATATAAAATTGAAAATTTAATGACTGATATTGGGCAATAAATGAGGGCCAATAACTGTACAAGAGAGGGAATGTTACGCGAAATTCTGAGCATTACCTATATTATACCTATATACAGTCGTCACGTGGCTTAGCACGCTCGAATTAGTCACGTGTACCGTAAACGTACGAAAATAAATAAATAAAGAAATAAAAATTAGTAACTACAAGTTGCGCGCGGGGTGTGAGGAAAAGGAAGAAGAAAGTGGCAGTGTATAGATGACGGAGATAAAACAGGATTAAAGAGTCGAGTTTACCACGAGAAATGTAAGGAGTAGGTGAAGGAAACGTTTAACGAAGATAATAAGAAAGATGCTAACTAACAGATATCTTATCATGAAGTAATACAAGCCTGTTCAGCAATGAAACGTTTAATCAGTGTCCATCCTCTTTGCGACGTTGGTATGGAAGATATACAGATGCAAATTTATAGTTACGTTACAAGTTGCGTGTACGCAGGGTGTCCTCTTCTGCCCACATATATACTATAATCGCGAAATTGTCGAGGCTCCCAACGCGATGCGCTGGTGATTCGCGTGTATGAAGTAGATGGTTGTTCTCTGTCCGGGAATATACTTATGTTTGCGAATTCGAATACGAATGCGAATGCGAAAGTCGGCTCTGCGACCTCGCGGTATGACGCGTTCGCTTACGGCTACTGCTGCTGCTGCTGCTGCTGCAGCCGTGTCGAGTAAATTAACTTGCCTAATTTATTTTACAACCAACTTTAATTTCAACGCCAATTACCTTTTTTACGAGGGTTTAAACGAGGGCAACGTCCACTACCTTACTTATTTTTAATCTAACCCCTCTCTCGAACTCCCTCTTCGCAAGTTACCGCGTGGTTCATCAAATCTCATTAATCTTTTATCTTATTTCTCAAACTAGGTATACTTTCCTTCTTATTTTATTTTATTTTATTTTATTTTATTTCATTTATTTTCTCTCTTTTAATTCTACGAGTTTTATTATTTCTATTCGTTTTAATATTTTTAGCTTATACTTATATCTATATACTTGGAACATATCATATATATAATATATGAAGTTAAAATAAACCCACATTTGTATAAATATTGTTCGTTCAACAGTTGGCAGAGCTATATAGGAGATCATCTCAGAGACTTTGACGAGTTTCGAATAAAGTCCGGTAAAAAACAAAAAATAAAAATGAAAGAATTCAATTTTCTTATAATTATAAAAGATGAAAAAAGAAAGAAAAAAAAATAAGAAATTAAATTTACAACCTAGCCATACGGGTCTACATACATACATACATACTATATAGGTATATTATATATGTACGCTTATATGTACTCTATAAAAGAAATTAAATAAAATAAAAAATTCATATATGCATAGATGTATAATAAATAAGTCTAATGTTATGGCTAGAAACATCAATTTTCTTGATCTATGACAGTCGCCATCTCATCGTAACTAATCATTGCCTTAATAGAATTCTCATTAATATATTATATCACAGGCTAACACATGCTTATACACACACACACATATATATTTATAGACATATTAAATTCATCAAGATGTTAATTTTTGTATCAAAATTCAACTCGAATCTGTATAATAAATAAACGTAAGAAATAAATAAATAAATAAATAAATAAATAAATAAATGAAATAAAATAAAATCAAATGACACTTAAAAGTTAATCTACTAATAATTGTTCTCATTCAGAGTGAATAAATGATGTAGGTATTTATAAAAATATTTTTCCATTTTTATTTGATATTTTTATTTATTTAGTTTTTTGCAAATCCACGATACAATGATACTGCAGCCTGCACGCATGTATACCTGAGTGTGTATGTATATGTATATAAATATATAAATAAGTATATGTATATGTATGTGTGTATATGTATATGTGTGTGTGTGTATATATGTATATATATATATATATATATATATATATATATATATATATATATATATATATATATATATATATATATATATATATATATATATATATATATATATATATATATATATATATATATATCGCGAGTTTGGGAGGAGAGAGGGAAGGGGGTGGAAGTTTCCGATAAGAACAGCCATCAGTGATTCCCAACCCCGAAAATTTTGATTCAACCAAGTTTGCCACCCTTCGGCACCACGACACCCTTGACATCGCGAGTCAGTCGACCCAGAGGACCACTGCCAGCTCTCCACCAGGGTGTAGCACGGGGATTGGTGCCAGGGTGGGTTTTGATCAATATCTCTCCCCCACCCTCCCCCCCCCCCCCTCTCAACCCTCCCCCTTCGTTTCCCCCTCGTCCCTCAGTCCTCACAGACCCACCCCATACTCCTGTGGGGGCAGGGGATAGGGGGAATGAGGGGGATGGGAGAGGGATCACTATATATCCCCACCAGATCCCATCATCCAACCACCATGAATATCCAACACCATATATACCAGACTCTCAATATATCTGTGTGTATATATACCTGTATATAAGTATATATATCCATACGTCTATCTGTAGATATATGTGTAGCTGTGAACCGAGAATCGCATAAGCGATACATAAGATATGCTTATTAAATCGTGCAGACAGTAATTAATACTATATAAGTTTGGATACCAGGTACCTATAACATGAACTTTTCTAAAGACGCGTTTATGCGTATGGGATATGGATATTTATCAAAGTTTTGAAAACTTTGAACGAGAGAAATTTGAAAATAAAATTTTTTTTCACCGTAAAAAGGGTTAAAAAAAAAAAAAAAAAAAAATTGAGAAAATCTTTAATTTTACGCAAAAAATTTGTGGTATACAAATATGATTGAAAATATTTTAATAAAGTTTGCCTATCGGTTAATGATAGTTGTTTTCTTTTTCTTTTTTTAATTTCTTTTTTAATCATTAAGCTTGAATATTCTTGAGATAATGCAAAAGGTGCAACGGTGGTATCGGATATACTATATAGCCTTGTAAATGCTATTTATCGAATAATGATACAATCGAGTTAACGCGAGATCAGCTCGGTAACTGGATGTCGTTTAGATAAATTATACACATACGTCGTTAGGAATAATATAAGATATTAATTATAAAAATCGGGTAATTAATAAATAGATATTATAGTTATTATTATTTGAAATTAACAGCTTTTGAATTGAGAAAAAAAGACAAAGAACAAACCAACAATTCCAATGTCTGATCGATTGCTACTTCGAAAGAATGGGGGGAGGGGTTACCCCCCTTCGATATATTCGCGCTTACGTAATACTTGGAGAGAGTCGTAAAAGAAAAAAAAATAAATAAATAAATAAAACAAAAAAATAAAGAAAGAAACGACAAAAAGAAAAAGTAAAGTAGAAGAAGAATAAGAGGAAAGTAAAAGAATATGAAAAGTTTATTACCGACGAAATGATATAAAGTTGATTTTTCAACAAAAGTTCAATGCCAATGATAATTTAGAGAATATCTTTTTTTTTTCCCTCGAATTTTGTATTAACGATGTAAATGTCATTCGAATTATACAACTTTTTTTTCTTGCACGAGTTTTTGTTTTCCTTTTGATAAGCAGAAAAAATATATCGTTAGGATATACCTATACCTAGGGTACGTATAAATATCCACTCGTAGTTTCTTTAACTTTTATAATTCGAGGATATGAAACTAGAAAATATTTCTTGATTAACTCTCCCGTAGTAAAAAAAAAAAAAAAAAAAAAAAAAACTTAAAACTCAACTTCTTTCCTTCTGCCGATTTTCAGTTGCTCACTTTTCGAGTTTAATAAAATACATTTGAACTTCGAAAAAATTGGGAGGGGGGAGGAGGAGGGTGGGGGGGGGGGGGGGGGAGAGAGATTTAAGCAGGCGAAGAATGATACAACAAAACAGCCAGGGAAGAAACAAAAAAAAAAAAAAAAAAAGAACAGACGAACCCGACCAAAAATGTTACAAGTTACAGAGATAGAAATGCAATTAAACGTTTACCCCGCAAAAGCTTTACCCAGATTATAATTCCTCAGCGAACTTAAATGAAGCGTGTGTAGCCTGCAAATTTTCTCCTTTTATACCTACCAACGCAGAACACTTACCACCCTTTACCCAAAGGCAAAATTTTGTTAAAATAAACACAAACGGGTAAGTAAAATTATATATCTTTATGTATTATACATGTATATATATGTATATAGAGGTATATACGTACATATATGTGTATATATTAAAATAAATAATGAAAATAATAAAAAAAGAATAATAAATCCAGTTGCATTACTTGCATAAATATATCCATATATACTTGTATATTACATAGTAGGTATATAACTACTCTCGGGTCACGTAACCCAAGTCACATTTTATAATTCAATTATTAATTATATAAAAACCCGTTTTAATTAACGCACGTGTCACATTCCCGCAGATGACAGAATTGTTTGTTTATTATAATTTCCATCATTACTCGTATTGCGCAATTATCGCGAGATTTTAAAAATTCCGCCGTGGTCTGACGGGAGAGGGCGAGGGGGGGGGGGGGGGAGGGGGCGCAGGACAGGCAGTGACGTCACTCAAAATATTCTCTCCATAATTCATTGAAAGTTTCGTACTTTTTTTTCTCCTGTCTCTTGCTGGTGGTAAAAGGAAACAAATTTTTTTTCTCAAGTTGTATTGACTGCAGTTCACCCCCCCCCCCCCCCCCCCCCGCCAAACAAGCAAATTAGTTACACACAGGTATCTTTGATATACATATGTATTATGTATACACATATATAAGTAGGCATTATCGTGGCTTATTTGAATTTTTTTTGTCTTCTTTGATTTGATAAGTTGACACAATCTTTAAATCATATCAATAATGAAACGATGCAGAACGTTCAAATCTGATCAAATCAAACTGATTGAGGGTGGGGGGTGGGGTGGGGGTACCGATTTGTGTACCGTACTTTGGATAAGACCTGCAATCGAATATACGAAGATGTTATGAATAAAAGGTTAATTACCTGTACTAGTGTACACATTACACGTCTTGAAAAAAATTTTAAAAATTAATAAATAAATGAATAAATTTTGTAAAAAAGAACAAGAACAAAACAAGAAAATAAATAAATAAATAAAGAAATAAAAATCGAGAACAGTGAAATTAAAAATACGAAAGATAAGTATAGATACATAGATATACCTCGCCAGTTCAACGCGACCATACCTCGATGCATCTGGAGGAGAGGAGATCCTGCTGAGTTAGCCGTAGGCAAAATTGAGCGTACAAGAAAGAATAAGAGGAAAGAGGAGTAGGTAGGAGTTAGTAGGAGGATGAGGATGGAGAGTAGGAGACGAGAAGGAAAAGAGAAAAAAGAAGGGGGGGGGGGGGGGGGGGAAGAATGAGGAAAAGAATTAAAGAGAGAAAATAGAAAGAAAAGAAAAGAGAAAAAAAAAACAAAACAAAAAAACCTGAAAAAAAAATAAAGAAAAAAAGAAAGAAAGAAAAAAAACATCGAGTTTCTTTTCTTCTTTTTTTTTTCCTACTTCTTTCTCTCTTTTTCTTTTTTTTTTTCACTTTTTTTTACCCTGTTTCTTTTTTTGTTCTGTCCATTTTTTTATTTTTTTTTATTCTACCTTTTTCTTTTTTTTTTTATTTAGGAGAGCCAAGAAGAGGACTCGGGGAGAGACGAGAGAGTCGAGACACACACCGGCAAACAATGGCAGCGCGTGCACACGCCGTTCTTCTCTCTTATTTTATCTCTCTCTTTTTACTTCTATTCTCGTTCTACCTGTCTCACTTCCACGGTCTCGCGCGCGCCGCAGAGAAACACGAACGAACTCATGGGGCTGGGGGGGCTGAGAGGGGGTTAGAACGGGGGTGAGGGGGATGGGTGAGGGGGAGGCGAGCTGAGGGGGAGGTGGAACAGGTTCCAGTCGCAGGATAGGGGGAGGGCGATAAAGGAGGGGAAGGGAGGACTGGAATCCCGAGTAGCAGCGGCGTAGCCGCCAACGAACTTGGGTTCAACTTAAAGCGATAGATCACGATTGGTATATATAATATTAAATAAGTGTATTATATATACAAGGTAAGTCTGCGCCACATCTAAGCATATTGAGACCAGAGGTAAGAAAAAAAGAAGAAAATGAAAAAAAAAAAAAAGAAACATGATATAAACAAGTTAAATATATACAAAATAATATATAGATTTTTGTTTTAATTTTTTTTTTTTTTTTATCGAAATATTAATTTTTATTTATTATAAAAAATTATAATATATTATACCAAGAAATTTTGGAAAAAAGTTTCTTTCACATTATTAAGATAAAAAAATATACATAAGAATTAATATTATTCATAATCCTTACAAGTAGATCTCTATACGTACCATATACCATACATAGGTTCATATTTTAATCAAAATTCAAACACATAATATATAGAAACGATGTTATATGTATATGTATAAGTAGAGTTGAATATAAAGACGCGCGCGGATCAAGAGCGTCAAACTTTTTAAAAAGTTTCTCGTTAATTATACGACAGATATTGAACAACATGACGCGATAGATAAATCAAATAAAACAATTTCATATAATTTCTAATAAAAAATAACAAATTTTTCTCTTCCTTCTTAGTATTGAATTTCCTTTAATTACATCGAGTATGCAACTTGAATCTTATATATGCAATTTATAAGAAAAAAAAAAAAAAGAAACAGAAGATAAATAAATAAAAATGAAAGTTCATATCACCCGATGAGATCATATCAGTTATATACCCGTAACCAGACTTTAGTTAAGTATACATCTTGTATATAGATATTTGCGATCGAGAAAGTATAAACGATCGATATCATTGATGTAATTGATCGCATTAACATATGGAATAGATTAATGTTATAGGTATGTTAAGAGTACACAATGATTAGCTTACATTCGTGAGCAGAGTGAGAGAGAAAGAAAGAGAGAAAGAGATGGAGAATATTAGATCTCTCCTCGAATTTCGTCAATGTTCACGGTAAGCTATGTGTATGGTTGTATGGTTTATATAGGTATAGGTATAGGTATATAGTACCGAGTTGTAGCGATCGTTATCGCGTGACGTAATCAAGCGCACGATAGGCCTCGTCCATAAAATATTCTACATTGAACCGCGTGCGGGGTGTTTCGGTATATTGGCAACATTGGCCCAGTTCCCGACCCACGCACCCCGTACTAAGTCCGTCGTCGTCGTCGTCGTCGTCGTCGTTGTCTTTCAATAATAATAATAATAACAATAATAATATTAATAATAATAATAATATTTACTCATACGTATGTACATAAAGGATTTATTGAAATAAAACAGAAAAACAAAAACGCATAAAAGAAAAGAAAAAAAAAAAAAAAAAAACGAAAAAACAACCTGTATTATACATATATACTGACCGTGAAAATTGTTCCGTTCATCGCCGCCTGTACGATATATGTATAAGCTTCTATAAGATACTCGATATTTGTTATACCTAAATATGTGTATAAAGTAAAAGTAAAATAAGAAAAATTAAATCGCATAATAGTAAAGAAAGATGAAAACTACTTGTAAACTAGTATTTTTCATTCTTCGATTACCTGAACGAAATTTAAGAAGAAATTAAAACAAAGTCGCGCATCTCTTTAATCGGGTGCGCGGTTGGCGCCTATGAACAAGGGGGAGGAGAGGACGAACGGGGGCAGGGGGTACAGGAGGGTGAACTCGCTCGAGTCGGGGTGTAGGGTGGGCCACGGGGTGGCAGGCCTACATTTCAAATACTGCCATCCACCCTACCACCACCAGCGCCACCAGCGCCACCATGAACGCGCCCTCTCTTTCTCTTTCTCTTTTTCTCTCTATCTCCCTTTCAGTCTTTCTCCCCCCCTCTCTCTCTCTCTCACTCTCTCTCTTTTTCTCTCTCTGCTGCCTACTCCCACGCTCGTACGTCTCCTTTATTTTTATCCTCCGGTCTTTCTACGTCACCCTTTTGCCCTCCTCTCGTTCTCCCATCCCTATTTTTTTTCTCTCTCACTCTCCGTCTCTCTTTCTCTCCTCTCGGACATTTCTCTGCTATTTATTTATTCCGTTGTTTTACTTTTTATTCCCGGCTGCATATGACTGACGGACACGACCGACAACGAATGGGCAACAAATCGAGTCGACAATTTATTTTTTTTTTTCATAGTTTTTTTTTTCATTTTTATAAGGTGACAATTTTTTGATTGATATTCATTTCGTTAAATTAGTTGGTAAGAGAAAATATACGTATTCACATATTCGTACACGATTATTTAGAATTTATGAAAAATTCAATACACAAGTTTGGAATAATCAAACAAAACAAAAAAATAAAAACAAAAATCTTGACTTAAAACTTTTTTTCCACTTGAAATACGTAAAGTTTAGTCATTCTAGATTCTGTATATTAATTGCTCTTTTTCATTACGAGTAAAGATATAAGATTGATTCAAATTATAACGATCATAAAATAATATTTGGATAAAAATGATTTATTCATATATTTTTGTGTAATTAATGAGTAAATATCTCACCTCAAGTATATGTATATAAATACATATATAGATATTTTTTTTATATATTGATAAATCAATTGAAATAAATGAATATATAACGTATATATATATATATATATATATATATATATATATATATATATATATATATATATATATATATATATATATATATATATATATATATATATATCAAATTAAATATCGATATACATACATATAATAATAAATGTCTAAGTATCTGCACAGGGTCTATACTATATATATTATTACCTACCGTGGCTATATAGTTTGCTTAACTCACTCGGAGGGAATTTATTGCGATTCGATTAATCGATCCCTGTATAAGTATATGTATACCGTGTATGCGAAAACCGCAAGAACAAATAGCCTGATGTGTTATTGATGGGCCGGTGAAAAATCTATAACCACGTGACACCAAGCCCCTTATTATGAAATACCGTATTTTATTCATATATGGTACATAGGTATAGCCATTGCTATGTAATAACATTGGACAGTGTATGATGCCATTTCCTAAGATTTTTTGTTCAATTTTTTTTTTCTTAATTCTTAATTTTCTTAAAACAGAAAAATTGACACATTTCTTAACTCGATATACAAGCGTTTTGGTATAGGCAAGTTAAACGTGAAAGAAAAATAAGTAAAGTTTTGAAAAGGGATGGTAGAACCTCATCGAAAAAACTTTTGAGTAAAAGAGGGAGGCAGTCACGTAAGTATAAATTTAGTACATCATAATCACCGATCACCGGTTTTTGGGAAGTTAAAATCGTTGTATCATTTAAGAAACAATCCCACAAGTGTAATTCATCGAAGGTTCAAATTGTTCTTGACGAAAATTTTCGCCTTTAAAACACATTGATAGATAGTTTGAAGGTATCTAAACTATACGTATATGTAGTGAGAATAAAGAGTTTCAAAGAGCAGTTTAAGAATGGGGAAAAAAAGAAAGATTCAAACAATTTACAAGTGATAAGGTTGATGCCCGATAAAGGTAATTTGATAAAATTCGTATTGAACGACATTCTCATCCCCGAAATGCAGGAATGTTTAATTATAAAAATGAGATTTAGTCGTAGTTTCTCGATTATAAATGAATGTAAAGAAATTTTGAAAATTATTCAGCATCACGTCTTCGTGTTAAATTTTTTTTTTTTTTTTTTGTTTCTTTTAAATATAATGATACGAGTTCTTTGGTTAAAAAAAAAAAAAAAAAAAAAAAATAAGTAACGTTTTCAAGTGTTCTTTTCTTATTCTTTTTCTTCATCTTCATCATCTTTTTTATTTTTTGTTTTTTTTTTTTTTGGTAATTCCTTAACGAATTAATTAATTAGTAAAAATTGAAAGATGTGAGATTAAGGGTGGAAAGAAAGTTGTAGAATTTGGTATGAGACAAGGTCATCCCCTTTAACTGGTGGATTGAATTTTTCCCCCAACAGAGCTCCTGCCTCCTGGCAGTAGGTGCCTCCCCCGGGCACCACCACCACCACCACCACCACCACCACCGCCGTCGGCTAAGAGAGACAAGACTTTATCAGTCCCAGTGGAGGGTTGCCACGGGCAACTCGACGCGGATGAACGAAGTCCCGGATAGTTTAGGGTGAAATGAAATTGTCCTTATTTCAACGCGGAGGACAGTACCGCGCGTATCTTACACGGGACCAACGGCTCCACGGTTTAATCCTCCGACCAGGACGGCAGCTACTGGCTCTTGCGAGATCTCAGAGTCTCGGCCTCTCGTACTCTCGGAGTCACGACCGACGAAGAAGACGCAGCTTTCAGCCTCTAGTCCCACCTTTAAAATCCTTCTTAACGAGAACCGCGTCGCCCGGTAGCAAATGGGGATAAGAAAGTATGTAGTTGGAAGACAACCAAGACGAGAGAAAGAAGAAAAAGGCAAAAAATAGTAAAAAGGTAGCCAACGGAGAAATTGCAGAGAAGCTACAGGATTAAAATGAAACTATAACAACTTCTACCGATTAAGTTGAAAAATAATAAAGCTAATCGTTTCAGAGAGGTTTTTTTACTTTTCTTTATACATTTTTTTTGTAATTTTCTTTTTTTTTTTTCTATTTAAGAAACAACGAAGAATTCATCGACAACAACAAAAAACTCAACATGTTTTGCGATCATTCAATCAAAACGAGACCTCAGCCTATAATCACGCAAGCCTCCGATTTTTCGACATGTCAATCTTCATTATACAAAAAAAAAAAAAAAAAATTGATCAATGAATCGAAAGAAGTGAATGAATGAAGAGGAACAACATGATGAAAAGTAAAAAGAGGGAAACGGGGGGGGGGGGTTAATCGAGGTTCAAAATTCGGTATGAAAATAATGATTTATTGTAATCTGTGTATATTTTTTTTTCATTCTACTGTCCCAACGATTGATATATACCGAAAAAATGTATACAATCGTAGTTACGAGACGACGTGGTCGTAGACTCTTAAAACATCGTCTAGTACGGGTCCGAGGGAATTTTGTCGGTTAAAGAGGGGAAATGGAATGGTGAAAGAGAGATAAAGAGAGATAGTATAAGTCAGAGAGAGAGTAAGGTGCGTGCGGGTGCTCCAATTTTACCATCACCACGGACCCCACCCTGCAGAATCTCCCAGGCCGGTGTCAAAATATTCCATTGGATTAGCCGTCGAGCTCAGCATCCTCAGGAGTCAGAACAAGTTCTGCGATTAAATTATGCGACGAATCATAAATTCGTATCCCACCGTCGTCAAGTTGTATCGTGGGCGTCGTACTGCTATCACCGCGTCTCCCTTTATAAATACCTATAGGTATATGTGTATACCTATATATATATGTATATACATAGATAAACCTACCTATATATACACATAAATATATGTATAACGGTAGTAAATTTAACTGGATGTATGTACATACATGCCTATGTAGGTAGGAATATATGTTACGTATGTGTATTTGTATATGTAGATACATTTATGGATATGTATATATATATATATATATATATGTATATTTAGATGTTATTTATTTATGCATGTTTACCCATATGCAAGCGTTGAAATTTCTCGCGATAGTATATTGGTATATATGTATATGACTAGTATAGCGGGCTGTCCGATTCACGCCACGACAAAAGGCACGTTTGTATAAAATCAAACTATACAAATCACTCCATCCCTACAGTCTACCTCATACTACTCGAATCCAATCCACCGACTAACCCAACTACCTATATAGAAAACGAACTTAATTTGACAGCTGTCAAAACATAGGTAGAGTCGCTTTTAAAATCTACGAAACGTCGACGCCTGTATATATATATATATATATATACCTGATGATACATACATATTTATATTTATACATATATATTATATATATTATATATTATATATAATATATATCATACATACATAAAAATTCATAGCGATGAAAGCTCGAATCTAAAAGTGATACCGAGATCAGGAACCCGTCGTGAACCTACCCTATTAGTCTTTAAATATATCAAGATTAATTAGACTCCCGGAGGTTTGATGTTATCGCGTGTATATACATACATATATACATAGATACATGCATGTAAAACGATTTCCGTATTTATTACACCTTTCGAAATTTTCAGATCATCGTGTGAACGTCCTTCGATGTGTGTTAATTGTTTCACTTTTTATTTATTTATTTATTGATTTTTTTTTTTTTTTTTTTTAAGTTGTAAAACTGGTACCAATAGACTCCCACGATTATTTATACGTTTTTATTATTTATGAAAGTGTATATATGTATATATATATATATATATATATGTGTGTATCGTTATATCTTAAAATCGTGAAATTGCTGTTTTTCAATTTTAAATTTGAATATGTAAATGTGATAAAGATTGGGAGTCCGTTTCTCCGTTAATAATTATAATTGTAGGTACGTATCTACCTATAAGGATAATTTATACCGTTTGCAATTAGCGAAGTTTTACACGTGGAGAATCTTTATTTTTTTTTTCTTTTCTTTTCTTTTCTTTCTTTCTTTCATTCTTCTTTCATTCATTGTCGGATGAACAGCTCGAAGACAAGCGAAAGTAAAGTGATTCGTTTCGCAAATTTGACGGTACTATTACCGAAACTGATCCCGTATACCTACCTACCCCCTTGGATCTGCTTTGCCTTGCCATGCGTTGCTTTGGGTTGGCGCGTGGCAAATTCTACCGTCACTGATAATGAGTGACACTAAACGGTGCAACGGGACCGCGGTTCGTTATTCATTAGTAAATATCTATATCTAACTACCTATAATATAATATTATGATCTGGAGTTACAGAATTAGATTTTTCACTATATCTCGTTGAAGATTTTGTACAATCTAAAAAATTGACTTTAATTCTATATGACTGTAAGGGTTTTGATTATTATTTTTTCTTTCTCAACTGTACGTAATAAAAACATAAATAAATTAAAACTATTACTTATTTTAAATAAAATAGGATAGTATATTATAGTATTGTAAATCAATGAATAACGGAAGAAGAAAAATAATCGATATACCCCTATGTATGTATACATATATATACATACGTATTTCTATTGTGTGCAGCGAGAGAATTATAATCGAATGCGTAACTGACCTCCGCAACGTTTAGTGACTAAAAATCATTCGTAGGCATTAGCATAGATTCTAGGAGTCGGTTGAATCGCGACTATAGAGTTTTTGTCAGTCGTATATCTTGTATGGGTGAGTATATGTATTTCTTCTTTCTACAATATATACTGTAACGTGTAAGTGTTAGAGAAGTTGGAGTTTAGATTTCTATACAGTTACGAGTAGATATATACACACAAGGTATAGATATGTATACCTATATATGTATATATATATAAAAGTGGTAAGTTTCTTTACCCAGGTTGAGAAACCCTGGGGTAAAACGCGTACCCGCGGACAAGTGTAGTTCGTGGGGGCGTGTGTGCGTACCACGCCGACGACGCCCTCGACGCCGACGCGACTCCTCTCCGCATAACCGGCTGTATGTATGTATGTATGTATGTATATATGTACGAGTATCTACGATTCTACATAAATATATTACGGGTAGGGAGGAGGAAGAGCGGGTCTGAAAGCACACAAGGGGTGTCTCGAAAAATTATAAAAAAAATTTTTAATTCCAATTTTTTAGAAAATTATTTCAAGGTTTTTATGGCTTAAGTGGGTATATTAAAAAAAAGCATTAATGTTGTACGATGTTATAAAAAAAAAGTTTTCATCATTTTTGGAAGAACAAAAATTATTCACTCCACCAAAAAAAAAAAATTAAAAATCTGAAATATTGTTGGGTTTATGAGTCGGATATTTGACCACCGCGATATCCCACCTTTTCGGACGTAGGTATGAGAGGACGAAGGTCCGAGAGTCTGACGTGCGAACAGTACTTTGCTGTCACCCATTTGGATGACCTTTTTTAAAACAAGTGTTTCTATATTTATTATTTTTTATTTCATTTATTTTTATTTATTTATTTTTGTTTTTTCATTTTATGTTATACTATACTTTTTTTTCTACTTCTTTCCACTGACTCTCCTTTGTTTCATAGCTATTGAGTGACCGCGCGTTTGACACGTAATATACCAAACAAAACACACTTCGAGAAACCGTATATGCAACAGCAGGGACAGGGAGGAAGAGGAAGAGGAAGAAGAAAAGGAAGAGGATGAGGAGAAGGAGTAGGAGTTGATTTACCGTTAACTAAAAAACCTTCACGATCACTTTTCAATTCTTAAAAATACACATAGTTTCAAGCGTTAATTTTTTTTTTTTTTTCTTCATTTCAAAATACGCGTTCTCCAACAAATAATTAATGAAACCTATATTTCACACGGCTATAATATACATATATATGAACAGTAAAAAGTCTCGATCACACAAAACTGACGATGATAATGATTGGAAAAAAAAAAATAAAAAAAAAAAAACTGTATATCTTACCGATGAAATCCATACAGTAACCGTAATGATCCAAAAATCTAGTATTTAAACAGACTTTTTCGCCACCGTATGTATATATACACATATATATATATATATATATATATATATATATATATATATATATATATATATATATATATATATATATATATATATATATATATATATATATACATATATATATATATATATATATATATATATATATATATATATATATATATATATATATATATATATATATATATATATGTATATATATATAAAATTATACATATATAACAGGCATGTATCTATACCTTCGTAAGTACATAAGGTATACAGGTATACGCGTAGCCAGGCTGCTACGAGGTGTAGGTAAAGTTAGGTTCAGAGGCAGAGGCATAGGTGGAGGTGGAGGAGGCCGGAGGCAAGAGGCAAGAGGGAACGACGAACCGGAGGGTGCGGTAAAATAATTGTCCAACGAGCTATTAAACCGTTGAAAAATAATTGACAAACCGAATATATATATATAAATATAAATATATATATATAACTACGATAGGGACAGAAGACAGCCGGGCAGGAGAATTGTTTGACCGAAGAAAATGGAATCGAATTTCTAATGAAACTATGTATGACATGTATAAAAATAAATCTGTACACGATCTATGTAATCTGGAATAAAGAATTTTGGCAAATATGTAAAAAAAAAAAATAAAAAATAAAAATAAATGACGTGTTCAAAATAATAATAATAATAATAAAAAGAACAAATATAATAAAATCATCAAATTTTTATTTAGATATACACTTTGGCCTTTATACTTTTCGAGTAGTGTAAAATTTTGAGATCGAAAATAAAAAAATGAGTTTAGACAAATCGCACTGCTCGCGGCAAAACTTGCTTAATATACATATATCTACATACTTATAGGTATGTATATTTGCGGGAATGTTACCCAATTCTTAACAAAAACCACACCTGTTCGTAAGTTAGTTTAAAGCTGAAAAAATAAAGAAAGAAGTGAAGAGAAGATTAAAAAAAAAGTGACAAAAAAAAAAATATAGGAAGAAAAAATATCGTTTCTTCAATTAATTACACGGATATATTATATTGATTTAAAAAAAAAGAAAGTCAAAAAAATCTTTCTATACTTATCGCAAATAGGTATATATACCGTATATACATATATTTATTGTAGATGTACCTATAACGTACATACATAATATAAAAAACTGTAGAGAACATCGGTATTACAGAATCCTAACCGCCAACGAGAATAAAAATAAGAAAAAGAAAAAGAAAAAGAAAAGAAAGAAAAAAAAAAAAGAAAATAAAAAATAAGAGAAAAAAATAGTCAGTAGAGATAAGAGGACAAAATTTGTCCGGCCGAGAACTCACTGAACTTTTACATATTTAGACAAAAGATTTTCAGTCAGCTACCGCCGTACCGCCGTACCGCCGTACCGCCACCGCCACCGCGCCGCGACGCTGAACCGGGTAAAGTGTTGTCCTGTTTACTCCAGTTCGCCCTCTAAACTCTGTATTATCTTTCTCTCTCTATGAGCAGTTCCTCTTCTTCTCTGTCTATATGGGAGTAGCTCTGGAAGACTGGGTCCGTCCGTTCGTCCGTTCGTCGGGCCCCCAGGTTCCAAGAACGCATCTACATCTCGAATAAGAACGTACCGAATTTTTATACCTATACCTTATACCAACATCTAACTATATCCTAGGCGGTGAAAAAAGTTTTTGCTATTTTTGTACCAATTATGGACACACAGAAAACGTCACAGTCACCGTCACCGTTAACATCGCCTTGCCTAATCTCCTCTCCTTTCCTCTTGTCTTGTCTCGTCTCGTGGGAATAAATGGATAACTTGACGGAAACTAGATTCATCTCCCCTCCCTCCCCCCCCCCCCTCTATATTTTTCCCTATTTATACACTACATCTCTTATATTTCGCCAAATAAATATAACACGATCGTTTCCTACGTCACGTGATGTGCGAATAAGTAACATAGAATTTAGGAATTAAAATTACAAAATTTGTTAAACAAAGAAAAGAAAAAAAATTTTTTTTTTCAATTATTTATATTTGTCTGTTTGACTGATCTTCACGATCGTATCATCGTATCATCATACAACACACAACATCGCAGAGTCTATACTATGGAAAGTTCCATTTGCGCAAGTTTTAAACTGCACAAAAACTAAAAAAATTCAAGTAATTAAACCCGAGAGGTAATCGACAAACTCACTCCTTTCCATCAGGTCAGAGTATCAAGTCATTAATCGACATTACTTCAACTTATTTATGTATTATGTTGTTGTTCAATTTTTTTTATTTGTTTTTTTCTATATCCCCCTCTTTGTCTTTTGATTTAACGAAGAGCAACGACCTGTATAAAAATTTTTATCCGATTTTTTTTCCTTATCAGGTATATCGAGTATATATTTTCGATCAGATGTAGTGACAAGATAATTTCGTCAAAACGAAATACTAAATAGTAATAAATATTTAACTAACATCTTTTGGTATAAAAATGTATAATATTTATAGGAATGAAACGATGTGAAATGTTTTATTAGACACAAGTGACAAAACAGAGACCGAGACTTATGGACCTAAAGGAATTCCGAAATGGAGGTGAATTACCTAGTTAGTTGATATATACAAGTGTATATAAGGTTAGGCTAGGACCTCCTTGACCGCGGACATCGAGGTGGCCGTGACTCTGCAAGGTCCGTTAGGTTTGTTCGCGTGAACGTAATATCCTTCTGTATATCCTTGACGTACTTATACAGTATAATACAACCGCTGACTGTAGACACCTATTACGTCTAATACTTAACACCTCATCTCACAGTATAAAATTGTATGTGAAAATTATACTAATTTTTTTTCATATAAAGAGGAGGGTCGGGGGAGTTCTTCAGTTTTCAATTTTTTAATTTTTGAACAATATTTATCAATTTTTCTTAATTTTTTTTTGTATTTTACTTATTTTTTTTTCTCTCCTTATTTATGCCTTGCCGAAATTCACGTTAAAATAAAGATTGCGAGGGGGCGAAAAGGGGGTGAGTAACGAATTGGTAACGGTGATGCGTAACGAGGCAGGTTGCCATGACGACTCTTCTGACGTCATGAACTTGTTGAAAAGCGTCGTCAGGTACGTAAAGGTAGGTAGGTATAGGGTAGGTAGGTATGTAGGTAGGTATGTAGGTAGGTAGGTAGGTAGGTAGGTAGGTAGGTAGGTAGGTAGGTAGGTAGGTAGGTAGGTAGGTAGATAGATGCGTGAAACCTATACCGTGCATCAAAAATGAGAGCCACGTTTATTCCACGAATTAATTTTAGATTTTTTTTTTTTTTTTTTGTTTTTCAATTTATTTTATTTTTTTACGTCGACTGTACTTATGTATATATGTACACTATACCACGTACATACATAAACATATACTTATACATATATATATATATATATATATATATATATATATATATATATATATATATATATATATATATATATATATATATATATATATATATATATATATATATATATATATATATATATATAAAAGATGCTTTCGTCATGTATCTAATATTGTAAAATAATTTTTCATTTATTTTTGTTTTTATTTTTATTTATTTATTTAATCTTTTTTGTCTTCTTTTTTATCACGGTGTAAGTGAAGGTATACAAAGGTATATTAAACGAGCTGAACCACCCTGCACAACACCGGGGGGTTCTCAGGTAAACTTTTGCCTTGTAACTTTTGTCTGAATGTCTGCTGAGGTAAAGGGTAAGTACTTTTTACTACCGTGCGAAATGACCCTTTCAAAAAAAAGAAGAAAAAAAAAAAAAATTTTCCGGCACGCGAAAGACGCGTACGAATTAACTGAGTAACGAGTAACGAGAAATTCAAAGTTTTGTTTCGTTCCTTGATTTTTATTTTTATTTTTATTTTTATTTTTATTTTTATTTTTATTTTTATATTCATATTTCATTTCCTCCTTACGTTTTTAATCATTTATTATTTTTTCTATTCACCATTCTTGTGATTATCGAATTCCCCCAAATACGAAAAAACAAAAAAGTAATAAAATAAAAATCAAAAAATAAGAAATCAATTCCGTATCTCTAATCGCTTAATCAATCTCCCTATAATTATTTATTCCATAAAGCAATATAAAATGTGACCTAAAAAAATGAATTATTACAACTCAAGTATATAATTGAGACCCTGGATCCGACCGGAAATACCAGAAATTTATTAAGCCAGTTTTAATCCGGTTCACAAACGACGAATTGTCTGAGGTCACGCATTGGTCATCATGAATTTTATTTAGAAATTACTTACGCGTATCTATATCGATAAACCGCAAACGTAGATACGGTGAAATAAAGAATTAAAATTTACGGAACGTTCAATGACATACCTAGGTATGTTAGTAATTATCTATTCGCTAAATCAATATTAAAAATTTTTGCATCTCTCGTTACGATCAGCTATAACAATTTTAAACAAACTGAAAGATGATATTATATAGGAATACCTACCTAGTATAATATATCAACAAATTTGACCACGAATCAATAATAATTTATATACACTTACAAAATCCGTACTTTAATCTGTAAAGAATAAAAATATTCTTACGTGAATATGTTCTAACGTAGGTACCTGTGTGTAAGGTATGTGCATCCTAGATTGAAGTAGATACAAACATATAGTGGAGTAAAAAATTGAGTAAAAAGAGGGAATCTACCTGTAAGAGTAATAAACGTGTATAGTCATAGAAAAAAGTTTTCAAAAAGTATGTATATATATACTATGTACATAGGAAGTATGTATACAGACTCATGATTTAGTAATTTTTTTCAATACCCACACCGTACGATGTTACGGTTGGAAATCGCATAGGTGAATTGCAGTTCGATAGTCGCATAACATGAGGCTATACTATAATATTATGTACTTATTGTAGGTATGTATTTAAGGTGTATATAAAACTTGTATATATATGAAATAATGGAACGATTTATAGCCGTGTATAAAATGTGTCTAATACATATCCTGCACCGTTACGTAAAGATCAAAAATTTGTTATTATAATTGATACTGTCCGTACGTCCTGAGGTCAAACCGCACGTTTTAACGAATTTCTACAAACCTATTCAGCAGGATAGAAACACGTGTAGATTTACATTTACATACTGACTCTGAAACACAACCGATCAATTATTAGTCAGAGTAAAAGAAGAAAAAAAAAAAAATTATAAATATACATAAAAACGTGGATATTAAATTTTATGAAAATGATCAAAAATTGAAATTTATTTCATGTACCTATATATGTATAAGCAAGACTATCGCCAATTAATTATTTCGCATTTATTATCTCATTCGATCTTTTTCTTATTCTCATTTAATTCATTATTATACTTATTTAGGTTGATTAACCAATTTCTTATTTATTTATTTTTATATTTATAGTATAATCACATATTTCTATACCGATTGTTACCTGCATGTGAACTGCACAGTATACCTATATTCACACACACGGATCTTAAATAGGTATACGTAAAGAAGGGGAGGGGGCGGATACGTGTATCAAAAACGACAACTAAGTGTATACATATGAGATAAGGAGATAACGCACACGTTATTATACGTGGTTATAGTGCAGCAGTTTGGTGGTCAAGTAAGTGGCGGGTATGTCGAGAGAGGGTGGGAGAGAGAGAGAGAGTGAGAAAGAGAGAGAGTGAGGAAGGGAGGGAGAGAGGCAGCTAGTGGTGGGTGGAGAATGTTCAAGCTACAATGCCGGTTTGTTAATTGGCGGTTAACTGAGTGTAATTAAGTTAACTCTCAAGCACGTGGGCGAGGCGCTTTGTACAAGGTTTAAACTCCAGGGTGGAGAAGGTTTAAGGCGATGACCACTACACTGATATATATATATACCTTATACGTGTGGCTCACTATAACCGCATGTAAATAAAAAAATTACCCAAACATCATACCTTGTGTATTAAATTTATTATATATAAACAATTAGGTATATATGTACCGCAAAAGACGCTTAATAATTTCAAAAAATAAGGATAATAATTTTTTTATTAAATATCTCATATACGAATAGATACATGCATCGTATGTACTAAAAGATAAAATGACTCATTGTACTACACCTAATTCTTCTATTCGCAATTTACCACTCGCTCAAAAGGACGGCTATTTTAAAATTAGACGACATGCATATGTATAGAGTAAGTAAAAGGAATATATAGAGTACAAGAACTTGTCGCTATATACACGTAGAGGTTTAGTGTGTTGTACTCGAATTCGTTGGATATTCGCCAAATAAATTTAATATAGAAATATAATAGATGAACTATATAATGAAAATATTAGAGTTTATCCAGCAGTTTTTTACTTCTTCAATTATACCGAAAGTTTTTTTTTTTTTTTTTTTTTTTTTATACTTGGGTAATTGATTAGTTGATTAAAAATTGAATGAGAATTTAAATTTCAACTAAAATAGACAGGGGACTAAAAAAAAAAGAATTAGAATACGAAAACGGGAGATGGATGTAAAAATTGATTTCTTTAGCCAAGGGTCAACCGGGATTTAAAATACTGAAAATTACTCTTCTTCTCATGTTAGTCGGCGTCTCTTGGCAGCCGTTGTCTGTCGGTTTACTGGCGATCGGGAATGCGGTGGTCCGTTGACCCTGATCCGCGAGACTCGTCTCGGACTAACTTGCGTTATTTTCAACGTCGAAATAACTGCTTATATAGATATATATATATATAAAGATTGGCGGTAATAGTACCAACCAATAAATAAAATCGTATATGATTTTGCACTAATTAATTATTCTATATACCGTGCGGGAGAGATGGATCTCCTCCAGTGATACTACATAAAAACTCGATGAAATACCGAGAAGGGCGATTCGACACGGCGAGCGATAAACACGATTCGTCAAATCGTCACCTTCCCACGTCGTAAAGGTAGTTATTTTATTTTATTTTTTTTATTTTTATTTTTTTTTATTTCGAATAACTGCAAAGTAAAAACAAAAAATTGTAAAACAAAAAGTAAAGGGAACAAAAAATAATATATCTAGATTGTTTCTCATATATGTACCCAATTTAGCTCCGCTGGGACTGGCTGAAAGTTTCGAATGGTCAAAACTACGAATTCATTGAAAAACGATTTTGAATTTTCAGGATCATTGAAAGTTTAAAACTAAATAAAATGGGGAATGCTCTTTCTTTCGAACGAATGCTCGTTTTTCTTTCGAAAAACTGTGAGTTAGTATAATATTAAAATTCGTAATTTTTACCTTTCGGAACTTATAAAAATTTGAAACTTCAACCCAACCCTACCCCATTTATTCCGTACATGTCTACAGCGTAATATTTAGCTAGATATATAACCTCTACTCATATATATTCCCGGTACACAGACAGGACGGAATCTGCGTGTAATTGTAAAACGAAGCGTAACGCGTGTAGCTGCGGTTCGTTCGCTAAGTCGTTACACTGCAGATATATAGGTGTAGGTATAGAGGAGAGGCAGGCAAAGCGGGCTCTATTGGGTAAAGTGGGCGCCCCAAAAATTTATCGTATTTTATCAAAATTCTAAAAAGTAATAAATTTCTTTATTTACTTTCCTTAGAAACTTGAAACATCAAAATAAGTGTGTATTAAAAAAACTAGGGAAGAGGCGGGGAAAGTGGGCCCCCAGAAAATTTTAAAGAAGCAATTTATATCGGACATTTGAACTAAGGATGTCAACGCCTGTCAATAGTCAGGCTATTATTTTTAGCTAAAAATTTTTAAGATATGGTCATTTATAACGTCTTTTTATTTTCTTCAAAGATCGAGAAATTTTCAAAGGCGTCCACTTTGTCCGCCTATCCCCTAGTTCTTATAATATATACTTGATTTGATGTTCAGAATTTTTTTATAAGGCAAGTAAATAGAAAAATTTACTATTTTTAAGAATTTAAAAAAAGTACGAGTAATCATCGGCGGGTCCACTTTGCCCGGAACTTTCGGACCTTTGAAGTAAGGGCGTTCAACACTCGTCATCAATTAGACTATCGATTTTCGACCAAAATTGAAAGATCTATCGATTCGAATCTCAATTTGGAACCTTACTTCCTTAGTAAGTTCGCTTTGCCCGCCTCTCCCCTATATACATATATATCTACACTATACATATATGTACAAGCGACTTAGAGTGCGAGGTGTATTACACATAACTTATGCAAGAAAACTTAGCCGCCGCGAGGTAGTCTGACAGGCTGTTAAAAGGCCGCGGTAGGAGGAATGAATAATATAATCCATGATTAATGGGTCGCTAAGCTGTTACCACCTTCAGAGGCGCATGCATGAATGAATGACTGAATGAAATCCGTGATGTTCAGTGCAGTTCAGTGCAGTCCAATGTAGCGTAGCGTAGTGTAGTGTAGTGTAGTGTAGTTCAACGCGAGTTGCACATTGGTGCAGTATAACGTACTGGTGATAAGTAGTTATATGCGGGTTTTAAACTCGAGTAAACGCGACAAGGATTGGAAATAAAGTACCTACCTTCTGTAAGTACCGCGAATCAATTTATTATCGGCCCGAGGGCCCCGAGATCCTGCTAATCAAATAATGCGCGCGGTTAAACCTTCGTCCGATCAAATTGAATTACATTTCAAAGCCGTAGTAGCGCTCTCGACATTGTGTAGGTACATTATAATTCTATATAAACTTTGGTGAAAGAAAATTTGTGATTTTATTTATATTTAGAATATATACTTTTTTTTTTTCAAAAAATTTTTTATATATAGGTTAATGATTTTTTATATTTTGTGTTCATCGAAATATATACGAGGTGGTTAAACTATCGCAACATTTTATAATAATCACGAATTAACTGTATAATTTTTTGCATTTTCTCTTCAACAAAACGAGCAAGAAAACTCTGTCGTTGATCACGTTTTATGGGTATAATAAAACGCCTTGGTATAATCCCCAAGCTGGGAGAACAACGCGGGTTAAACTGACTAGCTTTTCCTTGATAACTAAACTGCAGTCTTTAAGACTCGCGTTGATTAAAACGGCTTTTATAGTTACCGCGGATCATAGATTACCGAGTCATTAACTACGCCAGGTATTTTAAAACGCCCTTTTCTTACCGCATATTATATACCTACGTAGGTATACGGGATTTATGTTTTGCTATATTGGGACGGTTTGAAGAATCGAATTTTTGCAAATTACGAATTCATTTCATACGATTTAAAATTTCCAGAAATTATAAAATCGATAATATTAGAATTAAGAATCTTTATCCTTCAATACTTTTGAGAATTGAAACTTAACGGAAGTTCAATTTTTCTATCACCTTTTCTAAGGGCTTTTAAGATCGAAAATATTGATATCGTAGAACGTCACCTTGTAGATTGAAAGAGGGAAATAAATGGGCCCTACTAGATCATCATTCCTCCTTATATCACGATGCTACGAACCAGGAGCAAGAGATCTAGACAATGTTGGTAGGTAGTAGATGAAAACGTCCCTCACCACGTCTCACGTAAACATCCACAGGTGGTCGTGGGGGCTGCTAGACGGCTGGAGAGTTTCACCGCGTCAACCCTCTCGGCGGTAGTCGCGTTCCTTCCTTCTTGAGACAGTAGCGGTACCAGCAACAGTAGCAGCAGCAACAGCAGCACCAACTCTGATGTTGGTCTCTCCCGGTTGACCTGGGCGCACCGCGATGACCCACCCTCCGCACTTTGTCCTTCTTACTTTTTCCTTTTTACTTTTCCCTTTTCCCTTTTATCTTTTTTTTTTTTTCTTTTTCCTTCCTTCGTCTGATATCTTCGGACGGATTATCTACCGGCTATAGTGGAGTGTGGAGTTGGTTCTGTCATGGGTTAAGCCTTTTGTCGACAGTCGAGGAACGACAGGGTCAGGAACACCCGCGGGGATACGCAGCTACTCGAGCTAGCTAGATATACGCCGCGGGACCCAATTTTTTTTTTTTTTGTTTTTCGCGAGATAAAAACCTCCCATTTTTTTTTTTTTTTTAATTTCTCTTTTTTCAAATTTTGTCTCTCTCTCTCTCTCTTTCTTTCGTTTGTCATCAAATTAATTCGATCCAATGTGGACAAACAAAAAAAGTGCCTAATTATTGAGTTTAGATTAATAGTGTAGACGTTATCATTTTTTTCTTTCATTTTTCAAACCTCTTCCAAAAGAAGCTTTTTAATTTTAATAGAACACTTTTGTCGAATTCTATAAAGTCTACATACATATGTAGGTATACCAAATTCTTCATTTAACTTACAACACTAGATAGTATATGGTGATAAACAATATCGTTAGTTAATCGACAAATGATTCCTATGTTTAAATCGTTCTCCCAAAAGCAAGGGAAGAGAAGAGGAAGAGGAAGAAGAAGAGGAAGTGGAAGTTTCCCCAATCGGGGGGATCGTTGTCGCGTACTCCCCTATAAGCCCTTGTCAAACGGAAAATCTCTGTAGAATTACAGAGCTGGTATAACGGCAAAGCCTCATACAAGAAAAAGTGAGAAAAGTGATATTTTTTTTTCTTTTTTTTTTCGTGATTTAGTTTCTAACTCGAAAAATGGTGACTGAAATTTGACCAGACAGAATTTTTTATAGCGGTTTTAATGAAAGAGATTTTTTTTACTTCATTAAGGGATATCTTTGTAGTTCTTTGACTCATTTTCGAGGGGGGAGGGGGAGGAAGAAGAAGAAAAAAAAAATTATTCAAAATCTCGGAATTAATTTGAGAATAATGAAACGAAAAAATTAAAATAGGAATTTAGTAAAATATTTGTATTCATGAATCGATATAATTTGAATATCCGTTTTTTTTTTTTTTTTTTCATTTAAATAAATTACCAAAATTGACAACAGTGACTCACATTAATTTTCTATCATAATCAAATGGGTTAAAAAAATTAGTAGAGCTACCCCTCGATCTTTTCCAAAAAATGTATTTACCATCTAGACTAACAAGAACGTTTCGTCCAATTTTTATTTTTTTCCGTATATTCAAACGTGCCGGATAAAAAGTAATTAAATATTATCAAAAGTTGAAGAGTACATTATCTGACTATTATAACATACGAGGATTCATTCTGGACAGAAATAAGTATCTTTGCAATAAAGGTTAGCTCAGATTTTATTAGATATTTTTTTCTCGTTCGTCCTTAATTCTTTTCTCTTTTTCTTTTTTTTTTTTCACTTTCTTTCTTCCTTTCTTTTTTCTTGCTTTTGGCTTATTTGGTAATAACAGGACCGCTGCTACGTCTCAGGGTACAAGCATTTAGCATTGTAAGCAAAAATAGATCGACTTTATGCCTACACCTTCCGAATTTCTTTTAGGGGTGCGAAACCCACTCCCCGTTCCATCTTCAACTTTTCTTCTCCACCCCGATTCAACGCAACGCAACGTAACGTGGACCGTGAACTGTGAACGTCGAGTTGTGGAGAGATCGCGTGAATTTTGCTGACGATGAGCGAAATATAGGTACGCGAAAAAAAAAAAAAGAAAAAGAAAAAAAAAATCGTGAAGGACCCTGACGTTACAGGCCCAAAGCCGCTACCATGGAAACGAATATACCCCTACCTACATAGAAGAAAAAGATGATGATATGTATGTAGGTACGTGGAAACCGTATCTGCGCGACTCTTTTAAGAGAGTATCTTCCGGCTGTATATTACTCGAGATGAAAAATTTTCAATTTCACTTCCGCTGCCATTATTTTTTTTTATTTTTTTATTTTTTTATCATTTTTCAATCGCGGAGTAAGACAAAATCGGAAAACCAAAAAATAAAAAAATAAGAGGGCGAAAAAATTTCAGGATTGGAAATAATTCGTATAATTTACTAACGATCGATTTTAGAAAATTTTTTCTGAAAAATGTAGAAAAACTTTTTGTCAAGAATCGAGTCTGTTGCTCGTGGTTAGATCAAAGATGCCGCGAGTTTGCGATACGCGTTGTAAGATCTCGCCGTCATATTGATTCAATCTTCTGATAAACGATAACACGAGAATCACGTAGTACATACATACATTCCTTTATATCATTGTTTCAATATTATACCGCGAAGTAATTTTCACGTATTAAGATTGAGCGATTACAATTTATAAAAAAAAAAAGAAAAGAAAAAAAAAACGGGGATAGAAATTCGTTTCTGTGAAGATATATATTAATGACATTCGAAATGAAATTTTTGGTAAATAATAATCAAGAACTAATCTGCAAAGACGACCTAATATTTTTTTTTTTTTTTCCTGTATTAGGTTATATATGTATATACCGGATTAAGCTTATCTTTATTACGATATAATATCTATTGTTAGACGATGTATATCAAGAGCTGAAAGAATTCTTTCAAAGTTTATAAACTGGTTATATTTTTAGAACGCGAAGTTGATCATTCGTCCAAGAATTTGAGAGAATCGTGGTTTGCGGAGAATTACAGTTTTTAAAGAACAGAAAATACAGAAATTCAAATCTGGCTTGTTGGTTTTTGTTTTTCTATTCAAATTTTTGAATAATCAAGTAAAATTTTTCTTGTGAGTTAATATATTTGCATATATGTATATACCTGACTATACCTTCCCAAAATTTTTATTTATAAAAATCACACATGCGTACTTGCACCTATAAAGTGTGTATTTTATATAAAATATCAACCATGTGTAAAAAATAAAAAATAAAAAACTAAAATAAATAAAACAATACAATTTTAACAATTAGAGGAAATAATTTTTAATAAAAAAACACGATTTAGAACAGTTTTTTTTTTTTTTTTTTCAATATACCGTTGGACAAACTCCCTTTCGACAATTCAACATCATCCCTCGACTTTTTTTCTCTCATTCTATTTCTTTTCAGTCTTTCTTTATTTTGTTATCATTTAATTTAGTTAATGTCTTCTGGTTTGTTCCCTTTTTTTTTCCTCTCTTTTTTGTTACCATCGGGTAGATTAGAAATCATAAGTGTGTGGCCTGGCCTAATGGTACCTACTGCTCTCGCAGAAGACCTAGTATAAAAGGCTAGAGCGTAACAATAAATATGTCGTAGTGTATACGGTCGAATGCAGCAGTATCCTTTTTCTTTTTTTTTTTTTTTTCTTTTTTCTATTTCTCTCAGACACCGTAACGTCTCCCCTCTTATTTATATCATTTTGACTTGTTTTTTTTTCCTTCTTTTTCTTAATGTAGTATAGAATTCCGCAACTATCGCCATTATCTACTACTTTTTAACAAAAATAACTAAATAAAAAATTAACAAGAACAACATAAGAAAAATAAAAAAAAAAACAATTCAAGAAACTGTAATTATTTCTCACATTATTTACCAAAAGTTGATATTTGGTAATTTTTAAAAAAGAGTAAATGTTACATATATTCCCTGAATTCTGAGAATTCTGAAAATTCTGTCTGAAATTTTCCAAACGTATTTATTTTTACACATTTTCAAAATTCGGTTTGAAATTACACTCTCGACAAAATAACCAAACTTTATCGGCCCAGTTTATCCCACTCTCTTGCCTATACAGTTCAGAGAAAAGAACCTCATTTTCCCGTTGTTTTTCGTGTTCATGGCGATAAAAACTGAGAAAAAAACTGATTAAAAAAAAAAAAAACCTAGTAAATGGAGAAAAAACAAGAACACAAAGATTTCTCGCTCGTGTGTTGTCGCCTATCTTCGAAGATGCATACCTACATCCAAGTCTACGCTCGCTACTATACCGCGACCGACCGTCTCTCTACGAACCCTTCGAAGGTTTGAGAGAGGTCTTGGTCGTCATCAGAGTCTGACCACCGAGCCTCCTACCGGAACTACCAAACTAACCACGTTTCTGGTCGTGGTTCACGGGGTCGTCTCTTCAAATTCGTACCGGGGTCGAGGGTTGGAGCTGTGGTGCAGGTCGGCGGCTAGTGGCTAGTGGCTAGTGGCTGGTGGCTGGTGGCTAGCGGCTGGCGGCTGGCGGCTGTAGAAGAGAGGAAAGAGAGAGCAGGACTCGCGGCTAGTAGGTACGGAGGCGGCGGTCGGTCGGTCGGTCGGTCGGTCGGTGGTTCTGCGGTCGCCATGGCAACCCGCCGCCACCGCTACAGCCCGATGTAATTATTTGAAAAACGCCCGCCGCAGTCCCCCACCCCCACCTCTACCTCTACCTCCACCCTCCCAACCCCAATCCACCCGTTTCCTCATCCTCTCTTTCTCTTTCTCCACCATCGTCAACCCCCGGTCGTTGCCGAGGGACGAAACCGAGGAGTGAGAAGAGGAGAAGAACCGGAACGGGAGGGAAGCGAAAGAGGGAGAGGCGGAGGTACAGCTTCCGGCAAGAGTAGGATGTAGGTACAAAGGTTTATGTTATATTATATTGTGTCGAGGGATTTTTTTAATTTTTTTCATCTTTTTTCATTCTTTTTTGTTTTATTATTATTTTTTAATTTTTTTTTCGTTTTTTTTTTTTAATTATTTTAACCATAAAATTTATTTAATAACTATAATGTGTATAGTGTAACGTGGTAATTTCATTATTAGTCAATTTTCAATCTGATCTAAGAACTATGTGTATAAATTTGCTCAAATTATTTAACAAACAAAAACAAGACAAAAAAAAAAAAAAAAACAAATAAGAAATTGATTTATTTAGATACAAAGTTAATTAATTAGACGATTTGTATTAATGAAATCAATCATTTTTGGTGTAGATAGCTAATCAAATATTTCTTTGCACACATGACAGAATTTATTTGAAGCTAAAGTAACCCAATTTCTTTTTTAAATTTATCTTTATTCAATTAACTTAAATTTGATTTTGTATATACATGGTTTTACGTAATGATGGAAATCATGAACGGCAATTAAATACGATTGGAAACGGAAAAAAATTAAAAAAAAAAAAAAAACAAAATAAGAAAATTTTATCAACAAAATAATTATGCGAAATATGGAGAAAAATAAATTTTTATATAACGTGTTACACAACTGCTGACTTGTTTAATTCCGTATTATTGTAGAGTAAAAAAGAAGAGAGAAGAAGAAAAAAAAAAAAAACTACCACAGGTGCAGATCCAAGATCAAACGTAGCCAACACCTACACTCCAAAGGCATACAAGAACGACCTTTGTACCACACATGCATATCCTATATACGATATAGATATACTGGATAAACGTGATTTTTAACTTTTGAAATTTATTGTACCGGTCACATAGCCGTGTACCTATATGAGTATAAGGTACCTATACTCTGGTCACTGTAAAAAGTTTCCCCTGCAGAGTTGTCATACAGATGCATATATAATATATAATATATGTATATACTGTATATGAGATACATCTGTGTTGAATTTAGCGCGGGAAATTCCTAGATTTATATTATAGCTGTACACTCGCATTCTTATCATATTATAATACATGAGTATACATATAAAAACAAAATAAAACAAAAAAAACGCAAGTTTAACGTGATTTCAAACTTTTATTACGATTTTTCTTTTTTTTTTTTATATTTCTTTTTCATTTTCCTCTTTTATGTACACACAAATGTCAAGAATTTTGAGATCTTGTAATTAAACTACAAAAATAAAAAAAAAAATTAAAAAAAAAACTGCGAATTCAAGAGTCAAGAGATAATTACGCAAAACGCAGCTCGAGACGTTGGCTGTAGAGAAGAGAAAAGAGAAGAGAAGAGTAGAGTAGGCAGGTACGTCTCCGTCATACGGTTGTTTTGCGAACAAGAGAGAAGCCGACGAATGAATGAACGAACGAACGAACGAACGAACGAACGAACGAACGAACGTACGTACGTACGTATACGCGGGGAGACGAAGAACGGAGAGAGAATCGCTACGAATGGCGATGCTCACTTGTTGCTTGCACACGACTAATTGCCAAGTAATTGCCTCTACTCCTCGGCGAAACCCCTTCGTCGCTCTGCTGCTTCGCTTGTATAAACTTTGCCCGTGACTTCCTACTATTGTCTTACATAATATTAAGATCCGCATTACTATAACAACAACAATAACAATAATAATAATAATAATAATAATAATAATAATAATAATAATAATAATAATAATAATTAATAATTAATATTATTATATAATTATTATTATTATTATTATTATTGTTGTTGTTAAATCCTTCAGCAAGAAGTAAAACTGTGTATATTATGTACCTATCTGTAATATATATCTGTTTTGAATAAAATAATTACAATACATTATACATTATTTGTAAATTCAAAATTTTCTAATAAAGATACGTTTTTAGAATCCTGCAGTCTTGACTGCAGCACAGAAATTTGTTATATCTGTAACTCACCTTATACCTAGGCTCTAGCTATCTTATACCCTCACCCTATATCGCATCGTTGTTGTATAGATATCTACCTAGCAATTAGCACGCACTCGAAGTGAACATTATCAAGTAAAGAATGCGGCCATTACTCGGTTGTCGCAAAGTATTTTAATTTCTCGGAATTTTTAACGACAATTCAAGAATCTAGAAGTTAATAGTGTATATACGTTGACAAAACGAGAATTATAACCATACGAATTCCACATGCTTCTACTCGGACTTTATGTTATATATGTTTCGTAAATACACCCATCTATGTATATGTTTTTATATATATATAAATATATAGATAATTGATATTTAATTATTTTATAATCTTATCTATATTTTATCTTTTATGTTTTTTTTTAGAGGATTTTCATTCATTTCTTCCGTATTATAAGAATGCAGTATGAATTATATTTTATTTATACCTATGTATACGTCATTAGTATTTCAATACTTCGATTCACCTGCGTCAATGCTGCATCAAACGTTTTGTCAACATTTTGAAGTGTCATTTTTTTTTTTTTTTTTTAAATAATATACATATGTACAGATGTATATATATATATATACGTCCCGAGGTAGGTGTCGTATAGCGTGACTTATCGAAACGAACAATCAGACTTACACACTATTTATACGAACTAACCAGCGAGTCGAAGAATTGACAAGGTTCTCTACCTGCCTAACAGACTGAAAAAACTTCAATTTTGCAATCGTATATTTATTGGAATAATTTCAAATGGCGTAAAACTAGATAAAAATTTTTTTCTTCTATTTTTGTCCTTCACTTTTGAAATATATATATATATATATTTTCTTTTTGTTTTTAATTCTGTTTTTCATTGTCTTAAAACAGATCGATTCGCTGCTGCACTGAATTCAAGATCGAAACCATTCAATTTAGTACCTTGGGTCGTAGGGCAAAGACCCTACGAATGAAAATGAGTCACCCCAAAGGAGTATCGTACAATAGAACATCTGTCCCCCTCATCCCGTATATGATGGAGCCAAAAAAATGATGGGGTTTCGCGTCGCTATACATAGAATATTTGTCGTCAATAATGAACGAAAATGAAAGACAGAAAAGAAACGTAAAAAAAAAAAAAAAAAACAGAAAAGAAGTAAAAGAAAAAGAGAAAAAAAGTCGATTTTAAAAAGTGTATTTAAAAAAAAAAAAAAAAAAAAAAAAAAGAAAATATAGATATGAAAGTACAACGATAATATTTTTGCTTTTATATATACTGTTGAAAAAATACAAAAATCGAATGTCTATACCCATTAATATAAATATTAAAATATTGAATGTATTGAATTATTCTATATTACCGTTATTCGGTTTATCAAATAATTAGATAAAAAAAAAAAAAACAAGATAAGAAAACAAAAATAATAATAATAATAATAAAACTTTTTATTCATATCGTTTAGCTTCTGCGCGTCGCCGCGACGCCAAGCGGCAGCTGGTTACAACGCGATAGGTACAACATACCTATATACCTACATATACTATGAAAATTTTACCTCGACCGTCGGTATCGAATGTATAAAACTGTGCGATATTTTTATCTTAAATTTGTATAAAATAATAAAAATATATAAAAAAAAAATATCATTTTATTTCATAGAAAATTCTCAGGGGTCTTATTTCATTACTACTAACACGTGTAGAAGACCCCTCGAATCTCGATTACGTGGTTAATAAAGAACAAACGCTCTACTACCCAAATGGAAATCGAGACACGTGCTTCTCGGTTCGTAGCATTGCAGCAGCTATAGGTATGTTGGTGTATAACCAATTCAATGTGGGAGGTGGTGTACTATATACAGAGACCGGAAACTGATGGTAATTATGGCCGCGGTCGTGAATTAATTACCAAAAAAATAGATAAATAAATAAATAAATAAACAAACAAAACAAAAAAAAGTAGAAACGAAAAAAAAAAAAAGAATGTAATCGGTCAATTAGTGACGGCTGGTGATTCGGCCGATATCATCGCGTGCGATTCGATCTAATTTGATAGCTTTAATACACATAGGTATATATATAGATATAGGTGGATAATATGGGTACAATATATAGATGTATTTATATACAAGATTTAAGGGACGGGGATTTATATTACGTTTAGCTTAATTGCGAGGGTTTTTTTTTTTGTCCTTTTTTTGTGAATGAAAAACAAGAAAATGAGGGAACAAAATGAAGAAAAAAATAATAATAATAATTAAGAGAATCTGTTAACGCGCGTAATAATCACGTCACATCCGCGATTTAGTATATATATAAATGCCCTCAGTCACGGAGACCTTTAGCTTTGTACGGTATGTAGCTATATATATAAATATATATACATTCGTATAGTGTATATATATATATATATACATATATTGTATGTGAACGGTATACTCTTCTAAAAAAAAAAAAGAAAAAAGAAAAAAAAAATATTTACGGAGCTTTTTCCCCCGTCATAAACTCAGGTAAAAATCCCCTCCCCAAGAATCAGAAGCGGCAGGTTAGTTCGACGAACCTTATAGTATAGGTATAAGGTACAATATCTCAACTCGAAGAGGAGGACTAAGCATGTTTTCACACAGTTTTAGGATATACTTTAAAATAACAAACTTTCTTGCGGTATGGTATGGCATCGCGTAAAGAAAAAAAAATAACAAAAAAAAAGCGAAGGAATAATATTTATTATTTAACGTTTGAACACCTATATGTATATTTATGTAAGCACGTAGATTACAGGGCACGCGCGTACCTTTTTCAAAATTTCTCCGAAGTCATTTGATCCAACAAATTTTTTTGTCGATAAAAACAATAATTATGTCAATATCTCAACAAGTTATTAAAACACAAAGAAAAAGTGTAACTTTTTCAACTTCTAAATACGGTTTTTAATTTTGTACTATTTTTTTTTTTTTTTTTGAGTTTTTTAATTTTATTCATTCTTAAACCCGAAAGCCTGACTTACAGCTGAAAGTTGGGGGTTAAACACTGGAAATAAAAAGTATAAAACAAAACAGACCGATTATAGTTTTGGAAAGAAATTTTGTCGGAAACTAAGGGAATTAAACAAGTGATTAATACCACGTAGATCACTGAAACAGACGATATAACTTGACTGACTTTACAGCTCTTTACGTTTACGATGCTATACATAGTACTACACCTACCTATGTGACGTGACATAAGAAAATATATGCGTTAGGGGAAAGAGGGACCACGATCATAAGGTCTCTTATACAGCAAAAGACCGCAAAGACATGGTCGAAAGAGGAAAAAAGAAATAGAGAAAACGAGAAAAAGAAAAAGAAGGAAGGAAGGAGAGCCTGACTGGCTGCTACCATGGCTAGACATCAGGAATCGTTAAGTTTTGTGTGAAACTTTTGAATTTCAGTAAAGAGTGTACCTATACGCCTTTAGCCCGGCTCCATAAAACAGAGTTTCTCAACCTGGCTTTAGACACCATAGAAAAATAAACAAATAAATAAATTAATTAATTTATTAATTAATAACTGCAATTATAATCGCAATCATCTGCAGTCCTTTCGTATTTTTTTTTTTTTTTTTGTCTTCATATGTGTAGGTATGTACATACATACATAAAGTCAAACGATATTTAGTTTGGTTAAAACTTAAAGGCGAAGGATCCCTCGTCATAGTGAACATCGATTATCGCGCCAAACTTTATGGGGCTAATTTTGACCCAGTTATAAGGAGCTGAAATCGATTTCAATAATTTTTCTATACCCACAGCTACTTCGGATATATCTTTCGGGATAAATATATTTTCGATTTTTGTCCTCGGTTTTTTATTTTTGTATTTTTTGTAAATAATAAAGGACAATTTTTTTTTTTATAAGATATAAGAGCGCACAACTTAATCACAAACGATTAAATTAATTAAAAATCAGTTTGATTCGTTGATTAATTAATCAACATTATAATCGAAGAGTTACGATCTCACCTCTCTACTTTATGAAAAGTTTGAAAAACTTGAAATTTTATTTCGAAACTAAAAAGACAAAAAATAAAAAATAAAAAATAAAATAAAATAACTCTACATTTTTCTCTTTTGATACTATACCATAGTTCGGCTTGCAAAGAAGCCGCGATTTCGTATAGTAGGGTACGTTCTTAGCATACAAACTTCTTTCCGACTCATAGGTATTCAAATTTCTTCCACACCTAGCGCAATTCTACGATCAGGTTTGGTGGGTTTAAAGGGGGATGTTGGGGGAGGGATGAAGAAAAAGAGAAGGGATAGTAAAGAGGGTGAGGTAAAACCGGGGGTTAGCTACACCAGGCCATACTAAAGGGTGGATAGAAGGAGAAAGAAAGATAAAGAGAGAAAGAGAGAAATGAGAAGGAAGGGGAGGAGAAGGGAGGATAATTCCACGGCTAAATATCGGTAAAAATCAATACTATCTCCCCCCCTCCCCACCCCCGGTCACATATACACATATATATGTATATTATATATACATATATATACATACATATCTTTATATATAATATACATGCATATATGTATATATATACATATATATATATTATATGTATACACGTGCACACTATATGTACTTTCCGACTGGGACTCTCACACTAGTTAAAAATGCACGCTATATATACAAGGGTGAAACGGAATAGGTTGAATTGCTGCAGGGTGAGTTTGAAATACCTAATTTTATATAAAATTATTTAGCTATTATAAGCATAAGGTAAGATCTTATACTGAAGTGAACTGCAATTACTGCTGAAAATATAAACGACATGAACAAACCACGTGTGTTTGAAGATTTCGAAAACAGCAGATAATAATAATAAATATATATATCATTATACTGTACAATTATATGTAATTTACAATCCCGTGAAAAAAATAAACAATAAATAAATAAAAAATAATCAGAAATGAAAATTATCTAGGTATTTGTACAGAAAATTTTAAGGGTTACCTATATAATAAGATATATCCTTGAATTTCAATTTTATTTTCAGTTCTAATGATAAATTTATTTTTAATTAACAAAAATAACAACAAAAGTAGAAAAAAAAAAAAAAAAAAAATTCACATGAATTTGCTGAGAATTTATCTTTTCACTAAAAAAAAAAAACCTGCAGCGATGTGAAAGATAAACATTTCGTATTATGTAGTACGTAGGTGTATATGTATATAATATCTGAATCGATGTGTTGATAAAGAACATACTTTACACGCATTAAAGAAAAAACCTAAAAATAAATATTAACTAGAAAAAAAAAAAAAAAAAATTAAAAAAAAAAAGTGAATACAAAAAAAATGTGGGAGCTATTCTTAACAATGTGACTCTGATCAAGACGTATCCATACCTACGAATGAACGAACGAACCCCCAACCTAACCACGGATACGAGTTTCGACCCCAAAGAATAATAATAAAAAACAATCTCATCCCAAAGATTTTGGCATTCGGTTCCGCACGCGAGGATGTCGAGTGTAAACGGAGGTGGCGGACGGACGGACGGATACGCACGGCGATCCTCCACCGAGAGAGTATAGCTGAGGAAAATAGAGAGGATGAGAGTACAGGAGAGGAGAGGAGAGGAGAGGAGAGGAGAAGAGAGAAAAGAGAGGAGAAAAGAGAAAAGAGAAAAGAGGAAAAGAGGAGAAAAGAGGAGGGCAAAAGTCCGCAGGGGTTCCCAATTAATACTTTTAATTAAAGCGTATGAGATCTCCCCTTCAACGTGTATAACATAATAGAATGATATATATATTTCTGTTCTTCTCCTTCCCTCGGTGAAAAAAAAAAAAAAAAAACAATTTTTTTTCTCAATATTCATATATTTTCAAGCATATATCTTACGTTTCAATCTTATCGTGGAATTAAAAGATTTTAAAAATCAAAAAAATTAGACAAAAACAAATAAACGACTCGATGATAAAAGATAAAACAAAAAATTTTTTTATCCATTAAGCTGAACTTTATATTCTTAAATACCTCGTATCGTTTTAATCTAAGTGTGCAATAAATCACCTAATATATGAGAATATAAAATCGAAGCTGGTATTCGAGGGTTAAATTTTTTTGTATTACTTGGATAAATTTGTTTTTTATTTGAAAAAAAAAAAAAAAAAAACGTTAAATAGTTATTCTTATTTGCTTTTAGTTTTTTTTTTTTTTTTACTGCTTTAAAGGTTTTTAAAAGCTCATGAAATTTTTCGTAATTAAAAACGGTAATTAATTATTCGTTGGTATAATTTTTTTATTTGTTGTTTCTTCTTTTTTAAAGAGGATAAAATTCGTTTTGGATCAAACAAAATCGTACGATCAAAATTAACTCAAAATAAGATCTAACATTAATCAATGAAATTTCAAAACCGAATTTTTGCTGAAATATTGCAAAAAAAATGTATGAAAGAAAAACAAACAAAAATTGAAATCCAAAAATAGTAATAATAGAATCAAAAAATCAATGATAAAATTGTAATCGAGATGAATTGAGGTGGAAAGAGTTGGCTTTATAAAAAGAACAAAAAAAAAAAAAAAAACAACAAAAAAGATATAAATAAAACGAGAAAAAAAAATTACCAAAAAACAAAGAAAAATATGAAAATATTTGAAACACATGAGAACCATTGTCTTTCCTCCGTAACACGGGGTGGCTGGGTGAGGGTTTAGGGGGTGAAGAAGAGAGAGGTGCAGAGGAAAGGGGCGCAGAGAAGGGCAAAGGGGGTTGGGTCGCGTACAGTCATATAGAAAAATATTTCACCTCCGGAACGGTACAAACAATGCTAAAAGTTATTTGAAAATATGTATACATATATATGTATATCTATATTGTACATATATGATTTATTTTTTTATTTTTATTAATTTTTTTTACAAAAACAGAAACATCGTTAAGGGCAACACCCGTTCCCCGTTTAATAATTTAATTTCACCCATTCTGATTCGAAGAGCGAGGATTATTAATTAAATAATTATTCAAATTTCTAATAAAGTAATTAGTTCAAAGAATTATGAGAAAAGCAATTAATACAAAAATTAAAAAAAAAAAAAAAAGAAAGAATAAATAAATGGATCCAAAAATATTTAAAAAATAAGAAAATCAGGGGAGATTCATAGGGAGATTCGAAATGCGGGTTAAATTCTACTAACAATTAAAAGTTTCGATATACCTAGTTTAATTAATAATATGTTTAAGAAAATACCTACTCTGCAGATGAGGAGCGATTTTTTAGTAAATCATGTATAATCTAATCTAAGGCAAGTTAAGGTAAAAAACTGTGGTCTTTATCTTACAGGTTTGATGAAATTTGATAAAAGTGTATACATATATGTATATTCGTCGAAGAACATTGAAAATGAGGAACAAAGAGTACCAAAAGGGATATATATATATATATATATATATATATATATATATATATATATATATATATATATATATATATATATATATATATATATATATATATACATATATACGAGAAACGAGTTCGAGAGAAAATAAATAAATAAATAAATAAATAAATAAAATAAAATAAAGAACCAGAAAAAAAAAAATGAAAGGTGAAAAAAAACTCAAATATTTAGTATTTGCTTAAGCGCGGGGACAAAAATCGTGGCCGGGATACGCGCAGTAATTGAGACGAATCTCTGCCGGTCCGGTTTGACCGCACGAGACTTTTCGGGGTTATCAACAAGAATGCGGACCAACCAGAGTTCACAAGTAATAAATAACATTCGCTGTGTATGTGTGTGCGTGTATGTGTGTTAAGGTACGTTTAGGTGGACGCGTTTTAAACCACACTGTTGTAGGTGTATGTATATTTTTGTCTGAGGATAGTATCCTTGGTTCGTTATACCTGCAGCCGCTCATCATCGCAGGGCTCAGCGTGCAATCAGGGGAATGTATGATTCTCGATAGAAACAAACAGCTTACGTACCTCATCGCGGTAGTCTTATGTATCGAATATCACTTTCGTCATTAATAAATAACATGCTTAGCATTTTACGGTTTGAAAAAAAAAATAAGAAAAAATACATACATATATATTCATAGATTAAGGGTTAATCGCGGTTCGATATACCAAATAGCTCTTTACGACGATCCTAAAGTGGTCATAAATTAGGAATAACTATACATCAGCTTTAAATGAGTGCTAATCATTTATATTTGGTAAGGAATAATTGCCGCAAAAATTACAGTCGAGAAATAATAATAAATATACCGTAAAACAAAAAAAAACACCTTGGATAAAACTTACGGCCTTTACCCCCCCCCCCCCCCCCCCCCCCCCCATACCAATCAATTTTCTTTTATATTGTAGATGAAAAATTGCCATTTTTGTGTAAGATGAACAAAGTTTCTGTTTGGAGTTTCAAACCAGTTCAGCAAATCTTAAGTAAAATATGAATAAAATTTATCCATTAAATTTTTTAATCCATGAAATCAATTGTTTTATTTTTATTTTATTGTTTAACCTATCGAAATGTTAAGTCTCGAGATTTCTGGCAAATAAATCACCGGATATTTTCACTTTATACTTGCGAACTTGTGAGTATTTGATAAATTGCCCCTTTCTGGCTTGCGGAGAGGTGCTCTAAAAATTTCAATTTTTCTTTTTTTTTACGATTTTACGAAATTCGAATATCTTTTAGGGTGAATAAAAATTTCCAGGAACGTTAAAATTGTTTCTCAATTTTTTTTCTTCTAATTAATATATTCTTTCACATCAGACGATTGAAATTTCAGTAATAAAAAATTGAATATTTTTTTGTTTGTTTGTTTTTTCAAGGGGTTTGATTATTTTCATATATTTGAATTTATCAATCGATAGGATATTGAGTATTTTGGATTATTCATAATACGTAACATGTATAGTACAAAATAATTAATTTAATTTGATCAGTATAAACATTGAATATAAAATAATTTTTAATTATGATTTTTCATTTCACTTTACCATAACCATTCCATGTTTTCAACTTCTACTTGAATAGTTTAAAGTTTGTTCAAACAGTTCTTCTATCTCTTTCAAAGCTTATAAGAGATTGAGGCCAACATGAGAGTGAAATAAATATATTTCAGGATATATTTCCTTATATTTCACATCCGAAGACCCTTCTTTTTATTGAAAACAAAAAAAAAATCGCTTTTTACTAATACCAAAAATCCGTTACAAACCAGAAAAAGTCAATTAAATCTGATGAAAATCTCAATTCTCGAATCACCATTCTGCCTTAATATTATAATAAATATTCGTCATCGATCCAATGTTCGAGTTTTTATTCTTAAGATAATAGAAACTCTAGAAATCTTCGAGAGAACCGTAAAGGAAAACGATTCTTGAACCTTAATTTTCTCACAAATACAAAGAGCAGTTGAATTCAGAAGCCCTTCTCTCAAACCCAGCAGTAAAAATAAGGAAAGAAATTAATCAAAACTCACCCTTGATCCATCCTATCGACAGGTCCACCAGGTCCCATCATCCCAGGATGTCCAGGTCCCATAGGACCACCCATGGGATGTCCACCGGGTCCAAACGGGCTTCCAGGTGGCATTCCATACTGCGGTCCTCCAAAAGGTTGTCCAGGTGATGCAAAATGGGGATTCCCAGCACCAGGGGGCACAAAAGGAGGTCCTGACGAGCCCGGTCGTCCAACAAACTGCGGTGGACCTCCCGACGGAGATCCAAACGGGCTGGGACCAGGGCCATTGTAAGGTGGTCCCGAATTGTTAGGCGGTGGAGGAAAACCGGAGGAATTAGGTGGCGGCACTGGGCCAGGAGTCGAAGAGCCACTTGGTGCGGGAGACGCGGTATATTGAGGTGTTCCGGAGCCCGGAGGAGGTCCTTGATAAGGTGGAGCCCCCGCCGGACTGCCCGCCCCACCGGGGAACGGGCTAGGGCCCTGAAAACCTCCCGTATTGCTAGGTGGACCTCCTGAATTATTATAAGGCCCTGAACCTGGGCCTGGACCTTGGCCTACTGAGTTTGGCGTAAAGGGCGAAGCCTCTGATCCGGGCGGCGGGCCCTTCCAGGAGGCAGGAGTCCCTGGGTCCTCCAGCGTGGTGGTGGCAGCCAGTGGTGTATTTAGGCGGCTACAGCCTTCAACAGAGACAAGAGTCTGTCAGAATTATTCTCATTATTTTCAAGTCAAGGTTGAAACGCATCGGCGTAGAAGGAAAATTGATTGCATTGGTTGTTTGAAAAGTAGATATCATTGTTTTATGGCCAAGTTCATTCGATCCGAAGTCTGCGTTACAGCTCAACAATTGTTTTCATAGATTTGAGTGGTTTGCTGAGTAAATAATTCAAAAATCTATCCATAATATAAAAATTTTAGATTCGTTTCGGTTTATTGCGGAGAGAAAAGTGAACAAAGTTTAATTCAAGGTCTATGTAACATTGCAACAGTGATTAAATAGGTATAGAGAGATTAATTGAACCAAGAGGTAAGGATATTGTTATTTATGGCATGAAAATTTCAGTTTTTGTGACTTTGAATACATAGATTCATAGATTTAGTAATCTCATAAGTCAAATAGTTAAAAATTCTTGAATTAATGCTATAAAAATCAACTTTGTTCTTTATTGAGTCATAGGATCTTCCTTCTAGGCCCATCAGATATTATCAAGGGGCTACGTACACCTTTGGAGAAATAAATCAGCCGATTTCATTACTAGCTTTAATTTCTAGAAATAATTCTCAAGTTTTTTATAGTTTGCATGATATGAAATTTCAATAGCAGATTACAAATTCAATATTTGATATAAAACTATTTGAAATCAACCGCAGATCAACACTTTTCTCGCAACGACTGACTAAAAATTTATATTTGGATGATCAAGTTGTTGTCATTCAACGTTATGAACAAGAAACAATCTCAATGCTTTTTTCTGATAAAATATTAACTGAAATATGGTATCCAAATAATTAAAAAAGGTGTACATATCCCCTAGAAAAATTTTATAGACATCAGAGAAACGGTGCGATCGATGATAAAAGCAAAGTGTATGAAACGAGTGAAGCTAGCAAATAAGAAATAAAAAATTTAAAAAAATAAGTAAATAATAGAAAGAAAGTATGATAAGTCTACGATCGATATTTTTCATCGCAAGATAGCTAACAGTCGACGTGTTGATTTAATCTAACCTCAAACTACTCTGTTTTCTCTAATTTAAGTTATTTTATCGAAAACTATAAATAACGTTAAATGGGAACTTAAAAAAATAAAAATAAAATCAAAATGATAATGAAAATGGAGGACAGAAATGATATTATTTTTTATGATAAACAGGATCTACTTTGTTAAACGATATAACGAAAAGAAAAAAGAAAGAAAAAGAAAGAAAAAAAAGAAAGCGGTGATAATAATTTTTTGATGTAAAACTAGAATCACCATTGTTTGTTCCATTCGCCTTCATTATTTGGTCGGCAATTGATACATTCCGTTATTCAGAGTCTTTGATCTCTCTTTAATAAATGAATACGAAATGTGTATTTATTTACTATTGAATCGTTGGCGAGAAGAGAGGTTATGTACCGGCGACCTAACCTCGAACGAACGGCGATACGTGTGGCACAGAATAATCCGCGTACACTTGAGAATTTATAGTTTATAAATTTTGTAGATTTCCCTCGTAACGGGGTTGGCTTTTCCATCGAATAAAATGTTTGATATTTGTTGAATCGATGAAAAAGGAGCGAATCTCATTGCCGGCATTTTTTTTTTTTTTTTATTTCTGTTTCTGTATTTCACCTTTTCGTTTTTATACCTTCTTTTAGGAACAATAATACATATACATATACCTATATATACTGTGTATATATATATATGTATATTTATTTATTTATTTATTATTTTTTTGTTTTTTTTTTCTTTGCTTTGCTTTTCTTTTCTTTTCTTTTTCTCATCTGTTCTGTTAGTTTAATTTAAATCATCGACTCGTCACCAAATAGTTTTAACACCACTTTTGATCACGGTTATAAAATTAACGTACGTATTTCGATTCCCACGCATCCTTCCCCCTAACTTTATGACGTTTTTCATTCATTTTATCGTCACGTTGCTAAAATTTACCGACATTCCAAACACAAGACTCCCTTAAGAGAGGGAGGGAGATGCCAGAGTAGTAGAGGAGGCTAGAGCAAGTAAGTAAACACCACCGTAATCAAAAGACCTTCCGGAAAAACTGGACGCATAAATATATATGTAGGATATATTTTCAGCCTCTGTATTTTCTCTCTAATATATGGAACAATATTTAAATAAATGAAATAATATGATTAAATATAAATTATAAAATAACGTATTAATATCGTTAAATGAATATCACGTTAAAGGTTTATCTATTGACTAGCAGCGAAGAGAACAAATCAAAACAAGGAACAGATCTCGCGGCGTGAACTTTCATAAAAGCGAGCCAAAGTGTCGATCGTGGTGAAAAAGCGAAGCTAAATATAATATGACAATTTAGATTAACTTGTATAATATATCCATATATAGTATGAGATGAACAGGGATAAAAAAAAAGTATTTATTTATTTATAAATAAAAACTTCAAAACAAATGAACTGTTAAATGATAGAAATGTTATCACGAGGGTACGGTTACCCACCTCAAATCGACGCACAATTCCGAATTCGACATGATCGCAGGTTTTTTTTTTTTTGTTTTTTTGTTTTTTTGTTTTTTCTTTCACTTCATTTTCTTTCTCTTTTTCATTCACCAAGATTTTCTAATTTCTATTTTAAATAATATTTTTCTTCTTTTTTTTTTTCTTCTCTTTTTATTATTATTTATCCCGTTACTGCACTCATTACATCGCACTGAACAAACTTTCAGATTTAAGAAATAAATATTTCAAAAACGATATATGTAATATAAGTCGCGAGCGGCTGCGGCTGCGGCCGCGACTAGTCGTACATCGTAAACTATATAATATTATAAAACACAAGCACAAATAACCGCACGAACAAACGCACGCACGCACGCATGCACGCAGTCAGGCACGCACGTAAGCACGCACGCACAACAAAACTTCGTTCTCTCGTTCGCGCTCGGGCCACGTGCGCCGGTCGTCCCTGCGCCCAACTGTCAACTAGTAGATTTCTTTTTAGGTCTTCGGCAAAAATTATCCTGCGAGAAGCCACCGAGTGCTGCCATTTTTAGCAGATGCAGTGGCGACTCTCGACGCTCCGCGGCGACGTCCGAAGGCACCACATGGCGCCCCCCGATATCGTGTTGCTTAATACGCCACTTTTTCTTTCTCTCTACGCTACTGTACTACATAGAAAAGCACCCCCTGTCGGACACACAACTGCACCACCCTCACCTATACAAATACAGTCTATACATGCGTGTAAAGAGAATTCGTGTAGATATTCTGCGCTCGGTTCTCTCTCTCCCGATGCGAATAATCAAATGATAAATAAGTTTTTAAATTTTTCATCAAAATTTATACCTATATTATATGTACTTATATAATATGTGTGTGTATATATATATATATATACATGTATCGAAGCACTAATTTTTAAAGATGATCATTTCTTTGAATATGAAAATATTTTTTTAAGTGTTTTTTGTACTTGTTTTCTTTTTTTCTCTTATATATTTATTTATTTATATAATTATTTATATATTTATTTTTCATTTGGAAACGAAATCTACGGGCCGCTCTTAACGTCGGGAGAGACTCCGTTGCAACGCAACGTGCGCGGCGTCACTAGTTTCGCGTCACTAGCGCCGCGTCATATTCTTTTTTCTTTTTCCCGCTTGAAAGTCTCCCATCGCGGGGACTCAACGCCGGTTGACAGTGTCACCCTAAAAATCAATAAACTTCTACTCCGAGTCCTTCCCACTCCCCGAGCTCGTGTATGGAGGCTAGAGGACCGTCGGCGGCTGGCTGGGACATCATTTTATTAGGCAACGATGCAGCGACCGGTGACTTTCTTCGGTTTATACAAATCCTACGCCGATATCGCCTTCTCGCTATATATCGCTTAATAATTATTGTCACGAAATTTTTATACACACGTTGACTATATATATTGTCAGATTTACATTTGTCATTTCTTTCACATTTTTCCTTAGAGTAAACTTTTTACATAGAGTCCCATGGTATACCTATATATATATACCCACGCGTAACAATAAACCTAATGGTTGAAAATTGTACGTTTTAAAGTCTGCGGTAATATAGTCCTATATAGATCAAGTTCTGCCGACCGTTTCTTATGCTATATATACGGTGCAGAAACTCACGGTTACACTATAATATCTGTTCTTCTGCAGTCACGCTCTGCGTCGAACTGTATACTAGTATATTATCGTGAAATAAGCGTCGACATGTAGTTGCTCCGCGCTGCTACCCTCTCGTTGTATAACCGCGATTCGGCCTCCAGCTCTGTGAGTTTTCATGGTCAGAAAAAAAAGGAAGGCGCGCTTCGATTTTACGAAGAAGTAATAAAAAACATAACGTGACGAGTAAACAGCTACAGCTAATTTTTTTATTTATTTATTTTATATATTTATTTATTTATTTTGTTTATTTATTTCTTACATTCGTGGCTCGCAACGTATAGGTAACAACAAAAAAAACCCACGTCGATCGAGCTGCTGCTGCTACTGCTATTGCTGCACTGACGGTTATAAACTGACGCGTAATGAACACGTGGTTACTTAACGATTCCATTTTATAATATGACTTATACACATAAGTAGGTATATAAAAATTGTGTAGGTAGGTATATAGACGCTTACAACTTGGTTTAGCTCATATTTTATCGTCATACACCTGGCGCGCAGTGTGCGCTTACGTTGCTCACCTCTGGTGATCCTTAAGGTTCATTTACGGTTTCCTAGACCTCTAAATAACGAGTAATAAAAAGAACAAGAATCGTTTTTGCTTTTCTTTTTTTTTTTATTTTTAATTAATTTTTTTCTACTCAGCTGCAAATCAAACTCACTGATTTGTAAGAATGAAAGAAAGAAAGAAAAGAAAATAAAAACGCTTCGGGTATACATATAAGTATATAAAGTATACATAACCGTTAACCGAACCTATATAGGGTCTTTACTCTCTTTCAATTCACTACGCTCCCTTCAAACCTCTCGATTAATTGTTCTTCTCGTCAAGAATTATTCTTGGGTATATACCTACGTATATAATATGAAACTTAAGATGATCTACGCGAAAACTATGACCACCCGGTGAGGCGGGACAATGTCGAACGTCATAGGGGGGGAGGCACATAACATATTGTATACACACGATCCACGTATACAGGTATGTACGTTCGTATCATATATATGCCTATGTATATGGGTACACAGTCACAGTACGCATGTTATATACACGAGAATTTGCCGTTTATCATTGTTGCATAGGAATGGTCGTCGGTTTAATAACTCCCTTTACAAAATTTATATGAACCAAAATCTTCCGTTCAATTTATGTAATAATGATTATTTGTCATAATAAATCAACGAATTGTATATAACCTATGTACAGTTTAAAGAATCTCCTATGTACTTAATTATAGTAACAACAAGCGTTGTATTTTAGGTTGTAATTGTTAAATTACTATAAAACTTCTGGACGGATAAATGATGCAGAAATAAAATTGTTTAAATGATTATCAAGCGTATAGTTAATTAAAATTTAGCGTATTTCTAACGTTGGCAAGATGACGCGTTGCAATTACCGTTTCTGCTGCACAGAGAGAGCATGATGATCCCGCTTGACTGGCAAGTATTATATGGTATACGTATGTATGTAAGTGTCTATGTATACTTCAAGCCGAAGGCCATGCAGTGTGCGAATTCCAGCTATTTTAATTATTTGACCTTGTGTCGACAGTTGCCACGCACTGACCGTCCGTTCGACATGCTGATGGGCGATGGCTATCTGTTCACCAACGTATAAACGCGGTTTGATAACCCACTGCGCGGGGTCAGCCGGCCGATATATACTTCGTGCGTGAACGCCGTGTAGTGCCGAGTCGTTGTGTCGTTGCAGAAATAGCATCTTGGCAGGACGTTTAAGAATTGTACTCGTATCGATGTTTAAATGATAACCATTCTTCGACAACGTGATCAAAGAACTATCATCATTGCATAAAACGATATCATCGTCACCTCCGATTTAAACTTTTTGTATTTACGGTTTTTAATTGAAGTTTCCAACCAACTGATTCTTCTTTTTTCCTTTTTTTTTTTATTGCATTTTCGTATTAGATCTTTATACAATTTATCTACTGCAGTGCAGTAAAAACGAACCCTATATAGCGAATCTATTAATAAATGATAACGGAAATTATTGCGTGATGAAAATTTGTGCATAATCTATTAGCGCTAGATTCTCGTGGGTAGATTATACATGTATTATACACATTTATATATGAAATTATCAACTATGGGTTATCGAGAGTCGTGCGAACACGACTGACTGAAACGTCATTCGTCGAATGATGCGTTCTAAAGCGATAAGGAAAACTGGTCTGGACTCGATTCGATAATAATTATGTGTCTACATATAAAATTCTTGGATATTGAAAATTACATAAAAAAAATTGTAAAAATATAAAACGTCAATTGCATATTAAAATTAAAGATATAATTATAGGCATATAAACATCATAAGTATGTCTGAATAATAAATCATAAAGCGAAGTCCTTCTCCTGTTCCAAAATCGCAAGTTGATGAATTGCGTTAGTCACAGCTAACGGAGGAGAAACTCCAGAGGTCCAAACCACGTGGTCGAACTTTACTTTTGGCAGTAACTGCCCAAGCGAACGGGTGGCTAGCAGCTAGCTGGTTGGTTGGCGCTCGAAGATATTAGGATAAGCTTCATTCATACAAACTTCGAAACAAATCTCGACCTTCGAAAATCTTACCGGCTTACAGGAGTGTATAAGCGCTTTGCAAACGTATACCAAGAAAACATATTACTTCCAAATTAATTTTAATTCATTTTCAATTAAAATATATACGTAATATATCCTATAACTATTTATAATTATCTCCTTTCTTAATTAATAAAAAAAAAAAAAAAAATTAAATATTGTTTTTGGGAACTTTATTTTCAACTTACAAGACATGAAGAACAAAAGTAGCTTCTACATTTTCACACTATTTTTATTCTTATAGGTATTGAATTCCTTTAATGTTATTAAACGCAACAATTAACAAGTGGTTGTTCAAACCTATCTAGCTAGATAAAACTTGAAGTAATCTTGAGTTACACCGCGGTAGTCTTGAACCCGTAAAGAGGTAGAGGTACGGCACCGCGTGTTGCGGCGTTCAGAGGGGTGACTCGTTGTCCAAGTAGAGGGAGTATAGGTAAGTATAATCGTAAGAATAAGAGTAAGAGTTAGAGTAAGAGAAAAAGAAAGAGAAAGAGAGAAACAGTGGAAGGCGGTGAGCAAAGCAAGTAAGTACCGAGGGGTTGTAAGGGCGCGGGAGAAGGTAGAAGGGAGGAGGAGGAGGAGAGGGGGGGGGGGGAGTGCTAGGTCGATACGGCAAACTATTGTCTGGTGGGTGAAACTCCTCCGTGTCCGCTCTGGGTTGTCGGGTCTCGCCCTCCACGGACGGGGGAATACCGACGACGCCGACGCCGACGCCGATATGCCGATGTCGACGTCGACGTCGACGCCGACACCGCGCCGTCATCGTGTTCTCGTTAACCGTCAACGCAGTAGGTACTGCGTATACGTACGGAGGTCCGTCTTTACGCCATAATCTTGGTAAATCCTCTTTAATTTTAAATCCATATAAAGCTGATAATAAAAAAAAATAAAAATAAATAAAAAAAATCGCCCATTAATTTTTCCCTCGTATTTTATTCCTAACCGTTCATTCCATACGCAACAACGTGCGATTTTTATATCAATATCGAATCTCGGTCCGTAAAACTCCGACTTGTATTTACTTTAGTCTAAAGTAAAAAAAATCTGAGATGTACGAAATGTGGTGGGGGAGATGGACAGCTCGACGTACGCACGGACATAAATACATTACATACAGTAAGAACCGCGCAGTTCGTACGTATGTACAACCTACTCTGCAGGGAACTACGTTACGTATAACAGTATAAGCACCGCGCGTGACCGTGGCAGAAACGTATAATACGGCATGCGGTGAGGCGCAACATTGTCGCGGGGGTGTATGTTTGCCCGTTGCCATGGGGGTGGAGAGGTAAACACAGCGTTGAACCCCCTCCCCGCTGTCCTAACCCGTGCCCTACCCCGTAGCCGAGCTATCCGACTCGGCAACCTCTACTCTGCCTGTCGTCCTCCCGGCTCCCGGCGACGTTGCCAAGCGTTGCACGCGACTTACGAAACTTTGTTCCAATTTGTTCATAATGTAGGGTAGGTATGGGGCCGACAGCGTAGGAATAAAGAGGGAAGGTAAAGAGAGAGGGCGGCGAGGTGGCGGTGGCGGTGGCGGTGGAGGTGGAGGTGGAAGAAGGCCTACAGTCAGGGCAAGGGGCAATAAAAATGAATATTTATGGTACACAAATATTATTGAAACCGGTGTATATAGAGAGTGGACACAAGAGGAAATGTGTCAAGGACGATAATTTCTTTATATTATTACGCGGTATAGATATAACATAGATATACATATTTTTTGTATCTTTTGACATATCTATACGTTATAACCGACCCCGTTTTCTTAAATTTTATTTCTTTATCGAAACTATTTCCTGTCCATACCCATTCATGTAGTGCTTCGTACGATGTATTTATGCGATATGTCACCAGCCCTTTATTACGGTCTATATAATCGCGCGACTTCGAATAATGACTGCAATAATTTTTTATAAGTTGTATATACATAGTATACATACAACGCAGCATTTTGAGCAATTAATGTAACTTTTAAGTAAATAAAATTTATAATATTAATGAAAAACCGGTATTCAGAGGGAATCGAAACGCTTTTGCCACGATCAATTTAATATACTGTATACCTGTACTCGCAAGACCTATACGTGCATAGGAATAATAAGCGGAGATCTTCTAAATCGATAACAAAAAGATAAAAGGTAAAATAAAGAGTAGAGAGAAAGAGGAGAGAATTATTTGAAAAAAGAAAAAAATAAAAAAAATCTATAATGTTATTTGCCGGCAGACTGGTTAAACAGGTTACCAGTTTATGGCTGCCGTTAAATGATTTTAAATTTCCCGGGATATAATACGCGCGCGCGTGCAGAGTCTCGCTCAAGCGATTTCTCATCCATTGGCTTGCTTGCGCTGTAGATAATCGCTGACCGCTACAGAATTTTATTCATAGCCTTTGATTACGGACCATTGCAACTCCAATACGAAAGGCAATTATAACGTAATTGTAACTTCTGTAATGACGTTTCCTTGCTGTTGCAAAATGAGGAAATAATAACATTTCTTGCCACATACAGATACATCTCTCAGTTGATCCCTGCAGGGTCCCGGTACGGCAGATCACGAATTTCAAATATATTTAGTACAAGCAGCGCGCTCGGGCGGATTTCATGGGAATTACTTTAGCCGATTCACGGTTTTCCGTCAATTTTAATAGGAGGAAATTCGGAATTCAAATGATATTTAGGTCTTGAAATGAATTAGGTTCAATATTATGGTAGATATTTTATTTCCAACTTAGGAACTGAAATGCCCATATAATAAAAAATATTTTGTTTATCAATAAGATTTAATATTAAAGTAGAAGGGTAGTAAAAAAAAAAAAAACAAAACAGAAAAAAAAAAAAAATACGAGGATAATTATTACAAAACCAGAGCTAGGAAAAAAAAACAACGCAAACAAAAACAAACTTAGTAAATTTTTCTCGTATATTATGCTTATAGATTTTTATTTTATTTTTTTCTCAGGTTAAAATTTTTGATATTTAAAAAACAGACAACAGAAATTGATAAAATCTTTTTATCCATATGCGAACTTTTTGCCTTTTAATTGTGGTCGTGTGCACCGGCCACGAAGAACAAAAAAATTAAAAATAAGAAAAAATAAAACAAAGAATATTATGATATAATATTCATTCAAATTTTACAGCTACTAATATTTGTGTATTAGGAATTTCGATCATTTTGAAATCTACCTAAGCACGTTTCTTTCTTTTTTTTTGTTTTTTTTTTTTTATTTTTTATGGCACATTTCTCCCTCACAAGCCCTTCTTTTTACTTATTTATTTTATTTTATTTTTTCGAATAAATCAACAAATTCCTCGAGCATCTCAATAATCGCCATGATACACACATTATTATGATTTTTTTTTTTTTTTGTCTCGGCATTATTTTAATCTCGACAGTAAAGGGCACTAAATACGAGTACACTCCTTATCATTATTATTTCAGTGTTCATATATCTTCAAAAAATTCATAGCGATCTTTAGAAGAAAAAATAAAATAAAATAAACATTCTATAAAATAAAGAGAAAATAAAAAAAAAAAGATGAACATTTACTCGATATGTAAAGAATCAAGCAGGGAATGGATCTTTGTGAAATTCATGATAGAAATATTAATATATTTCTACACACCTTCACTCCCCTGCATCAAAAAATGAAAAACTTCGTTTCAAAACTAATTCAGATAATTTAGTCATTTTTGAAAAACATTTGATTCCAAATATTAGAGTATATGTATGTACAATATACATTTTTCTGTTACTTTTAAATTAATATTATTTTATGTTTTTATTTCATTGGATCCGTACTCGTAATTAACGCCTTACGTTCAAAAAGGATGACTTAATTTTCTTTTTTTTTTATATGTATAAGTATATATATACATACTCGTTATCCCTAACTACATATTATACGATGAACATATTTATATAATAATATGTGTATTGTTCAACATGTATATAACATACATATTATATATAATATATATAATATATACGCATACGCTAGTAGTCTTATTCATATAATAATAATATTAATAATAATAATATTCAATGATAATGCTGAAGTTAACTAACTTACAAATTAAGTTGTTGTTTTATGTACACTATATACATCTGCTGCCTTATACATATATATTACCCTACGTCTGAATATATATATACTACAGCGTTCTAGGTGTACATAATATAATATGCATCTTGTTAAAGTTTAACCGCTATTACATCGCATACATACATATATATGTATATATATATATATATATATATATATATATATATATATATATATATATATATATATATATATATATATATATATATATATATATATATATATATATATATATAGAATATTCAGCGTACCTACAATATGCCTAACTACTCTATTCGATATATTGAAAATTAGCTAACTTAACAATTATAATAATTACAGAACGAGAACGTGCACCTCACTAGTTATCCGCAACGTTAACGGGCTTATGGCCACCCTCGGTAGTATCATATCACATTACGCGTTTGAAGAAGGAAAGACACAAAAAAAAAAAGAGCAAAAACAAAATAATAATTAATGTTAAAAAAATCTACATACATAAAAAAAAACGTATAAATCATTATAAACGAAATTTAATAGTTCTCAGTAGTTGCCATCGTTTTTTATTTTTATGAGCTTCATTTTTTTGCCACTTAAAATCGAAGAAAAAAAGGCCAAAAGTACATAAAGAAAAAAGTGCATCCACGTACACATACTATTATTCATAATACTTAATTTAATCTTCTCTGTTCGTTTTTTTGTTTTCTTGTTTCAGATTGTTCAATTTATTTCCATTTTTTTTTTTTTTTTTTTGCTTTTTTTTTCATACATTATCACAGGATTTAATTTAAAACATCATTAAACTCTGACCTAATACCAGAATGCACCTTGTATAATCTGCCAATCATGAAACTACTAAAAATTTAAGATTCATTCCTTCTAATGATTTGAAATTTTCTGTTCCTTGCAATTAAATGTTTTTCTGTATACACGTGAAAACAGGATTTATATTGAATGAATGTATAGTTATCATGCATATACATATTTATATCTATGATTGGTCGGCAGTACACACTCTAGTATTGTGTCATTAGCAATCAGAAGCCACAAGTTTCCTTGAATGCTGATATTATTATTATTAAATTTTTCCTTTCCTCCGGTTTAATTTTTATCTTTTTTTTTTTCTTTTCAATTTATTTTTTTGTTTAATTACGCCAATATCGCGGGAATGAATCAGCGTTAGCGGCCCCACGAGAGACTGAATATTATTTGATTAAAATTAACAATAATAATAATAATGATAATAATAATAATAATAATGATAGTAGTAATAATAATAATCATCCAGGTAACACATTGACTTATTAATTAATACGTAGGTAATAATAATTATCGTTCGATTTACCAAGCCGTAAATAATCTAAATAAGATTTTTCTGTCATCTATATACATATATGCAGTCTCAAAGAAACGCATGTATATCTATGTAGTTCTTTCAATCACTGATTCAATTGAAAATAAAGAATATAGAAAGATTAGTAAAAAAAGAAATGAAAAGATGAGAAAAAAAAAGTAAATAAAAGAAGATATATCTCGAATACATAAAAACAGTACGGTTTCACTCTTAATTTTTTTAAATTTTGTTCTTCTCTTTGTCTCTCTCTCTCTCTCTCTCTTTATTTTGTATTCTTATTATTTTTTTTTTACTTTTTCATAAAACTTTTTCATTGAGATCCCCTTGTTTATTTTGATGTCGGTACAGCTGGCTGTCCGGCCATCGGCAGTCTTCCAGGTTGAGTAGCTAGGAGTTCTTTATAATACGCACTTATTTCAGGTGGTAAAAACGACGCTGATGGTGGTATAGGATGTGGAAACATACCGTTATAAAGTGCAGAATAATACATTGGGTCTAGCATAGGTAAATATTTCCCATGATTATTTAACTGCGAAAGAAATGCCGGATTTGGTGGCATCGGTGGTAAAGATTGAGGAGTGTGATAATTACTTGGTACATTTGCACCGTGATGTCTTTGCTGGTTATCTCCTCCTTGCCTATCGCAAGCTTCTTGTGGCTGTTGTTGCTGTTGCTGTTGTTGAGGAATTCCACATCTTTCGCTCTCGCTTGTACTCCTACGATGTTCTTTACTAGTTACTTCTGACTTTCTTCTATCAACTGCTAGGGTTCTAGCGTACGGTGAATTCACAATATTATTAAGATGATTCAGACTCGGTACATTAGCAATGTTTGGAATATTTGGTATCACCATTTGATTTGGTTTTCTCGTCGAATAAGAAGACGGCGTTTCATTTCTCAACGGATATTTACCATTGACATGTGGATGATGATGATGCTGCTGCTGTTGTTGCTGCTGCTGTTGCTGTTGTCTTCTTTGCTGATGCTGATGAATACTAGAATTATTAATATTTATCGGCCTATGAACAAGCGGTGATAATATTTGTTGCTGTTGTTGTTGTAATTGCTGCTGCTGTTGTTGAGACGATGATTTCTGTTTACTACTTGGATTGACCAAAGTTATTTCCAAATTATTAGATACCATTGTTCTGGTATCTATCATATTCGCAGGATAGTTAAAACTGTGATTTTTCTTTGGTAATTCATTAGACAATAATTGTTTATCCTTATTTTTCATATCTAAATTTAATGGATTAGGCCTCGGTACTATGGGTACTCTAACAATCTCCAAACTTGGTCTAGAGTTAAACGCTGCTGGTTTTTCATCTGCCTTTTGTGTCAGGTCTAAAACACCGCTCAAATTATTAATATTATTATTACTATTAACCGTGTTAACATTTCTCTGCGTTGTTCTTGTTGTTGTTGTAGTAGTAGTAGTAGTAGTAGTTGTAGTAGTAGTAGTAGCAGTAGTAATAATTTGAGACCCTGCGTACTTTTGGGGCATAATTATGTCCTTTGGATTACCATAAACCATTCTCTCATTGTGAGAAAATATTGATCTAGATTGCGTAACCTTAGGCGGTGGTATCCTACCGTTCGGTGGTTGTGGGCAAAAATTTCTATGGTTAATATTATTACCAGAGGGAATAACGACGTTTACATTTGCGTTTGCATTTGCATTTGCATTTGCATTTGCTTTTGCGTATAACTGTAACAAAGTCGTGTTGTTTGAACTACCGAGATTAATAACCCTGCTGTTAACAACGTTATTATTATTCATCGAGGTATTATTGTTAGTTGGTTGTTGTTTGGACTGACTATGATGATGATGGTGATGATGCTGTTGATGGTGGTGCTGATGTTGATTATGTAATCCTCGATTTTGTGAATTTTGATTATCCTGTGGCGAGGATAGCATGTGGCTAATGTCAGGCGTTACAGTAAGAGATATTAATTTAGTATTAGAATTGTTTATAACCGAATTGCTAGTATTATTAACAGTCTTTTCATCGGCTTGTTGTTTAACAATTGTTGGTGTTGGTAAAACAACGGGTGTTATAGTGGCCTGAATAACACTGGGTCTTGCCTCCAAGTCAACGGCAGTAACCTCAAGTCCACCTTCCCTGAGTATTTCAAGTTTACGTTTCTTAAAACTTGGTATAATTATCTTATCTCTACTATTAGTTTCCGAATCTGTTTCTAGGTCAATAACTTCGGGTGATCTTGGCGGTACGGATACCATAGTCTTTTCACCAAACAATGGAATATTTTCTTTACCCTGTGCCAGCAGGGTGGTTTGTTTTGGATCGAGTTTCAACTCTTTTAGATCCTTTTCGGGGGGTGGTGTCAACGTTACAACTGCCGAGGCGTTTGTATTCGTCTGATTTACCGGCATTATCGGCGGTGTTGACGACGGTGGTAATTGATGAGACATTAGAGGACTGTTTAATTGTCTTTCGAGAACACTTTGACCGTCGATTGGTGTCGTTGAAGGTGTACTAGTCGGCGTTGTTACAGGTGTATTTGTTGACGGTGGTGGACTTGGTAGTTGAATAATTGATTGAGTACACGATGTTGGTGCATTCGCTATTATCGTATTTAACGATTTAAGACGCTCTGGTTTTACACGCACGCTACGTAACGACGAGATCTTTCCTACTTCCGATTTTGGCTTTTCGCCGGGAAGAATTGGCTGCAACAAACAAATAAAATACCAAATTATATTATTATGAATTTAAATTTTCCTGTTTTTTTTTTTTTTTTTCTTAATTTAATATTCGCTTTTTTCCATTTTGTGAACTTATTTACGAAAATTATTTTATCACTCAATAATACGAATTGTATCTTCAGAGTTTAGATATCTGAAACTTTTCGAAAAATCATTGTTGAATAAAATTTGTCAAAATTTTATTAATAAATGTAGATTTTATATATTTACCGTCGAAAGTATCGACTGCAAAGGTGGGGTTACCGTTGTTGAAGTCGGACTATTTGCAGTGGTGGTAATTGTTGGTGGTGTTTGTGACGGGCTTGGAATCCCTGATTCCTGTTTTATTTCTATTTCTTCCGACATACTGCTAGTTTTTGAACGCCTTCCGTGTGCAGGTCGCACTTTGATCTCCTCGCCGCGTTGATGCCTTTCGTATGGTAAAAGCAACCTGTTGAAAATCACAATCATACGATTTAAAATATAATTACAATATTTCTAAATTCTCGATTTTATTTATTAGTTCAGTAATGATTGTTTATGATAATCACTTCTTCATTATTATTATTATTACGTACGTTGAGGATTATAAAACTACATTTGATTACCTGACGGATTATTGTTTTCATCGATTAATTTAAAGACGTATCAAAAAATTTATTTTTATAATGTAGATATGTACAACATTGTCTCACCTTTCATAATGCCTCCTCGTTATGGTTGCGGCGCTAGTAGATCCTGTATTCCCACCGATTTCGTCGTAAATGGATTTCCAATGTCTGCTAGCGCTTACAGACTCATATCCACCCATAATTTGAACTTTTGTGTAAAACAGGAATAGATCAACTGTAGGAAAAAAGAAAAAGGAATGAAAATATGAAAGTGAAAATTATTAAATCGTTGTTTTAATTTCCCCAAATAATTTCTGGATGGAAAAAAAAAATAAATAAAATTCTCTCCTTTTAAATATGTAAACAACAACCGCTGTAAATAAAACAACATTTTTTGTCTGTTTTATTTGATTTCATTTTTTGCTTCCGCTTAGGCGGTGCGTAGTTCAGATAAATTTTAAAAACAAGGTTAACTCGTTAAAAATGTTCCGAAAATTTGACTTAACAATGAATAATTTACATAGGAAATGATTATATACTGACGGAAAAGTGTCATACTTCTATAATCGCGCTTTGGCGATGTGAAAATATTTATATAGGTACAGTATATTTTTAATGCACGTTTACTTGTTTAAATTGCTTTATATATACGCAAGACTTTTATTACATATACTCGTTGTTTCTTTGTATAGGTAATCATAAAACGAGAAAATGAATGATTGAAAAACTGTTCAAATTTAAGATAATATCAGAAATATAGAATAATAAATTCAATCATTGTTTAAAAGAATTTGATATAAAACTGAAACGAGTTGTGAAAGACAAAGGAGTAGATTTTCATCCAAATAAAAGTTAGTTGAAAAACTTTTTCCTTATTTCCGGAAACATTTATATACCCTAATATAAATGTATGTATACGTACTTTGTTTGTATCCTAATAACGGCATTTTTCCAACTGGCGTACCCCGCGAATTCATAAAAGTTTGAACGTCCGAGATGAACCTCTTCTCCTCGGCACTCGTTTTTCTCTCGCTGCGGCGAACCCCGGATGAGGGTGGTCGCAGTCCTGGTACTATACTTGCGGAAACTGTCTTAGATGTCGAGGCAACTGAGGCCTCGCTCTCGTTGCTCGATTCGCCAGGTGATGTGCTACGTTTTTTCCGTTTTCTTCTAGGTCTGCCCTTTAATTTCGGCGCTAAGTATCCCAAGTACAAAAAAAAAAAAATTATTCAAGTATTTATTTATTGATTTTATAAATCAACTTTTAATTTGGTTACCAGAACCAGTGTCCAAATAATTAAAACTCAATTGTTTAATGGTCAAAAGTTGACACGCGATTCTATAAAGTTTATAAAAATAAATTTTTTTTTTGTTTCTTTTGTCCGATTAATATCCAGCAGAATATAAACAGTATTACATAAAATGTCAGCCTACTTTTTGTATCGGTAAAAAAAAAAAAAACAACAATATTAAAAGAAAATAGAGATCTAGAAACGTTCCGACAATGTATACGTATATAGTATGCAAATTGACGACCGTGTACGGATACATATGACACGTACTACCATCACCACACGTATGACTCGTAACTTAGGCAAGAAACTGATAGATAATAGTATTCCGAAGAGCTAATACAACAAAAACATATGTATAATAATAAAAAAAAAAAATAAAAAAAATAAAATGTCAAGCGTCCGATTTACTACGACGAAAATTTATTCAATATTGATAATTATTTTTAAGCGATATACCAATGTCGTAATAATAACCGAACAAAAAAGAAAACAACAGTTGATCCGTCGATTCAATATTGAATAGTTGTTGAAAGACCGACTTTTGTCACGCCGCTACTAAACAAACCGCGGATATAACAAACCGTATACGAATGACGAATATTAAATATACACCCATTTGTCGTTGTATAGAGATTTGAGCCTGCAGCACGTTAAATTACCTATTATTTTAAAATATGTAATACGATTTTCGGGAATTGATATCTTCATAACAATCGTCATGACCGCTCATTTACTTCCGGTAATGTATTGAACAGAATTTAATCACTGATTTTTTTCCACTTTCGATGTTTTAAAACGTTTAGAAAAAAACACATAATATATTTGACACGGTTGTAACTTTTTAGTTTCGTAAACGTAACACCACGCGCACCTATCATGACAACTAAATTGAAACTATGGGGCGCCAGTCGCAACTCGCAAGTTGTACTGCGATACGAATACTAGTCAACGTCTCGGGGGACGACGACACAGGTCCCAAGATGGAAAAAAGAGGCCCCAAGTGGGGGATGCTAGGGCCGATGGATACAGAGATATTCGCAATTCTCAACATTACCGTTTAGAGCATAATATCATCTTTCATAGAAACTTAAACATTAAGATTTTGAACTTTTTTTTAGAGCAATTTATAGTTTAGATATACCTAATTATCTATCGCATATATTAATCGTTATTTTTACGTAAATGCAACACTGCGACAGTTTGGTAAACGATAAATGAAATCAAACCTTGATACATATCGTCAGAAAGTTTACTTTAGAACTGTCTAAATAATAAAAACTGAATGTTTTCGTACATTCGCTTGATATATTGTTCAAAACAAGGAGAAGTTTTTCAAAGTATATTATCGAGTGAGGTCGAAAGGTTAATACCTCGTTGATGTTTCTCTCTCGCTACTTTCTCAGTAGGTATGTAAGTACCAGAAAAGTTTTAGACTTTATACAGTTGCTATTGTAAATTTGTTGAATGAAAAAGTTCAAGATTCCTGTTTACCTAAATGATTGCAGAGTAGTTCGTGAGTTTCAAGGTCAGGGTAGTCGAAGGTATCTCTGCAAAAGAGAACTCTTGTTCCTGGTAGAGCAGTGAATCCTCCAAGGGCTGCTGCGACCGGAGAACAGAGCCATGAAGGTTCTGCGCCTTCTAATCGACGCAGTAAAGCTCGGTACCGGCAATACCTGGGATACGAGAGAACAACGACACGTGTTTGGGCTGGTTCATCACCCTCGCACTTTTTTGTAGAGTTAAAATTACTCTCGTATTCTTTTTGCTGTTTTTCAACATCCGAAAAGTCTATGCCGGGGTCTGTCAGGACTTGGGGTAATGGCGTGTCGTCTTTTTGCGGACTATTGTCCGGGGAACAAGTCGAAGAAGAAGACGTTGTTGAGGGTGGAGAAGACACCTCGCGTCCCCATGACCATTCTAATGTCGGAGATAACCACGTAACTAAATCGTTCACACGGACGACGACCTTTTCTGATATCGTCAACACCTCGTCCTGTAACAAAAGATAATAAAAAATAAAATCTTCGTTAATAATCAATGAACAATAATTATATTGCGAAATACATTTAAAAATAAAAATAAAGAAAAGAAATAAAACGAGGACAAATTAGGATAAAAATATACATCGGCATTTTACTGACTGAGTAGATTTCAGTTAATTATGATTCCTGATTAATTAATAATCAAATAGATCGCTGAGTCATGTGATTGAAATTACCAACGAATTTAATTTATGTATTTAGGGTAGAGTTAAGGCCATTGTTATTATTTATTCATAAATAATAAATAGCCATCTATTTGAATGCGAATATTTTTTGCAACTTTGAAAAAGTATGGTACGTCGAGATAGTAGAACGTCGATATCTTCTTCGCCGACCGAGAGTTAGAGAGGACATCCTTAAGTATAGGTTCTTTTTACCCTAGTATGTAAACATACCAACCTAAGGCAATCCTTTTCGTAATTATAGGTAATTGGAATAACTGCCGAAGATAAAATCCAAAATTCCAATGTATTTAAAAACTTCTGCAACTTTTATCGTACGAATTATAATTCTGCGAAATGTGAAGTGGTAAAAATTATAAGTATATATAGATTTGTTATATTTTCGCGTGAATTTTGTAATTCCAATTCGTTTATAGTTACGTTCAATATGGAAGAACAGTAACATTTACGGTAGGTATATATGGTATATTTATATGTGGGTTTTGTGTATACGGGTATACGTAAAATATATGCAATTTGAAAAACACAAGTAATCCCTTCCGTCGACCGCAAAGCTTCGTTATATATTATTAATTTATAGCCAGGGAGAAAAGTTTTCCACAATTTCTCACCCCTCGTATTCCACAAAACCCGTGCCTCTATCCGCCCCTTGTTCACTCTGCCCTTTCTCCCTTTTACCTTTTACCTTTTCCCTTTTCCCTTTTCCCTCCTACTCTTCCACCTCCTTTTACCTACCCTGCCGCAACGTCACGATAAACCAAATCGATAGGAGATCTCTCTTGGCAAGAGTTATAAATCCTTGTAGGCTTAGATATACTATACGAACGAAAGCGACTCTATATAACTGCAGAAAGCCTTCAAATCGAAATATATGTACTTGTACCCTAAATATACGAATTTAGTTATCGACTTATCGTCATAGTTTATATTTGACGAACGAAGCAACGTGATGAATGTATTTTTGTACGATGGAAAAGTAACAATAAAAAATAGACAAGACTTTCAATTTTTTTTTTTTTTTTTTTGAAAAGTTTTTGTATTTTTTTTTTCTAGTGTATTTCTCTCTCTTTCGTCTCAGTTTTATTCTAATTTTTTATTTTTATTTTCTTTATTTTTATTCCCTCCCGTTGCCATAATACGTTTCTCGGTTCTTTTCAGCTGTGTGATACGGGCCCTGCTAACCTCCCACGAGCGTTCTAGCGTTTTCCTTTTAACTTTTCATGCACAGGCGTTCTCATCCTCTCATCCTCTCATCCTCTCCTCCCTACCCTCTCTTTCTCTTCATCTCTATAACCCCGACTCCCGCTTACTTCTACTCAGGCCTGTTATATAGCCCCCGTCCCCTGTATATGTATGTATACGGCTATATTATTTCAGCTTTTTTAAACATGAATTACAGCCAGAAGATTTACCGAAGTAAAATACGTTTCGGCTGTTTGCCAAAAATTAAAGTACGTAAAAGGTTGACTTTTCATTTTCAAAATAGGTATACATACGTATACATACATATAGGCACACAACACATATATAAATATTATACAGATTAAAGCTTAAACCGTAAATATAATCTTTTAAACACGGATAAATTATATTTCATCATTCTATCGCCTTGTGTTCGAATTATTAAATTGGAATATGAAAATGATGATTATATAACTGAAATTATTGGGAGACAATAATTCAAGTTTATCTTAACATGATTTTCATTCAAAGATTTATTATATACAGATTAAAACTATATTACTGTCCATACAAACACAAAAACTATCCTTCATCTAGCTTGATGCTTTTTTTTTCTATACGTATCATACCTATTTGACCCTTTTTTTATTTTTTGCCTCCACGTCTTACAGTTCAATTTGTGAGTTGATACAGGGCGCTCGTCAACGTGATTAACAAATGTTGAGCGAAAATTGAAGTACTTTTTTTTTTTTCTTTTCTTCTGTAAGCGTGTGCCGCAACGTAAAGCGAGGGTGGTTGCCAGGGTTATATAAAGTAATTAATTATCTGTTATAAGGGACGTGGTGTACAGACTTCACGTTTCATATCTATAATATACATACATATACGAATGATAATTGTCTATTCAGAGAAAAATCTCAACATTTGATGATATAATGTACAGGATAATAACCAACAGTTGCAAATTCGATGTTAATAGCTGACTTGAAAGGTTTCGTTGGTTTCGATATTTTGTTGCTTTATTTTTTCTAAGGCTTTATCGAATAATATATTATATCCACATTGAATGACATTTTCCGAGTTTAATAGTGCTAGTGAATTGATAGGTTATCGATGTATTTAGGGTGTGAGAGAGAAGGAGAGAAAGATAGATAGATATAGAGAGAGAGAGAGAGAGAGAAAGAGGGTCGCCATGGCAACGCCAGAATACATTTTCAATCTGTTTCCGTCGATGCAGCCGTCACAAACAGCCACCAATGAAAATCTATACATATGTATACATATTTAGATTTTACATTAGAAATACCATATTGCCTATATTACATTACGCATTACAATAATATCGCGCTTAGTGCTCACTAAATTGAAGTAATAAATCCTGAAAATAAAGATAAAAAAAAAAAAAAAAAAAAAAATGAAAATGAAAAATGAAAAATGAAAAAAAAGACAGTCGTATATGATTAAAAATATCATGGCGTATATTCCGAGAATACTTTTCGTGATATGAGAAATTTTACAAAGTTTTAATACAACATTGGAATTTGTATACAGGTAAAAAGGATGATGGGAAATTTTGAAGAGGTGGGTGAGGGTTGGTTTAGTCGCGGCGCTCTGTCCATCCGTCCACCTTGTAACGGGTCGTATAGTCATACATAGATAATTATGTACTCGTATATATGTATACAATGTATAGGTATACACATGTGTCACTATATAGACATTCTCACGCATACATAAGTAATTTTCAATTTGTAACGTCACAGTTTGTCATAGTCGTTTTGGTATACCTATACATATGTATAGTCATACATGTATGTATTCAAAGGGCGGAAGGTTTAAAGGATTCAACAGCTTTGAAACCCCCAACCTCTTTCTTTTCGTCAAAATATTCATTTGATCGATATCAATTACCGAGAGCTGATCACTGCAGGTTGCAGCCTGCCTCGTAATCTCATCAATATCAATTATATTCATTTCCCTTAATATATTTCATCGCGATTATCATCTGATCGAATATTCTGCGAATACTGACTGGAAAGCGAGGGGGATATTAACTTTTATACTATTTTTATGTTAGGTATACGATTTTGAATTTAGTATCAAATTTGATAGTAAATTTAATTTTGTTTTTTTTTTTCCCCCCCTTGCATGGATCGAGCTGTTTAATTATATTTTACGAGAATTAGTTTACCTATCAGTTATTATATACTGACAATAACTTTGTTCTATATTAATCACGAATGGCCTGGTGTAATTAGGTTAATCACAAGCGTATATAATATAACTCTACGCTGTTAGAGTAGAACCAATTAAATAATTAAGAACAGTTAGTCAAGTTTACATTAATTATTGAAACATTCATAATACCCACAACCCTCGTATATATACTCGTAATATACAATAGAGTAACGGAGTTTCTATGTCAATTCACTAATCCGAATATAATAGAAAATAATTAAATTAAATATGTAACAACGATAACATCATCAGAAAAAAAAAAAAACTAAAAATATCATAAGTAGGTACAAGAAGAAAAAGAAGAAGAAAAAAAATAAAATTGGTACATAAAAATTATTCATATAAGAGTGAATAATGCGGGACCGGGCAGAGGATCTCTGAATAGAGAAAAGAAAGATCAGAAAATAAATAAAATAAAGTCATTTTAGATTCTTGCGCCAAGAGGACAAGGTCGAGAAACGGCAGAAAAGGAAGGAAATAATAGAAAAAAAAATATATAAGAAATAAATAAATAAATAAATAAAAATAAAAACGATGAATAGGAGAAGTAAAACGAGTGACTTTCCAAGCTTAAAGCAGCTCACAGTTCAGGTCGAAGTTGAGATCCGTTGTTGGGTAGGTATAAATCATTGTTAGATTAAACCCAGGAGTATCCTACAGCATTGGATGAAAGCGGAGCTTCGTCTTTGAGCAAACGTATCTAACCTGTACCTTATACCTACCTACCTACCTACTACAGAAATATCCAACTTGAAAAATCTCGACGCTGAGATAGCAGGAAACTTTTTCATTTCAAACTCTAACGTATACTGTATGTATACATATATACTGTAAGACCCAAGGATAGGTATATTGAAACGTCAATAATGTGGTTTTTTACAAAAATAAAAAAATTAAATAAAATAAAAAAAAAAAACACAGAAAAAAAAATAGTAAAATGAAAGAATCTGTTTAAAGAACACGAACTTATGTATAGATACCTAAGGTACATAGACGTACGCATGTATTAAGGAATGTGTTAAGACATACACAGCGGTGTTATTGGTAAATGATAGTTGATTGTAATTTTCAAATCTAAGAAGAAGGTAAATTATATATTATCTTTTGCAATAAACGAAAGAAAAATTAAAAACCCTCCAGAGCGGAATAACCAATTAGTAAAGTTTCCAATTAACGCAAATACCGTTGATAGTAATTAGCAGTTTATATAATTAACTCTAACGTAAAGGTGTCACAGTCTCACGGACATACATATATGGAGGTAGAGAGGTATACCTATATCTACTAGGAACTCCCACGGCAGCAAATATCATTACCCCACCAGACCTTTCTTCCTCTACGGTTCACCTCCTTCTATATACCTATATAATTCCTTATACATATACTTGTTATATATTTGTGTCTCTCTCTCCCTCTCTCTGTGTAATAATAATAATAATAATAATAATAATAATAATAATAATAATAATAATAATAATAATAATAATAATAATAATAATAATAATAATAATAATAATAATAATAATAATAATAATAATAATAATAATAATAATAATAATAATAATAATAATAATAATAATAATAATAATAATAATAATAATAATAATAATAATAATAATAATAATAATAATAATAATAATAATAATAATAATAATAATAATAATATGGTTAAATATATACGCAAACTCATGTATATGTAAGTACATACGTGATATACATATAGGTATATAGGTATACAGATATGTTAAGCTTATATGTATATATGTAGCATAATGAAATGAACGCTTCAATGAAATTTAACAGACAATCAGTTATTTAAGTTCCCTTGGGAGTTGGAATGGTGTATTCATAAAGTGTTGAGCATTGAGAGATATACACAGTAAGAGTTGATGGAGTCAATCTCGCTCTGAATAAATCTGATTGCGAGGTATACTAGCTGATGATCATATTTATGTATGTATGTATGTACATATATATATATATATATATATATATACTTTTGTGATAGAGTGTCTCTCGCACATGGGTATCTACACGTATGTACGTACATACATAACACGCTAAAGCTGAACACGCATTTTTCCATTCATCTATCGTCGAGGCATTTCTGGCTCGTGTCAACGAGAATAAAGGCGAAAAGAAGGAAATAAAAGAAAAGAAAAGGAAAGGAACGGAGAGGAGAGGAGAGGAGAGGAGAGGACAAGGAGAAAGAGAAGGGAAAGGAATAAGAGAAAAAAGATGAAACCATCATGTGTACACACATACCTACTGTGGCAACTTGCTACGGACTTGAGGAAAAGAGAATTTTTCAGTTCTCAGCCTCCGTATTCAACATGATGATACCTACTCTCTTCTTCTTTATCCTTCTTGCAGCTATATAGTATCAACCCTCGTACTCTTTGTTTAGCTTTTCTTCTCTTAATTGCGGATTACATGTACATACATACATACGTATCATGACTATACACATATATATGTATCGACTTGGATTTTTAAAGATGTTGATTCGTGTAAGAAAATTCATATATCTGTTACAAAGTTATATAATATCCATCAGACTTTCGCGTACAACAGATAATTTACTGTGTATATATGTGTATATATATATATATATATATATATATATATATATATATATATATATATATATATATATATATATATATATATATATATATATATATATATATATATATATATATATATATATATATATATATATATATATATATATATATATATATATATATATATATATATATATATATATATATACGGTCAAGAAAATGACTAAAATCTATTTATTAGTCCCGCCCCGCGGGACTCTCGAAAGAATTTTCATTTCAATTTCAATTTCAATTTCAATTTGAGCTTCAATAACTAAACTCTGGATCAGTCTTTTCATCGTGAATTGCGTCATATATAGGTATATACGTACCTACCTACATATCGTCAAAGCACAAATATACCCTCAATAAAATACGTATAGCTTGTCAAGTCAGCTGACTCAGGCGTGAATCGGAGTATATGAGTGTAAAAAATTGCGAACCTATTTTTTTTTTTTTTTTCTTCTTGGTTTTCTTATTTCTTACACTTTTCGTCATTCTTCATTTATTTTACGCGATCAAATGAGTTCCGAAATAAAAATAATCAGACAAAATCAGGTTATTATAATTACGTCTGAAAGTTTTGTGATTTTTGTATAAAAAAAAAAAAAAAAAAAAAAGCAAAGGAAAAACACAAAATCTATGGTTTTTAATTCAAATAAATGATTAATATTAAACCCAATAACTTCTTCGCTTATTTTTGCAGTACCTAACAAAATTATCAACATTCCAAATTCCAATCTCAACCTCTCTTTAATGTAATATACTAAAACCTTGATAGCTCATATTCTCTACTCGAATCGCCATAAGCCGAGCGGTTAAACTCATAACTAAACTATTCAACTACATATACGTATAGGTATATGTATATATATTACGAAGGTACTACCTAGTACTACAATTATTACTCTGTTTTCAGAAATTACAACCCTTTGCCATAATGTTGACGAGTAAATTTACAAACATGTCTATATAATATATAAGTTGTACAGTAATTAATTAAATTTTCATGCATCTCTTTTTTTCCTCTTGATTTTTCCGTTGAAAATATCTCAGCTGCAGTATACATATATTTGTCTGTATAATTAATTACTTACTATACCTATGTATACTTAGTGTTGAAGAATACCAAGTCAAAGATCGACCTTGCCTCCTTGACTAGAGGTAACGATTTTTATTGGTATATATATATATATATATTTTTTTTTTATTTTATTTTAATTTTAATTTTATCTTCTCTTTTCTTGTTTTTCTCTCTTGAAAAACCTGCTTCGTGTCGTCACACTTGTTAGTGAGACTAAAAAACAAAATAAAATAAAAAAAAAAAAAAATAATAAAAAGAGGAAGAGAGAAAAAAAAGAGAGAAAAAAATTTACTTGCTCTGGAAATCCCCTTCCACGCGTTTTGCGAGAGACGGGCCTCAGCTATAGCAATTTGGCGCGGTCAGGAATCAGGATGAGCGCGAATTCTTGTTCTGACCGTGATAGAAATTAATTAAATTTGATATTGAAGTTTCTACTGTACAATACTCGCCTTGTTATCATTATTGTTGTTATTGTTATTATTGTTATTATTATTTGTAGAGTTAAAATCGTAGGTATAGGCAACCAATAACGGAAAGTTCTTCAGAATATATGTACAGCTGTATTATTATACAATAACAAGAATAGCATAGCACCTTGAAAAATTGGTTTCAGTTGAATGAAGTTTGCCAATACTCGAGAATATTATTGCAAAAGAAAAGCAAAGAAAAGAAGTGAAAAGAAAAGAAATAAAAAATGAAAAAAAAAAAAAAAAAAAAACTTAATTAGAATAACGATTAACCTGCTTCAAGTTTTTTTTGCAGATTTAAATACGCGTATCTACCTATATATGTATACATAGTATATATAGTATACATATATATATATATATATATATATATATATATATATATATATATATATATATATATATATATATATCTATAGCTGGTTAATTCGTATTATTTTCTACGGTTGAATACCCGCAAGTCTGAAGTAATGAGTATTGGCGTATCATCGAGCAGAATCTAAGAAGGGAAAAACTTTTAAAAAATTATAAAAGTTAAAATTGATATATACATATATGTATACCTACAGGCTACAGTACGTGAATATAGCAGATTTTCTTTAACCACTTATATTATACAAATATAGGTATATATTTATACCTGCGTAGCTTATATACCATATAAAATATGAGAGTGATTCATCACGGGGTTTATAACATCGGTATAAAATATTTTCATACAATCCTATATATTATACAGCAGACCGAAGTAAAGAACGAACTGAAAAAAAAAAATTGGGTAAAATAAAAAGAAAAACAAAAATGAAGAAATAAATAAATAAAAATTGTCTGGACTCTCTAACGGAAAAAAGTAAATGGACTAAAACTCTGCTTTATTGATCGTGGTCCACCCTCAACAATCTTACGTAATAATTGCGTATATATTTATAATAAAAATATATACACAGATAAAATTTGCAAATTTGTATTTTTTAATTTTTTTCTTCTCACTGATTGCTATCCAATAACTATAACCGACAGTACATCAAAATCTTATGTATGTATGTACCGATACCCATCGTGATTAATTGAAAATAAAAAACAAAAAACAGAAAAATTGATACGTATATCCACACGTTCAATTTAGTTTTTAATTTTCCGCATTTTCATTTAATCCTATCTACCAGGTAGTAAAATGTCAATTATTTACAATTTATTGTGTAATTGGCGGGTTTCTTGTGCCGTAGCAGCAGGTCTTAATGTCTCCCCTGCAATGGCGTAGATGGTTTTAGGTATAAGGTATTGTATATATATGTACGTATGTATATACACATATACGTATATACATACGAGAAACTTTTCGAGGTAAGATTTTAAAACCTGTGAAGAGAATCGGTGAGTGAATAGGTGTATATATATATATAAGATCCATATAGAAGCTTGCGAGTGTATATAGGATCTTATATATACTTACGCCAATGGTTTTCTATTGACTTTCGATTTACAATAAGAAAAAGGAAAGGCGAATAAGGGCGGCTTCTAGGGTTGGGGGGAAAGACTTAAAGGGACTTTTTGCTATTCAAACATGCTTTATGGTACATAGATGATATAGAAGGGCATTTGACTATAAGCTAAAATTTTTTTTATAAATTTAAAACCGACGTAGTAGGTACAGTAGGTATGTACGTATATGTATTTAAATATAATATACATATACCATATCGCTGCCCACACAGTTCGATCAGTTTCAGTCAGTTACGAAACCGTGTCGATATATACCTATATATAAATATATCCGTTGCGTTTAGAAGGACGTTTAATCGCGGTAAATGTTAATTTCACTGTTTGTTTATTCAATGAAATTAATTTATTACCAAAGTCTCGTTTCGCCCTGTATACATATATATATATATATATATATATATATATATATATATATATATATATATATATATATATATATATATATATATATATATATATATATATATATATATATATATATATATATATATATATATATATATATATATATATATATATATATATATATATATATATATATATATATTCGGTTACCGGCTATATTCCGGTGGTTGTACAAACCGCGTTGCTATTTAACATTCAAAAAGTAATCAAGTATAAGTAAGCAGTATCCAACGGAGGGAAAAATTAATCAAAATTCAACGGTTTATCGTTTAACCGTGAAGTTGTACAAGTAACCATTGTACCTTCTATCATTTTTATACGATACATATACTCATCACTTCAATGGGCATAAATTTGTATGCTTTTTCTTTTTCTTTTTTTTTTTTTTTTTTTGTTTTACATTTCTTATATGTATTACTTATTTTAGTTTCTTTTTCTTCCTCATAATTTAGTACGCATTTAAAATCTGCTTCACACGTAATTACAATCACCCGGGTATATTATATATACTTGAGTATATACCATGTGTGTATGAAATATGAATTTTCAAATTATATAGTTATATCCTATATGTAGGTGCATATCTATACACTGTTTCCTCCGTGTTAGAGAAGCGAAGCTGCGAGTTCAGAGATTCAGTACAGTATAGGTTCGTGTGTGGGTGTTTTAATAATTGATCAGTTAAATACACGGTGGATGAAATTTTCAGCGACTAACGAATTACTTGTGCGCATACGAGGTATTATGGATACCGAGGATTACATTATTAATAATAATAATAATAATAATAATAATAATAATAATAATAATAATAATAATAATAATAATAATAATCATGACAATAATAGCAAGATTAATAATAATCACGATGATAATAATAATAACAACGAAAACAACAACAACATGGCGGAGAAACAGACTGGAAAATGAATTACATGTTATTAGAGTTAGGCGAGTTCCTTGCTGCAATCAGAAATAAACTTCCTCAATATAATAATATACCGTATGTATGTACGAGTATGTATATATACATATAGAATGATGTTAATTTATTTAAATATACTTTGGAGTTGGTATATATATATATTATATATATATGTCATAAAAAAGTAGAGAAAACCAAAAAGCAAAAATAAAATAAAAAATTACATTATACTCTACGTTCTGCAGTGCGTTGATTTCAGAAATAAATTATACGAAACGAGCTCTAACTTTAACATATATACATAAATATATAGGTAGGTATATATATATTGGAATTTTCCTGTTTATATAGGTTATAATACTTTAAAGTATGATTTATTTCATACGAAATACGAAGCCTCTTTAATTATAAATATAGTTTCCAAACTCTGTAATTATAAGTATAAGGTGGGGTGAGGGGGGAGAAAATATAATTTAAAAGATTTGAAAATGACTGAGAAAAATTTCACAAAAAAAAAAAAAAATTACAAAAAAAAAATAAAAATACAGACCTGCAGTACGTACAAATATAGCTATAACAATTGCAGCAAATAATGCGGGTATTTTGAAATTAGACGTGTCGAGCTAAACACAACAATAACGCGAACAGGATCGTAATCGCAATATATATATATATACATATATGTATAAGACGGTGACTATTACCGTATATAATAAGCGTTTATGTGCGTTACTTATACATATGCGTGTGTGTGTGTGCGCGCGCGCGCGCTTATATGTATGTGTGTATGTGTATGTGTGTGTGTGTGCGTGTGTATGTAAATGCAGATTATATACAAGAGTTGAAAACTTAGGCTATAGATAATTCTGAACACACATTGGGTCCGCACGCCCACAAGCATAGGGAAAGAGAAAGATGAAGAGAAATAGAGATAGATAGATAGATGTATGGATAGATAAAGAGAGAGGAAGCGAGGTAGAGAAAGAACGCGACCCTCGCTGTGCAGGAGAAGAGCTATTCCTACAGCGTGACTTAGCGGTACAGTGGTGCCCAAATTAAATTTGAATAAAATCTTTCAGATAGATAATACTTGCTTTGTTCTTTATCCAGTTTTGCTAAGTAATATTTTAAATGAGAGACACTGAGGGCAACTTTTTAACGGATAATTAGACACGTAACACATGCAAGGGTATCAAGTTGGATAGAATTATTTGAGGAGGAAAAAATAAGTAAAAAAAAAACAAACGCGTAATGTATGTATATACATATATGTATATACAATATATACATATATGTATATGTAAGTATAATCACCGCACGTATGAGGAGGTATAGATACGATAAAGTATGTTTTTATTGTTATTATTATTACTATTCAGTGTTATTTTATATATTTATTTATTTATTTATATTTTTTTATTCTTGATCGTTGCGTGTTTTAATTTCATATACAGTTTTCTTCATTTATTTTCTCTCAGTCTTGCATGTGCAACATAGATATGTACATACATACATACGTGTAAGTAATAATACGAATTATTTCAATTACACGGTATATTTATAAAACGAACCTTTCCTGAGATATGGGATGTATACACTCGAGTGTATTGATTTCTTGTTTATATATACACATTATATTTATATATCTATATATATATATACCTAACCGTGTAGATATGTATGTATGTACACAATATACTGAATAACTTATACAGAGCGTTATTATATCACGTTATTACCTTCAGGATGAAAATTATTTTCAATGTGTTATGTATTAATTGAAAAACGAAAGCCAGAGAGTGAGAGATAGCGCGCGATAGGGAGCGAGAGAAAGAGAGAGACGAAAAAAACATGTTATTAATTTCATTAAACCTTATAATGAGCTCAATTAAAGTATTTCTTTTGAAGATGTCCCTTAAATGAAGAGAGAAGAAGAAAGAGAAGAAAAAAAAAAAAAAGAAAACAGAAAGAATAAAAAAATAAGTAAAGAAAATTATTTTCATCAGGCTAACCCGCTTCTTAATGGGCTTCGCTCTTTCACACGGTTTATATAAGTGCTTACTTTAACTCAGTATACGTGAATACTCGGTTAAATGTGTTCGTGTATACATATATTATATACATATATATTAATACATTTATGCATATATCTCTATATATGTATATTGTATATGGTAAACGTTTGCTTGCTTATGCGTCTACTTCTTCCTCTTCTTCTTCCTCTTATTCTTCTTTTTGTTCTTGTTCTTCTTCTTCTTCCAGCTGCGTTTCCGCGCCACGTATAGATAGGTAGGTAGGTAGGTAGGTAACTCGTCACTTATACATATACGTATACACCTATAATAAGCGCACCACTATGCAGTATAGATCATGGTATGTATTTTCTCTCGCGTAATATGTAGATACATACATATATACATATAGGTACTGAACGTGTAACCGTCGGTGTAGTATTACTCTAAAGTTTAGGGCCCGGCTTCAGCCGCTACACGCCTAAATCCTAAGTTTCAAATTAGTCGAGCCCATCGCGTAGAAGGAGGATGAAGAGGAGGAGGAGGAGGATGAGGATATCTCTGCCTGACCTTAATTCGGTTTAAATTTATTCAATTACAAACTCACCGTACCTAACGTCTGGCCTTTAAGGGTGTTTGTTGTCGTTTACTTTATACTTGTTTCTATATACGCACCTTATAAAAATAAAAAATAAAAATCGACAATACTATTCATTCTTTTATTTCCTAATTTTCCTATCTATTACTACACGCAGGCACACACATGTTTCTATTTCATTTTATTTTTCTCTTTTTCTATATTTATTTTATTTGAAATATCTCACACCCCCCCTCTCGCGCTTTTTATATTATACCTACTCGTTTTGCCAAAATCTCACGTTTTATCGATAAAATTATACCGAGCTAATCGAGTATGTTAATATAACGCAATATTAACATTTACTATACGTAGGCAGGAAATACACAGAGAAATTTTAACTGAGCTTTTCTCATTGTATAATAATAATACGTGCTGCGACCGACGCGGAACGCAGGCCCTTTCCATATATAGATACTTTAGTATAGGCAAAGAAATAAACAACTTTTATCCCCCTTTTTCTCTCTCTATCTCTCTCTCGCTCTATCACCCCTCAACCACCCAAATTCATCCCCCCCCCCAACTTTGAAGTACGACCGCTCTCAAAGGATCCGGGCACAGATTAAGTCGCTGTTAGAACCTGAGCTGGCAATGGGCTTAAGGAAGCGTGTAAGTGAACCGCGAAGACCGTAGACTGAGCGTCTCGCAATATAAGCTCTCTAATTATCATTTACGTCCTAATGTTAATCAACTACAATTGCCCCAGGATCAAAAGCAAAAGCGTCGTCAATATAAATAAAACCTTATATAAATATACATATACCTATGTATGTATATATATATATAAGTATAATATAATATATAATATACATAATGTTAACGGATTTCATTTAATTTATTTCTATTTATATTAGACCGTGGATATTTTCGATAGGCTGTGCTATATTATTTTTATACATTTTATTTTTATATTCAAAGTTATATATATGTATATATACATATACAACTGATCGCGTGATGTAAGGAAGACTGAAAACGTAACGATCAAGACTTGCGGAGAAGGAGTTCGTATAGGTATATATATATACTGATCAATAACTCGCTGATTGGTAAAAGAAGATTAATTATTAAAAAAACGATTATTTTACTTTAATAATTGCATATATACATGTATATTTGAATCTGGAATCGATTAATCATTCATTTTTTGCAATAAAAAAATAGAAACTGGTTTTATATTGCATATACGATTTATTTTTTTTTTTCCCCCTTTTTTTTTGGTTTTGATTGTTAATATTATGTTTTTTGTTTCTTTTTTTTTTTTTTTTTGAAGCATTTTTTATATCCAATCGTTTTTCCGTACGCTATATACAGTAAAATAAATATTTTCTCTCGTTTAATATATTACGTAATTACTTTCTCGCGGGACGAAATTTCCTGACCGAAACTAACGTCTGATCCACCTTATCGAATCAGATCGGAAACTCATCGGCAGATTTCAATTTATAATACCCTCCTCGCGAGCCTATATACTTAAATACATACACCTATATATAACTATACTAAAATCATGTCAAAGCGAATATTCGAATTGACTATATAAAGTCATATACCATGATATGTTTAATTTTCTGTCTGTAACAAGTCTTTTTACGATTTACATATATTATATGCATTGACCATATACCTACGTATACGTATACCTATACATATACATATAAATATACGTAAGTAATATTTATTATCTCACCAGAGGTCGAGGAGTTATTTTTATCATTTCAAGTTATATATCACAAAAAGTGGAAGTTACGAACTAAGCTATTATCCCTTGCTGTACTTTTTCTTCTCTTTTATATATAACCTTAATTTGTTTATTTCTTTTTAATATTCTTCTAATATTTTCTACTTTATCATCCTCCTTGTATTAAAGTGACAAATATGCATAATATGGATAAACAAAAGAAAAAAAAAAAAAAAAATTTCCATCCAAGAAAAATAAAAGAAATAAAATAAAATAGAGAAGAGAACAATTTTTACGCTTCATTAACTATACTGGTAATCATATATATATATATATATATATATATGATTGATACACACGAATAACTATTTCTTTCTACATAATATGCACGATATACATATGTTTTCAATAAGAGTTGTATACAGAGAAGGTAAGACAGGAAACCGGTGAGATTTTAGTCCCGCTCGCCTTGTGCTTATGTGTCAGCCTGTGTATATAATGGTATACCTACAAATACATATAATACAGCGAATATATAATATATTTATAATATACATATATAGAGGTATATATTGTATATATGTATATATACATTTATATATAGCGTAGTGCGAGATGTGTGATACAACCAGGGCCGCAGCGCATCGGTATATCTATGAATCCGTGATTTGAATACGCGCAGTTTTCAATATAAATTTTAATCAAACTACTCTGTACCTATACGTGGGTAGCTCTGAGTGTCGAGCTTCAATAACGCGGAAATTGATCCCCGAATTGAAACATACAATTTTTATTATTTCTCTATCTCTGTTTTTTTTTTTGTTTTTTTTTTTTTCTTTTTCCATTCGATTGGATATATTAATTTCAAGAGGCAGATTATTTCGTTACATATAAAATTTTTATTTATAGTCGTTGAAAATGTCGAATTATTTTGATAATTTTTGGTATTCCAGGAAACAAAAATTTATAATCGTATTTCTATGCAGTACCTACTATATAACCTTGTTTTAAAAAGATAAGATATCTCACGCTACAATACTACCTTGAGATATGTTATACTACGATTGCGATGTGTGGAAAAAGATGCAAATCGGTCGATGACTAGTCGCTTAGATATATAATATAGGTAAAATAGATAAATAACCTTGAATATAATGAATATACATATCTGTATAAAAATAAAGAAACAAAACATGATAAAAAAAAAAATGATAACGGTATATTATAGTTTTAGTTTAAGAATCTTAATAACAGAACGACGAGAGAAACAATAATTTATATAAATATATACCTATACTGTAAGAATATATTTAATATTTAAGCTTTAAATACGCCATCGTGTTGTAGAGCACGACGTCCTTGAAGTATAAAGGTACATATGTATATACGATGTACGTGATTGTGTAGAGATATCTTCGTCCAGTAACATCTTAATTGATAATTATTTATATACGTAGGTATATAAGCTTTATACACATAGTATACATATACATATATATAATTAAAAATATTTTCATTATAGGTTATACTATTTCTCGCAATCACATCTTTTGAAAAAGAGTAATTATTTTTCCACATTGAAGTATATACATAAGAGAAATAGTTATTGGAGGAAATCAATCGATACTCAATACATACAAGTTTAAGATTTTCATAATATAATTTCAACGTTACTTCCGCACAAGTTTTTTTTCTTCATTAAATTATTCACATCAATTATAAATAAACTAATAATAAAATAATAGTAATATTAATAACAACAGTATAATACGAATGATATACGACCATTGATAAAATATATATATATATATATTTAAACGTGACGTGATAAAAGGTTTTTTTTTTTTTTTTTTTTCAATATTGTGTGAGTTTAGTTAAATTAAAAAGACTTTTTATTCATGTTAAAATGCACACGTTCGTGAAATACCTGAATACTGCAGTAATTAAGGTGAATTCCGATTTCGTAATCAAGGACATGTAACGTAATTTGCTCGCGGCCCTGTGTCAGTTATTAAAACTTTAATCATTTCTATTTCAGCGTATAGTCGGGGCAAAGAGTTTCTTTCCTCTATCTAGTGAACGCTATCTACAGTTTCTGCTGCAGGCATACATACATATACGTATAACATACATACATACATAATTATATACATATTATAAATTCTCATGATATGTGTGTGCAGGATGCATGCATGTAGATTGTACAGTCCGTGGCAGCTGCCCGACGACGAATTATACCTATACCTTACTCATGTATAGTCTATACATGCCTGCCTAATGTCTGGCTATAAATATTACAATTCCACTATACCATTTATACCGATCTTATATATACTAAAGAAGTTTCGCTTCTTCGATAATGTATCGAAGCAGCCATTTTCGCTGTATTATATTTTATTTAATTTTTTTTTTTTTTTTTCTTTAATTTTTTTCATTTTTCCTTTTGTTTTTTTTTTTTTTTTCTTCTCTTACTTTAGTATTTATATATTTATTTATTTTCTTTTTTGTCTCCGAAAGTCACCGCTACACGATGCCACGGTCGTACGATTAAATGAGCGGAATGACTTTTCACTTTTTTTTTTTTTTTTGTTTTCTTCTTTCTTTTTTCATATTTAAACTTTTGTTATAGTTATTAAAATTCTTTATATTCTATAAGATAAGAATGAGTATAGGTCCGAGATAACAGAGACGAGAGGGAGAACGAGGAGAGAAAAAAGAACAAGATTCTTATTCGGATCCCGCGTGCGACTATAATCACGTCGGACTTTCATCGTCTTACAGTCACGGTTTTTACCAAAATTAAACCTGATCCTATATGCCGTAGTTTTACTACATTCGGTATATCTATAGATATAAATATATACCGTTGGCAAATAACGAAGAATTATGTTCATTATCTATATTTATATACATAAAGATATTATTTGCTTTGCTTGTAAGGTATATTACTCAATTATTATTCGTCTTTCAAGTTTTGTTTTGATGTATCAAAATATCTGCCTATATATAATATAGCACGGCTATTATTTATACTCATATACTTAAATATATGTATATGAAAAGAAATCTTTCCTTTTTGATCATTACTTTTCGTACAGGCATAATATCCGTTATTGAAATCCCGAGTTGGAAATTATCTTTGATCTGTTCGGAATATATATGTATAATATCATTGAAAAAAATATATATTAATAATAGTAATAATAATAATAATAATAATAATAATAATAATAATAATAATAATAATAATAATAAGATAAAGAAAAAGTGCAAAACTCGAGCCAAAGAGGTTTGGCATATCTCCGACTTTGCTTCACATACATGTATACGTATCTACATAAATAATTATAACGAGTTAATTGTCATAATAGGAAAAAGTCATTTGCTCAACGAAAGAAA